>SRMA01026887.1:40551-58511 GCA_007224835.1 Danionella cerebrum | reverse complement strand
TATATATATACATACAGTGGAAATGCACACGTTCTAGACCCCTCCATTATTTCTGAGTAGAAGACCATGTAAAATCACAGGGTGCATAATTCTAACAATAATTGATGCATCAAAGGAAATTCTGCTTAGATTTTATTCACCATAATTCAATTCAACATTGATCTAAAACTGTATCTACATTCACTTTTCCAACTAGTGCAAAACCATTAGGTAATTAATGCAGGTAGAAATGTCTCTCAATTAATCTACGGAAATGTACAGACACAAGAAAGAATAAAGTACTGGTAACGTTCTAAAAATCAGTCTGGGTTGGTGAGAAATGCATGTTACCGTTCTGAAAATGAGGACATTGATTTTTACAGAAGCAGTAAAAGAGTTTCAGAAGGGCTCTATGACGACAAATTCACCTTGGCATCCTGCAAAGTGTGCAATACGTGCACGGACCTATTCATGGTATCGACAGTTACGCATAAATAAAAACAATCACTTGAGAAATATTGGATAGTAAAGGTTAAATCAGATTATATTATAAAAGTAAAACACTGTTTTTACCACACAGTGCACTCTAATCAAGCGGTCTGTGATTGAAAACAAAGCCTGGTTGCATTTCTAAGCAATTACACATCAGTTAAATGGAAAGCAGGCAGTGGTTGCCCTCAAACTTGTTAAAGTTGAACTAATTTCTACTTCAATTCTTCCTACTCGATTGTAAAGCACAGGTGCTTGTAGGTGCGCTTGCTCGCACAGATGGCGTGTGTCCACGGGCAAGTGTTCAGTGTGCTGTGCGGCCAGTGCCAGAGAGTGAGAGACAGACAGCCGAGGCCAAGTGTAGCGCGTCTCACTTCAAGCACGCAGAGCACAACTTAATGATTGCATCCCTACAGGAAAAACAAGCAGAGGTAAACAACGGTCAAAGCCAAAAGCAGAAAAACAAAAACGCTTTAATGATTTCAAAAAAATATCTTATTTTTCTCGTTAAACCCCAAAATGAGCATGCTATTACAATTACAATTAAACAATTTTACAGTGCTCGGCTTAAATGAGTAGACCCCCTTTAAAAGTCTGAATAATGAGCTCAATGAACAAAAGAACAATTTCCAAACTTTTCACAAGGCTGAGTTTTATTGAACAATTATATAAATATCGATCTTCGCTCACACAGTTTTACTCAAATTGATTGAAGCAAAAATGAATACACCCGGCAACAAAAACGACTGCATCTAGTATTCTGTAAGGACAGCTTAAAAAGGTGGCCACAGATTGCAGCATCTATCTTTAATCCGTCTTCTTCGAGAAGAAGCTCTTTTAGAGCTGGATGCTGATGGAGAGCGATGCTCAACGTGTCGCTCACTTCGATCACTTCATCCTGAATTCTTCATTCTTCAGAAATGCAGCAGGAGCTTTAGTCGTGGGTTTGGGATCGTTGTCGTGTTGGAAAAGTGCATGGCAGCATCTTCTCCTTCAGTATCGAGCAGAACATTGTTGACTTCATGATGCCATCGATAAAATGCAGCTCCCCAACACCAGCCGCTCTCCTGCAGCCCCACATCAGGACACTGCCAACACCATGTTTCACTGTAGGCACCTGCATTTTTCTTTGAAATCCTGACCTTTACGACGAAAGTGACCTTTGTCTCATCCCTTCAGGGTCCCAGGGGTCTTTGTCTTTATTAGCAAATGCTAGACATGTCTTTCTGATCATGGGCTTCACGAGACGCTTCCTTCGTGAAAGGGACCCATTCATGCCATCCCTCTCCAGTGTGTAGCGTCCATATAGCGTCACGGGAAAGGGTCGCTCCGGTTTGGCTTAATCTAACTGCCGTGAACTTGCAGGTGATTTTCTTCAACCCTTATATTCAGAAGACGCTCCTGTCAAGATTTTAACCTGGACGTCTCAGTCACAGGGCTGCGCTTCCATCTTTCTTAAACTTTTGGGTCACTTTTGCTGCAGTATTTTCACTGATGTGTAAAGCTCTCCTGGTCTTCTTGTAGCCCTCACCCTTTTGTGTAAAGAAATTATTTCCTTTCTCAGTTTTTGTGACATTTTTCTTCCATGGGGAGCAATTGCTGACAGCATGAAATGGGAGGGGCTTTTCTTTGTTTTGTCACCTGTCTGCTGGACACCTCTTAAATGAATCACTAAACGATGGTTGAGCACGTTAATTCGAGTTTTGTAGTCTTATCATTTGTAGACTATAATTGGGGTGTACGTGTTTGTAGGAGTATTTTGTACACAGAAAATTTAGATTTTGAAAGAAACTAAAGGTTTTCTGGCAATGTAAAGGGTGTACTCAGTTATGCTGAGCACTGTATGTAAGCTTACACAGATCATTTTAATGCTTTATCAAAACTTATATTTGTCAAAGTATTTAGTGTTTAGTGTTCAATACCTTGCGAAGGGAATGTAGGATAAACTATACCTGTAAAATGAGGGAAAACAGAACATTTTATTTCACACATTCAGCTCAGAAAGTAATATAAACAAAACTCAATTTTTAAATCTGTAGACACACTTTTAGATGCTTGAGAAGGGGAAAAAACAACAATCTTTAAGGGTCTTGATCCTTTTCAGGGTCATAGGGGATCTGCTGGTGCTGAAAGCCGGGGTACACTCTGGACGGGTTTTGAGGATTCATTTAACCTGACGCATGGTTTTAGTCTTGTGGGGGAAACTGGAGTACCGGGAGGAAACCAATGCAAGCATGGTGCATGCAAACTCCTTTCAGGAAGGCCACCGGCTGGCCTCGAACCAGCAACCATCTTACTGAATGTCTACTGGCCTCCCCTTGATCGATTTGAAATATTTGAAATATTCACAGTTTTGAAATATTTTGTGAAAGGTATACAATGTTTATCATGTCGACACATGCGTATGACCAAACATACGACATATTGTAACTTTAGAATACATGAAATTATATACTATATGAAAATAAAGTTAAAATTGGTCTCTTACCATGTAAAGGCCAAAAACTGAAGAATGCAGAAGAGCAGAGCGAGGCCTTTGTTCTTCCACTAGAAGAAATCAACATGATACTGAAAATCTAAGTAGTGTAGTGCAACATCAAACTAAGAATTGGGATAAATACAGAAAGATATTAGTACTTACCCAAAAAGCAGCACAGAAGGTTAACACCAAACAAGTCTGTATTGAACAAAATCAAAAAAGATTCACTGGGTCATTTCACGCAGTACAGTCTTGATATATTCATGTGTCAGTGTGTCCTCTCACAATCATAACGGCTGTTGCCAGAGCTCTTGTCTTGTCACACATTCTCTTGATCTGCTTTAATGGACCCATTAGGAACATAGTGCTGAAAATAAGTCAAAGAACCCAAAACACCTCTGAACTGGATTCAAGATTCTCAAACATACGCACACACACGCGCGCTCGTCTATGACGATTAACAAAAGACCCAAACAGAGAAACCAGAAATCATCTTCATACAATCTGGTAATGCCAGGCGTACGTTGTAGGAGTTCGTGATTTTGATGACCCATAATATGTCAAAAAACAAAAATAATACATTCACAGGCTTCAGTCTAGTGTTGATCACTTGAGTTTTCAGTCAGCTGTTAATATATACGTATATAATGCTTTCAGTAGCATTTTTGAGAGTTCTCATTAGAAACAGTTAAGAAAATGAAGAAATCCACATAAGAACGTGATATATACATCACATTTCACATTTGTGTAGATATTACATATTCTGCATGTGTTTTGAAGAAAGGATTGAAGAAAAGTTACTGATTTTTCTCTGGTTTTACAGTTTTTTTAATCAACATATACTGTTGAAACCACCCTGGAACGGATTAATTTTGTATCTCAAGGCATCACTGTATGTGTACTAAATGTAACTATATCTAATAGTTAAATGTTTAAGTTATTTTGTTTTCAACAGTTAAATTTCATCGCTGATGACAATGGTGATAAAACATTTTCCAAAAATTAAAGGCTTCTTCTTGAAAACACAATGTATTACCGCACCATTGTTGAAGAAAGCAAAAAACTATATTTTTTTATTCATAGTTATATAACACCTTCTAATTCTTGGTCATGTTTTGTTACAAGATAAATTATTAAAAATGATTTTTATCTCCAACTCAAACATCCGCATTTGCCCCTGACCCCATGCCAATGCAAACATGGTAAACATGGACAGTGGACACACCTTCAGTAAAGCCAGATGCAGGTCTTACCTTAAGAGAGAAGCAATGTTACCTAAACTGTAAAACACGGCAAAGAGTGTCAGCCCGTTTTTCGGGACCCATAAGAAGCAGGTCCCCTTAATGACAAAAATGAGAGAAAGGGAGACTTTTAAACTCTTAAAAACGCTTAATAAACAACATTTTAAAAGGGCAATATATGTTCTCAACTCACTAAAACGGAACAGAGCACTCCTCCCACGAAACACGCGACGAATCCCTTGACACGCGTGCCCCATCCCAGGGTGGATGCTTCACTCGCCGACTGTTGTTTTATTAAAACACACAATCAGCAGGAAACACATATAAGAAGCCTGATCAACAAGTGACTGTTCAACAAGTTAGTTTTGTTCATGTTAAATGTCAACTTGGGTTAATAACAATGCTGTAAACAACTAACCTGCAGCACGTTCAGGTCGTCATTGCCATCTTGTCCACTCAAAACTTTCTTTAGTTTGTCCATTAACCTCAACAAAAATATGTTTAATGGAATACAAACAAATAATATTAATACAAAGGTTGTTTAAAACGGACAGTTGGCCTCTTTTTGTGCGTGAATACGCAACGATTCGTTCCTTTTCCTGTTTAAAAGTGAAACAGGTGCATACGATAACTTCCGCATGTAGCCACGGCAACAATTCAATGACGTCATTACGTTCGACGTCGACTCGTGATTAACCCAAAAACTTTTGAGATTGTATATTAACTATTGCAAAAGGCCACTTTTTTATGCACAAATGTAAAGTATTAGAATTCAATTTTTAAAAAAAATGGAAATTTATTTAACAACATTTTCTATTTATATCTATATTGATATTAAAATGCGCATTTAATGTTTTGTACAATTCTTCATCTCTCTCCTGACTTCCAAATATCTTAATACAGTACTTTGCCCCATGATGTTATTTTCTCCGTTACTTTTTCTCCTTATTTACAAATAATTCTGTTCTATCTTTTGTACAGTTTCTCTAAAGTAATGCATGGAATAAAATGAACATCTGAATAAAATAACAAAGAGCTAATGTTTCTCAAATTGCATTGCCAGTCAGTTTCGGTTCTACAGCGCCCTTGGCGAGACTCACTCGTGTTTTTCTTTTGCCCGTTTCTCCTCATCTTCTTTTCTTTTTTCTAAATTGGGCACCTCACAGCTTTTTGTCTCCATCGCTGTGTTTCCTTTGTGATCGACAATCAACAGATTCCCTTAACGCTGTCACTCACGAGGAGCGGTCAAGACTAAACCAATGCACATCATTATAATCAAAAATGTGCTAATTATTGCTCAGTTTTTATAGTGTTATGAATGAAATGTGTGCGTTATTTGTAAGAAAAAAAGTCAGTTGTCACTGACAGAGTTTATATCCCCCCTCCTTCTCTGCTTCATTTGGGAGAGGTGAACTGTCCCCTGCACCCCCTTCTCTCCTCTCCTCTCGCTCTTCTGTGCGTCTCAGCAGCCGGGGTGGCGCCGGCACATGTATCACAATAAAAAAAAACGCTTAGCGACACAGACCCCAGACCCCCCCCCCCCACCCACCCATCCCACAAGTTCGTGTGCCGCCCCCACGTGACATAAAAAATGCCCCGTTCGCCCGTGCCTAACACCGCCACTGTTGCCAGTGCAGACACTTTATATTTAAAGTACCAGTAATCCTTGGCCTTTTCTATTAGTTAAATACAAAGAACCGTTGTTTCCAAGTACATTTTATTGTCCATTCTCAGTAAAGTACTCAACTGGAAATGACTTGTTATCATATAGATCATAACATATTTGTAAATCAGCACATTCATCAGTGAGCTAAACTCTAAACTCTGTCTATCCTCTATCCTAAACTTTATCACAATTAATATTAGGATACTTCACAGGTCCTGCTGCGTAACCACTGCATGTGGAATAAACTTGAATAAAGTACTTAAAGAAACACTGCACTCATTGGAAACAGGCACAAGAGTTATAATCACACATCAGATTTTTGAATCTATTCAGTCTCCAGGTGTGGCAATAGGTTAACTTAGATGGGGGGTCTGCAACTGCAACCCATGGCTCTATAGCCTCTCGCAGCTCTTTAGGTGCTCTGATGCAGGTTCCATTTAGCTTGGAATGGTGATTGGATTTAGTAAAAATTTAGGAGATAAGTAGCATACAATTTAAGCTGAATATATACTGTTTCATTTTCTGGCATAACCTCAAAAAAGTACATAAAAATAATTTCTTTAATTTAGAGTGTATATAAGGCTCCCGACCCCTACCATAGATCATTGATCTGGTTTGTGCTTAAAATTGATTATTGAAGCTGATTAGACCAGAAGCATTAAGATTCAAAATTAGTACTAGACTTGGCGGCAAAACAATTGGCATAATGGCAGCTACTAATAATGAAAATGCAGAACCATGAGTTATTCTGATGACTTCACACTTATGTTAAAAAGAACAATACTCGACTGTGAACCGCACAACTCATCAAACAACCAACTTTCCATGAACATAGAAGTTAGTCCAGAAAATAGATTTCCTGACATTTATACTTTTTTAAGATTTCAACATCTTTGAAAGGATAATGACGTACCTGGTAGACTTTAAAGTGATGAAAACAGCTGTGGTTAATTTGGTTGTATGTCGATAGGTATCTTGGTATCCCAATTTTATTACAGAAGCTGTTAGTTTGCTAGACTTTCTGTCACTAAACATTTCTGTAAAGACAAACTAAACTATAACAATATTAGAAAATGTCTTTGATTTGGGGCCTAAAATGACTTTATTCTGGGCTTGGAATTACTTTATTTAAGTTTATTTACATTTCATCCAAAAGCTTTTTTGTTTAGTCAAATTCTTTGTTATTTCTCTAAATATGTGCATTTTCTAATGGCAAACATATTTTCTAAAATATTAAACTTTTTTTTATATACTATTGAAATGGTTTAGGGTGCATCTAATGAAAGGGGGGCTCCTTCTGGTAGGTTGAAAATGTGCTTATTTCCACAAAAAACAGTGTTCTTTTAAAAGTAGTTCTATGATTGAGGAAAATATAAACATTGTGGTTGTTTTAAATGGATGCTTGGTTTTGTTGTGTTTGAACAAAGTCCAGCTTCAAGTAAGAGGCCCCCAAACCTATTCTATTCTAACAGGATCCTCTATTAACAACAACAAGACTTTGGGTTAAAAGACAATTTTGGGTCATCAACAGCAGGGCATGATCTCTTCATATTTTGTATAAACTTCCGGGGTAAAATTCTGTAAAACTAGCTCAAAGTTTCATTCAGTCCCACCTGGCTAATAAACAGTGTTCTTACATGTTTTAAATTACTTAAAAATACTATACAGCTTATCCAACCTGATCACATTTCAGCAGTTAAAATGTACACAATAGAAAACATCACATTCACTTTCTGAATAAGTAAATACAATGAAAAATGAACTCAGTGGAGGTGTAATTATAGAATTTATGGATCGAGAGCTTCAGCTCAGTCAATTATCTTGAACGATAATCTAAACGTATTTGCACTTTCAATAGAAATAATCCTTATACATTTCCTGTTCACGTCTGATGTTGAAAAATCTGATGTCCAGGAAGGTTTTTTGGCCAGGTTCAGGGCACTTTTACTCTGGTGGATGTCCAGTAGAGTGGCTCTGGCATGGCGATGTGTTTTTGACAAGTGGGACAGCTCCGCCTACTCCACAGCCATTCTTCTATACACTAAAGCAGAAGAATAATTACCTAAAACATACTCTATTCAGAGAACACACGGAGCATTATAATAGACAATTTCCCAAAAGCTTAAAGCCTTGTACTGTCCTGCTCAAAAGCCACCACGTAGGGGGGTAGGCCCTTTGTTTGAGCTGGACAGTTTTTTTTTCTCCAGTGGAGTAAATACCTGGTGTGGTGTTTCCTCCTCTGGATGGAAGCAGTTAATCTATGTAATGATTTATTTTATTTACCACGGACCAGTTTACATTAATTACATCAGGACAGGAGCGTGTTGAAGGGAAAAGAGGGAGTGGGTGAGACATGTAGATGAGGGGGAGAGGTTCATGAGTGGGAAGAATATCTACCTGAACATACCACAACAGTTTGTTATAGTTCCTGCTGTGCAGTTTTATCAGTTTGTACATAACTACACACATGTATAAATATACATACACACAGTTAATGAAGTATACGGGGAAACAATGAGGTCATTTATAATACAGATGAGAGATCATGGATGGGGAGTGGACGATCTACAAAAATTAGTGAATGTAGTACGAAGTGCTCAGGACAGGAAACCCAATTCATAAGCAGCAAGCAGCAAACCATCGTCCCAGATGTCATCCCTTGTCTTCTGTGACCCAGGTGTGATGTGAGCTCTGACTTAAGCCCCACAAACAGCCAAGAGCAACCTGATGAGCCGAGACACCCCAACCCTGAGCAGGAGTTGACACGAGCAGGGGCCAGGCCCAACAATGACTACAGCCACGAGACCCAAAGAGGTGCCATTGTGCACACGGGCAGTTTGCAGCCCAATGCAAAGCAGCTGTGTTCAGAATCAGAACCTCCAAATCCGAGGCAGTGGTTTGTAGTCGATAAAAGATGGAACGCTTGCAAATTAGTTTAAATATCTTGTTCACTAGTAAGTTAACTATGGAACAAGGGATTGGCCGATGGGTAGTCAGAGCCTCTATTGGTCTTTCATGGTGAAGAAGAAGCTGAGCAGCAAGTCGAAGCTCTGGATTCAGCAGTTCATGTTTCTGGCCGTGCAAATGGCCATGAGCTCTGGGCCATGATCGAAAGGATGAATTCACTTGGGAGGAAACTCAGAGTAGAGCCACTGCTCCTCCACATCGAAAGAAGCCAGCTGAGGTGGCTCAGACATCTGTTTCGATTGGGCACCTTCTTTTCTAAGTAAACTTTCCTCAAAAAATTTAACTGTTTATACTTTATTGTAATCCGACATGAAATGCAACTCATTTTGGTCAAAATTTTGAGACAACCAGTTTATTCAAAAGGTTTAGCCTAATGAACCTGTTTGGGTTAACAGTGTGTATCGTGGGAAGTAGTGTACCTCACTGTGGAAGCTGTGGGAACAATGAAGCTCTCTTATTGCTCCTCCTCCTTTGTGAAGGTCGTTATGGCAGATCAAACACAAACTGTCTGCATCGCTCTGGAAACAAACAGCACATTTAGGCAACATTTTATTTACATTGAAGAAACAATATCTAATATGTTGCAATAAAACGTCATTAAATGATTTTTTTCCTCTGAACTTTACTTGAAGATGCAATTATATGAACACTGCAACATTTCTCTAACAGTTTTACTGCACAGTCTGTGTAAGAGGGTGGCAACATGATCTCTAGAAGACATCTGAAAATATGCTTTCTGATTGGTCAGAGATTGGTCTGATTTGCATATTCATAATCTGTCACATTCAGCTGAAGTGTTTGAGAATAACAACAATCTTTCAGAGGTATCGGAATGGCTAAAAAATTCAAGCGTGTCTGGCTAAAGACTTTCACTGGCACTATCCCATCATTGTACACTTCGACTGGCTCTCTTCTACTATTGGACCAATCCTGACAGGCTCTCTATTGGATAGCATACGACACGTGACTTTCTCTGTTCCTGAAGCACAGTGTGGACACCAAAGTGTTCTGTCAATGTACAGATTAAAATAAATGTTCAAAATATTGTGCTGTAGTCTTTTCTCTTCAGCTTTATCATGTAATTAACTTCTATTAGATGAACGTGTTTTTTGTGATCAAAACTGTGGTCCTATTAAAATATAAAGCTGTTCAGAGATAACAGGTATTGTACTTAAACCTGTTTAAATTGTTAATACCTGTGGTAATGTGGATAATTATTACATACTCACATGTTAATTTCTGCACAGAATAATACAGTGTACCCCGAGATACGAATGCTTCGAGTTATAAAATGTTCGAGATACGAAAGGTCTCGCGGGAAATTTGGGGGGAAAAATATTTGAGATATGAAGAACCACAAACAGTTCTGCTCTATTATCCGCCCGTTAAGTCGTGCTGCATTTCATCCCCTGGTGCTCCATCCCCCCATTGCAAAAAGAGAGTCCAGACAGTGCTAAAGGGGGCTGATGCACTTCAGAACACTTTAAATCAGTTTCAAATCGAGCGAAACATTATGTATAAATACCAATAAATAGCTAAAACAAATGTTAGAGTCAAGGCGTCGTAAAAAAAATAACGTTTATAACGTGGAAAGTGCTGTTCTGTAGCGCAACTTAAGAGAAACCCTGTGACGCGTTCTCAGAAGCGTCTCTCCATCTCTCTGCGCTCGTGCTTGAAACCGTGTTGGTGTCAGTAATTTGTGAAATATCTCAAGAAAGTTAACTTTCATACGTGGTGCTGTAATGTTTTCTCCATCCGTTCCACCTCCTCCGACACATCCCCTCACTCTCAAGGTAAGGTTTCACATTTGTGTACATGCTTGTGTTTTATTCTGTTTGATTATCATTTATTACATTAACAAAGTGTAGATTTAAGGATTGAAGAAACTAGATATTTCTCTGGTTTTCCATTTTTTTCATCTACTTATACTGTTGTTTCTGAGAGCCATTGCACGGATGAGGCGTTTGACATGTAAAACTAGCTTCGAGATAGGAAAGCCACCCTGGAACGGATTAATTTCATTTCTCGGGGTACCAGTGTTTAAAGGGGAGTGATAACAGGTTTAAATTGTGATGATGTAAAAAGCCCTGATAAATTCCTCCCGAAACTCGTTTATCAAAACGCTTTTCGGATAATCATAAATACTGCAGATGCGATGGCTGTTTTTTTTTAATAACTAGTATTTTAGCAAAATATTTTAAAATTTAAAATATTTTTAACATATTATGTAAATAACTTTTGCCAACTCTTGTTTTCCAAAGACATCTTCACTGTTATAGAGACGGCACACCTGTTGGTAAACTTTCAAACATATCCACATTAGAGAAACTAACTCAGACCAACCAGAGACATGACATTGCGACTCCTGAAGCGAGCTTTTCTCCCCAGAGGCTCATACACCTCAGGGATGGTTGTTATGGCATGCGGTCGACGTTCACACATGCTAGCCTTGGTGTGCGGGGTGTCCTGGTTGCTGGTGGCATGACTAACGCGAGAACATGGCCTAGCTTCGCAGGTCTGAAGACAGTGGCTAAGGTGTCCTGGGCCTGGGTTCAAGGAGGCAGCATGGAGGCGGCTCTGATGCATCGCATTCAGCTGAGCCTGGAAAACATTTCAATCATACATCACATCGTACTGAAAAGCAAATTAATAACTAATGCTTCAATTAATAAAAGTGCTCAGAGTACAGAGCAACTCACAGGTTTCATGGGATATACAGTCGTAGCCAAAAGTTTTGAGAATTACATATATATTGGAATACATTTGCTGCTGAAGTTTTTATAATAGCAAGTTGCATATCCTCTAGAATGTTCTGAAGAGTGAACGGATGAAATAGTCTTTCCGTGCATGAAAACTGATTAAAGTCTGAAGAAGGGAAATCCCCCTTGGTGGTTCTCTCGTGACCCCTGGGACGGGGGGGCTGTGCTGCTCCTGGATGGACAGACGGATGGCACATCGATGGGGCCAATCAGGGACCTGGTTCCTCCCACACCAAATCTGAGCTATGGTTTTGAGAAAACTTGGTTGCTAAGATAAATACTGTAGCTGCTATGGAGTGAGCAATAATTTTACTTTTGTCACTTTAATTTATATAAAACAACCCCCATGTCTCAATCATTAAGATCTGACGACAGATGACTAAAATTTGATTAAATTTGCTCAACCAGTCCTTTTGGAACATAACTCCATCATTTAGTCAGGTGAATTAGCCACTCTAAAGTCTTTACAGTGTGTCAACAGGTCAAAGCCTATTTTTAATAATAACAAGGTTAATCCAGGGTTTGGTACTTCAGAGTAAGCACGAAACACTTGAATTCCATTCACACCAGGTTTCTACCAGAGTTAAGCAGGGCGCACAACTTTGAAGGGGGATGTGGGGATACCGTCATAATAAAGACGCTGAACAAGGAACTGATTAACATCCATTAATGCTTGCAACCCAAAAACATGGAGCCTAGAACTGGCGAATGAGAGAATTCAGTGGTACCCCGAGATACGAAGGCTTCGAGCTACGAAATGTTCGAGATACGAAAGGTATCGCGGCACATTTTTTGCTTCAAGATGTGAAGAAAAATTTAAGATACGAACAACTACAAGCAGTTCTGCTGTATTTTCCGCTTGACGTCATTACATCACGGTGCGCTTCCGGGTGCTGATATGCTTCAACACACTTCAACACAGTGAAACATTTACCAACATAGTTTACCAATAATGTGCTATAACAAATGTTAGAGTCAAGGTGTCGTTAAAGAAATAACATTTATAACGGAAATAGAAAGTGCTGTTCTGTAGCGCAACTTAGAGAAACCCTGTAATGCGTTCTCAGAAGCGTCTCTCCATCTCTCTGCGCTTGTGCTTGAAACCGTGTTGGTGTCAGTAATTCGCGAAATATCTCGAGAAAGGTAACTTTCATACATGGTGCTGTAATGTTTTCTCCATCCGTTCCACCTCCTCCGACACATTGCTTCACTCTCAAGGTAAGGTTTCACATTTGTGTACGTATTACATATTTTGCTTGTGTTTTATTCTGTTTTAATGTCAATTATTACATTAATGTGTAGATTTAAGGAATGAAGAAACGTTACGTGATTTTTCTCTGGTTTTCCTTTTTTTTCATCTACACTTGTTTCTGGGAGTCGTTGCACGGATTAGGTGTTTTACATGTAAAACTTGCTTCGACATATGGAATGTTCGAGATACGAACGTCACGCTGTGGAACGGGTTAGTTTCGTATCTCGGGGCAACACTGTACCTTCTCAATGTTAAATGTTGTAATTCCCGTGGCCACCAGGTGACACTATAACTTTTCTATACAGGTTTGTTCAGCACGTTGTAGATGTGTTCAGACATGGACTAAACATAGTTGGTTAATTTGGGCCCGATCAGACATATGGCTAAGTTATAACAACTTGCTCTAGGAGGAGTTTTTTTTTAGTACGATGCCTGGAACTGTAGTAATATTTACAAGACTTGTTGACTTCCTGTTGATTTTGGAAACTTTCTCAGAAGAACATGTTAACCTGATTGAACAGCTGAGTTATTAGCACTTTTTGAATTTCAACAGCAGCCATGCGCTCATTGATGAGAGAAGTCAAAAATGCTTTGCAATTAAACATTCCGTATGCCTTAAGATGATACTGATGGATTTTGGAGATGAACAGATCAAATCTCTAGGAGTTTAAGGAGGACATGAGCAAAAGCGACCACTTTTATTGTTTTTTTTTTTTTTTTTTTTTTTGCAAAATAGCAGACTTCCTGTCGATTTTGGAAATGTGATTATTACTTAAATAAAAGTCTTGATACCTACACTTTCGGGCACATTTAGGCCCTCAAAAATGCACAGCAAGCCATAAGTTGTTGAGTTAGGAGAAGCCTTTTCTCCTATATAATAACTTACTTCAGTGGTACTCAAACTGTTTTGGTCGAACCCCCCCTTTATAAGAATCTGGGCCCCCCAGATGTAAAATAATAATTAATAATTATTTTAATGTAAAATAAAAGTAACTACTCCTTAATGTTAAATAACTCATTATTTATAACTTATTCAAGTGACAGTTGCATAGAAACAAATGCTTGTTGTTCTAATATAAATCCTTTTGATTTTTGTCAGCATATGAAAACCCACATAACTCCATTAATAAAGGATCAAACTGTCCAAGTGAATAAAGAAAAATAGCATTTTTGTCCTTTGTTTAGCGAAAAAAACCCTCACAGACTGAAGACACAGCATATCAATCATCATCTTTTATCATCAGACTCAAGAAACAGATAAACTATTCGCTGTGGCCATTTCACATCTTGAAATTTATTTTAGCGTGAGAAATCGGAGGTGTAGCGAGAGAAATCACTCAAATGAGTGAGTCTTACGTTCAGTGTGTGAGAAACAGCAGCTCTGCGAGTATTGATGCGGAAACATTGTTGCAGCTACCGTAGCCAAAGGCATTGTGGGAAATGTTTTTTTTCCGTTTTTTGACACTCAAAACTTTTAAGCTCTCGCAGGCCACATCTGACACATGTGCTCTACGTCTTTTGGCTGTTTATTTTTTTTGTTCTTTTCTTCTCATCTGCTGATGCTCTGCGCCCCCCTACAATGCCTGTGCGCCCCCCCTCTACCAGGCGGGCCCCCACTTTGAGAACCACTGCTTTAAGGCCTCTTATGAAAGAACACTTTGAAAGAATCCTCGAGGTCGAGCGGTTTGTTCTGTTGGGGGCTGATCACAGGGAGTTGTTTGAGGAGAAAAGAGGATTTGTGGAGAGATATTTCTTTCCTGAGCAAAGTATCTATGAAAATGTGGGATGAGCACCACCAAGTGGCTCTTTTACGTGCTACTCACATCATCAAAAGAGCAGCATTCTTTGGTCGTTCTCCTTGTGACAAATTGATCCAATATGACCCAGCGAATCGCTTTTTTTTGTTGGCAGTACTCGTTGACACTCATGGCTTCGATCAAGGCGCACCAAACTTTGGACAGAAAATTCAGATCGGTGTGTAGATGCCTTTAATCCCACACGAAATTTCTTGCAGCAAGCTAAAGGTTCAGGTTACCACTCATCAGCCTCCGAGCTTTAATGACTTGGAGAGGATCTAAAACGAAGAATAGAACAAAATCTCTCCTGATCTGTCCACAAGTCTGGAGATTATCTACATCAAATGTCTGTCTTAATAAAAACAGGGGTTATGCAACCAGTCACTAAATCTTTGCCTCATAGAAATCAGTTTTCTAACATTTTATGATCTTTTTGTCTATATTAAAGATTGTGAGAAAACCCCCCCCATTAAAAGCAGTCACGTAAAACAATAGTGCTAAATATAACTGTAGTTTTTTAACATGGCAAATTCTATTTTTATTTAATAATACAACACTACTGTTAGCTCGCCTGATCTGTCTCTTATTTAAATCAGGTACGTTAGGATAAACTGCTCTTAGTTTGGATTATGCAAAAGATGTCCTGCCTTGATCCCTGATCCCATTTAACCTGTAAATGAAATTATTATTATTTCTTCTGAATAAAATGTGATGGATATATGTATTTATCTATATTTTCCAGCAATGTTTTTGAAACTTTTGTACGAATATATACCCCTCCCCCCCTGCATGTGAGATGCACCATACTTGTGGAAGGAGTGCACTATAAACCTAAATAAATCTCGGAGCTGCAAGAATACCAACCGGGCATGGAAGTGACGCCCTGCGGCTGGCCAGTGATCGACTGGGAATGGGTATATCCCAACTACTCTTCCTCCGGACCTCTTGCTCCTCTTCCTCCTGCTCCTCTTCATCTTCCTCCTGCTCTTCTTCATCTTCCTCCTGCTCTTCATATTCTCCAGGTGATGCGGCGAAGATCTCATCCTCATCTTCCTCTTTGTCCATGATAAAGAGCGGCAGTGGTCTCCAAGCACAGAGAAGAACACACGCAGTGGCGTATGGAATGAGAGTGGACAAGCAGTGGCTTGACACCGGCCGGGTCGTGAATAGCCGATTAAGTCTCTGTAATTAGATCCCCTGGTTTTCTCATCCCATCTGTTTCCTCTAATCCTCATAGAGACCCGTGTAGACTCCTTTAGCTCCCCAGTAATCTGTTTAGGAGGAAGGTGGGGATTCGCTCTAGATCTGGAACCAATGCTGGCCAGAGTTTGTTATGGAACAACCGAGAATGAACTACAAAACATTTGTGAAATACCTTTACACATTTCTCTTTTAACCCATCATTTAAAAACTATCAAGATTTGCACTTTAACATACACCTAGAGCAAAGTACCTTTGCATGTGTAGAGTAGTGGCTCCCAGAAAAGTGAATTGGCAAAATTTTATCTGTATCTCAAAGACGAAAGTGTATAATTTTCTGGTATACCACAAGTTGCCGATAACGCCACCCAGTAGTCTCACTGGCAAATATTAATTTTCTAAATACCCTCTAAGGACACAGGTTCAAGATGCAATCGTGAGAAAGCAAAGTCAGAAGCACGAACTCTCTTTCCTTGACTTTATTAATACCGTCAAAACACATCATAGACATAATATTAAAATTGAGCTCAAATCAGAAAATAATAACACCTAAGATATTTAACATGCAACACAGTAGAACGGGGTCTGTGGGAACACGTGAGGAGTAGGCTAGTTTCAAGCCAGATTGCATACCCCGGATCTCATAGAGCGAATTAAAAGTTTTGCTAATTGCACATCCTACTGCACCCCCCCCCCCCAATACACATTGACATCATGAACCCCACAGAATAAATATTTATAAAAACAGGCTTACGAACAAAACCATAAATTGTACTGGTTACAATATCACTCAGCTTCGCCAACAGAGGAAAAAACACCAAGTACACACACCACTCACTCACAGTGTATCACACGCAATCGCAAAATACCACACCTCTCACACACTGCGGTCAAGCCAGCCGCGGTTCAGAACAACACGGTCAAGCCAGCCGCGGTTGATTTTAGTATGCGCTCATATTACAATAATTACGGTAGTTTCAGGAACACGGAGAAGAAATGAAAAGGTGTCATGATTCGAAACTGGTGTTTTGTACATTTTGTTTTCCTTATTGTTTATAGGTGCGATGTCTTTGATACTTGTCTTTCTCTGAATAATGTTTTCTGTATATTTCTTCTTTTACAGTCATTGTAAATGTAGTTGTGTTTACAGATAAATTATATACAAATGGAAGACAAAATAAATTATATACTCATTTTTAATCCCTCAGTTGTGTATTCATTTGTCACTGTTCTATAATTTCTGTTATTTTTGAGTGCATTCATTAGGTGTAATGTCTGCACTGAAATTAAATGGCAAAAAAAAGTTTACAATAGGTTTAAAAGTCAGAATCAGTAATCAATAATTATAAAGATGACATCAAGATAATGACATTATCACACTTCAGAGGCCTATAGGAATGTCATTTCTAATAAGTTGAAAAAAATAATGGCCAACTCTCATAGGGGACGTCCCATACTATATACACACCACATATGAAAGTATTTTACTGCAGCATTTTTGAGATATGGGGCATTATTACACTTTAGAGGGGTATAAAGACCCCATTTCTAATAAGTAGAAAAAAACAATGATCAATTCTTATTCAGGACGTCCCATACTATATACACACCACATATGAAACCATTTTACTGTATAATCTTTGAGATATGGGGCATTATTACACTTTAGAGGGGTATAAAGACCCCATTTCTAATAAGTAGAAAAAAACAATGATCAGTTCTTATTCGGGACGTCCCATACTATATACACACCACATATGAAACCATTTTACTGCAGCATTTTTGAGATATGGGGCATTATTACACTTTAGAGGGGTATAAAGACCCCATTTCTAATAAGTAGAAAAAAAAATGATCAATTTTTATTCAGGACGTCCCATACTATATACACACCTCATATGAAACCATTTTACTGCAGCATTTTTGAGATATGGGGCATTATTACACTTTAGAGGGGTATAAAGACCCCATTTCTAATAAGTAGAAAAAAACAATGATCAATTCTTATTAGGGACGTCCCATACTATATACACACCACATATGAAACCATTTTACTGCAGCATTTTTGAGATATGGGGCATTATTACACTTTAGAGGGGTATAAAGACCCCATTTCTAATAAGTAGAAAAAA
>SRMA01026887.1:0-38005 GCA_007224835.1 Danionella cerebrum | reverse complement strand
TTATTAAGCTTCTTGCATTCCACTGTAATATTTTTGTTGTCATTTTTTACCTCTTCCTTCACCTAGCACTTTCATTTTCTTCCCAGTTTATGTCTTTGATTCCCAAGAATTTTTCACCTGCTTTCACTATGATTTAGATTTTTTCTGATCTACTTTTGGTTTGTGCTGCGCACTTGATTAATTCTACGATGAACGTGATAAAATCTTTCTTATTTACTTTCAGTGTCTCTTCGCTATCAGTTTGTTTTGGTTGGTTTGGTGTTCTCTTTTCCTTTCCATATGTTTTACCCACCTGTTTAACTGCCTCTGCCTATGTGATTCCCTGACTGATTGTACTTGTTGCACTTTTTCAGCTCTTTTACTCACTTTACAGCCTCTGTAAGCTGCGCTGTGGTTTCCACCACAATTGCAACGTTTGATTTCTGCGTTTTCATTGCAATTACCATACTCATGGTTTCCACTAAATCTTTCACATTTGAGTTGCCCATTGCATATTGAAGCTGTATGTCCAAACTTTTGACACTTGTAACACCTAAGAGGTGGTGGTTTGTAAGGTTTAACCTTGTAGCTAAAGTACCCCATAAAGACTTTGTTAGGTAGAGACTCTTCCTCGTTCTGCAGCATAACTGACAGACTATCACACCTTTCCCCATTTCTATTCGTTTTTAGTCATTTTACTTCACTTATTTTTCCTCCAATTATGTTGTTTTTGAAAAGCTCTATCTGGAAGGCTTTTCAAGTGGTTTAGGAGGAGTGTGTTTTGGGATTGTTGTAACATTCTCTCTGAAGTGTATTTCTGAAGTCAGACACTAAAGTTGAATTGGAATTTCATGCTCTAGAATCTCCTTAATTGGGTTAAGGCAGGGGTGTCAAACTCAGTTACTGAAGGGCCACAGCCCTGCACATTTTAGCTCCAACATCAACTAATCACACCTGATGCACACTAAGGTTTGTAAGCTTCAGGTGTGGATCTCTCTGAGCAGGGTTGGAAGTAAACTGTACAGGGCTGCAGCCCTCCAGGAACTGAGTTTGACACCCCTGGGTTAAGGCCAGCACAGTGTAGGCCAGTCAAAATCAACTGGCTTATCTCAAATTGAGAACTCCATACACATCTCCTGAATGATTCAACAGCACAGAGCACAGTAGTGGAGTGTTTTTCACCAATTTGCATTGTAATTGTTGATGTAGAGTTCTGTGCCAGAGTTACTGCAAGCAGTAATACGAGGTAATTTGGCAGCAGAGGTGGAAAGTAACGAATTACCATATTTTTCGGCTCATAAGACGCACTTTTTCTTTCCCAAAACTGAGGGGGAAAAGTTGGTGCGTCGTATAGAGCGAATGCAGACCACCGCGAAGTCCGGTCACGGCCGTATGAGAGGCGTAAGAGCTCCGGAGCTATTTGTACACCCGGCACTGTACGCTAACGTCATCGCCCATCTCTGCCATAGCACGGTCGTAACGAAACGAAAAAAAAAACTACATTTCTCACAATGCATTTAGCTACGGTAGCCGCAGTGGTGCTTCCGCATCCATACTCACGAGCAAAACTACAGAGCTGCCGTTTCTCACACATTGAACGTAAGACTCTCGCATTTGAGTGATCTCTCACGCTACAAACCCGATTTCTCACGCTAAAATACATTTCAAGATGTGAAATGGGCGGAGCTAATAGTTTATCTGCGATGTTTCTTGAGCCTGACGATAAGATGATGATCGATCTGCATTGTCTTCAGTCTGTGAGGGGGTTTTTTTCCGCTAAACATTCACTTGGACAGTTTCACAAACTTGGACAGTTTGATCCTTCATTAATGGAGTTATGTGGGTTTTCATAAGCTGACAAAAATCAAAAGGATTTATATTAGAACAGCAAGCATACAATTGTTTCCATGTGTTGGCGTCAGGTGCACAGATTAGCGCTCTCTCTCTCTCTTGCTCGCGTGAGGAAAACAAAACGCTCTCAATGACTGAAACTCTTCTTTAATAAACTCAAACTCAAATCATCTCTCAACGGTACATCTCACACATGTACATACGAGATAACAAACGTAAGTAACGTGCTCTGCAATTGGGTAGTGTTCCTAACCAGGTAAGAGCACATAAGGATCATATCTTAACACCATGCAACCGAATTGTCACTTGAATAAGCTATAAATAATGAGTTATTTAACATTAAGGAGTAGTTACATTTATTTTACATTAAAATAATTATTAATAAATTATTAAATAATTATTATTTTACATCTGAGGGTGCCCAGATTCTTTTAAAGGTTTAAAGGGGGGCTTGACTAAAAAAGTTTGAGAACCACTGTATTATTACTAATGTGGGGGCAATCTTACTAGCTATTATTAGTAATTTGGGGACAATGTTACTGGCTATTACGGTATTACTAATGTGGGGACAATGTTGCATTGGAACAGTGATGGTGATAACAAATGGTGGACTTTAAACATTACAGCCTTTTTTTTTTTGTTACTTTTACTGTTTACTGTCTGTTCATGTTACATGTTTGGCTGTTAACTTTTACACAGTTGATATAAAATATTTTACAAAAGTATTTGGTTCAGAATCTTTTTTTTCTAGATCTTCCTCTTTTAAAATTGGGTGCGTCTTATGTGCCGGTGCGTCTTATGAGCCGAAAAATACGGTACATTTACTTGCGTTACTGTAATTGAATAGGTTTTTTGTTTATTTCTACTTTTTAGAGTAACTTTTAAATTTTGTAATTTTACTTTTACTTAAGTACGTTTTGATGTAAGTATTGTACTTAACTACATTTTAAATCCTATCCGTTACAGAGTAAAAATAAAAAAATAAAATAAAATAAAAAAAATAATAATTGTGCGTGGAGGGAAGGAGGAGAGCGCGCGCCGGAAGCTACAGCTTGATTCGCGGGAAAACAAACGCAGTGCGCTAACTCAAGAAAGATGGAGACGGACAAGACAGACACACAGATGAAAGTGAAATGCTGCTGAATTTGAATTCAGAAAAAAACCCGTGGCCATATTTACTAGACCATATTGACTAGAATTTAAGCGCAAGAAAGGCAACAGCTTTATTATGTGGTGTAAACTTTGTTTGCCCAAGACAAATTGGCAGCTTACAAAAGCTCAACATCAAACCTGCGCGATCATGTTGAGGTAAGTTAAACATGCTTCTTTTTTTTACGTAATTATTGTTCTGTTGTGTTGCATTAGCGTGTGACATTGCTAATGTTGGTTAGCACTAGGGTTAGAAATTAACAGAAACTTAGAACAAAGTTGTCACTGCACAATTACCGTTAAGCTGTTACCAGTGTCACGATTTACTGAAGTCTAAGAAAAGAGTTAGAATTGATCTGCAGCAGATGTGTTAGAATTACTGTATAACCAATCAAACACTTTTGTTGAGAATGCGGTGTCCAATCAAAGCGTTTTGATTCGTCACTGAGTTCAATGTGTGAGCTGACTCTGCATTTGAGATTTCTCTCATTATCGTACGTTAATTGACTTTTTTTGGGCTGTGAAAGTGGATAACCTGCAGTAGACTCAAGTCATGGACTGATACTGAAATAAACAATGTTTTTATTTTTATGATCAGTAAAGGCCATTAAACAATATTTTTTTATTATTAGTAGACAGAATGGTCTGTTATCTGACAATGGCACAGTTTTTTCATAAATGCTTGGAATGTTTCTGACCCATTATGACTTACTCTTGCACTACTGTTTCAGTGTTTAACAAAAGGATGCTCTGCTGAGTCACAGTTTATGCCATATTCAGTGGTTGTGATGTTTTATGGGATTATTTGCCCTAAAATGACTTCCCTAATTGTTTTATATGGTTATTTTATTTATTTTTATTGTATTTTATTTATTTGTTTTTATTGCACTTTAATTTTAAAAGTTGTTTCCTTAATTAAAAACAACCAGCTTAAATTTATAAATTTATATTTAAATTTATTATTATATTATATGTAATATTTATATACCCATCTTTTTCTTTTTTTAACTATACTAGAATCACCCACCCACCACTGTTGTTCAAAAATAAAAAATTTACTCAGTAAATTTTACTCAGAGTAAAATTTTAGAAGAGTTACTTTTTACTTTTACTTGAGTATATTTTTTGGTCAGTACTTTTACTTGTACTTGAGTAAAATTTTATTGAAGTAACAGTACTTTTACTTGAGTAGCATATTTTATTACTCTTTCCACCTCTGCTTGGCTGACAGGCAAATAAACACTTTTTCAGTGGATTGTAGGCAAAGCAATCTAAAACAAACAAATTCGAGAGCTTTTGCCCTATTAAGAGTTTTAACTTTGACCTTAAGGTGGTGCTATTGCCAGCTTTAGTGTGTGGTCAACGTTAAGCACTGATGACTCGCACAGTGTTTGGGGCTAATAGCAATGGCAGAAGAGATGCATCTTCAAATTAGACTTGCCACAAAGCCGTTGAAATCGTCATAGCGTTAACGCAACATCGATCTGCAAAGTCTGAGGATGCTCTGATTCGAATTTGGTAACAACTGGGAGGAGTTCGAAAGAGTAGGCTTTCCACCTAAATTATTATAATGGGAACTGTAATGGGATAAAGTTGTTTGTGCAATATGATTTCTTTACTCTTCACGTAGACACTTTAATTGTGATTTTGTTAATTCTTTTCTTACTCACATCTCATTGCCACTCACCCTGACCTTAACATCTTGTACTGTGCCTTGAAGTCCTAGCCTTGTGAAAGAGATTGCCTGAGCAAGCCTCATGGGACGCCATGTGATTTTTGTGTCATTTAGTCATGGGATGTCCTGCCACGTGGTGTCATATGATTTTGGTATGTGTTTCTCTGAGACAGAAATTCTCTTGTTCTTTGGAAATTCCCTGTTTTTAGAAAAGGTATAAAACAGTTGCTCTGGTTTCTTAAGTCAGAAGATCTCTCCGGACTTCTCCAACGCGCGCTGTACCTGTGCTCCTGTTTCTCTTACAGAACTCAAATAAAACTTCAGTATGTTTGCAGATCGTCTCCTAAATCATTTTGAACACGCATTGGACCCTCGAAAGTCCAACACCTCCTGTGCCCCATGATATGAAGATATGAATATCTCTATGTTCCAAGGTGCCACGCCAAGCATCATAGCATTGGAGCATCCCATATGTGTAACATATCCCATATGAGTAGTCCAACATCCCATATGCATAAGAATCTAATCGTAAGGACATGAATGACGCACACAAAGATGGTCTTCACGGTACAAATAGAGGGCCTCAGAAACTGTCTGGCATGTTCACATTGAGAATGCTGTTCTCTGTGCTTGTAGTCTTCTCAATGTGAATCAATAAAGAAGCCTCTTTTTACAATGGTTTTCTGTGCTGATTGTTATCTCAAGACGGTCTCTCTTTCTCTCTCAGCAAGGTGAAGGCTCATTTCCATCACAGAACAAATTTAGCTGAATAAGGTCAAATTAGGATCTGTATTGAAGCATTTTTATAAAGGTGTTCATATCTTTTTACCACAAGGCAGTGCTGCCACAAAACCCGTTGCGCAGAAGATTCAAAATGGCCAGAGTCAGCAGTATGGTCAGAACATATATGTAGGAAGGCCAACTATATGATTCTATTATAAACTGACATGGAATTAAAAGACAAAAAGCCAATATTTGTATCTCCTGACCACGAGGTAACACTGTGATGAAACTTAGATCATAGTAATAATAATAACATATGTTAAAGCTAGCAAAAGTTACCACCATTTTCCTAAATTTAATTATATATTTTCGGGTACCTTCAGGACATGTTGGCAAACATGCAAGCCAACTTTTGTAAAAATATGTTGATGCATTTGCAACAAAAATGCTTTTGACTAAATCAAAGATGGCTGACATTCAAATGGACATGGTCAAACTTTACATGATGGTCAGAACGTATTGAGACCATTTTTATGATTTGATATGTCAGAAAAGCCATTTTTAATATATCCTGACATGTAGAGACCACTACGCTGACACTTCGCAGGCAATTTCACATCATTGTTACTAAAACATCCACCAAGTTTGTTGTTGATCTACTAAAATTATTTCTGAGATATACTTATGCATTATGTCGTAATTGTTCACAGCCTTTCGTAAACGCTTTGTCGAATAAACTTGAATTCCATACCTTTTGGTCTGCAGTATAGATTTTGGTCTTAAGTAGGTTTTGATGATAATTCAAAATGTCAGCCAATTAGCATCATATAGTCCATTGAAATTGGCCTGAACACGGGATTTAGCAGAAAGAATGTTGTCTCTAGACCATACAGTTCAAAAGTTGTTAGCCTAAACATAAGTAGAATTTTGGACTAGTGGTGGCGCAATGGTTTGAGTTAGAGGTGCTCGAAAAACACCAACTTTCACACAAACACGTCAGAACCGCTGAAACAACTTGATTGTGGTTTGAAAAGTGGCAACGATTGTGTCAGGTTACTTATAATGGCCAACTGTATCAGTGTGGCAAATTTCCATACTTTCCTGCAAGCTGTATTAGGGGCTGCGATTGACTTCAAAGGCGAATCGTAAAAAGAAGAAGAAGAATAGTAAGAAAGAAACGGAACAAATACAAAGTGTTTGGCCCCTAAATACTGTTTTTGAAAATGTACAAAATGCAAAGAGAGCAAACATAAGAAAAATCTAAATATTTGGTGAAACTACCTTTTCCCTTAAACACTGGCACAAAGGCAGGGATTTTGTAGGATTGTAGTCAGATCTAATATCAACAGTACCAAACAGCTGCTAGTGATTGTCACCCTGTTATGAACTGAAACCAAAATAGCTGTGTAGGAGGCTTTAAACTGACTGAGGAACAGCACTCTGCTACCAAGTTTCTTGTCATGGCAAGATTGAGCACAGCAACACGAACCAAGGTAGTTACACTGCATCAACAAGGTCTCTCCTGGACAAAGATTTCAGAGCAGACTGGGGTTTCCTGATGTGCAGTGCAAGCTCTTAAGGAAGTACAAACTCGAGGATTGTAGACGTACATTTAAGGAACAGTTTGCTGGATTAAACTGTATTATCAACTACTTCTAGTATATTTTGATACACTACAATTGCAGACAAAAAGCTACTAAAACGATTGCAAATTAAATCAAGAGTTTTGAGTCATTTTGATATTTCTTGCCTATTTGCCCATTGGGAAAATGACCAAACACACCTCCTAAATATTCAAGAGAGAAAACAGCTTGAAAGCAGGGCATGTGGGAAAGTCCGAGAAGTTGATTCAAATTTTCGGGGAGAATCTCCATGAACATGTTGGTGAAATCCCATGAAATATCTTAACAAACAGATCAGCCCTCTTCCCAGCTCTTTCAATCCTTTTGTTTGTTCAATAATTTATTTATACCCAAATCATACTAGTCAATGGATATACCCAAATCATACTAGTCAATCATAATTAGTCAGTGGAGTCTGGTGGTTGTTAACCAATCAAAGTTCATCCTTTGCAGATCCTCAATTACACTCCTCAATTAGACCAATGCTAAATCTTTAGCATTGTCAGAGTAGAGAGAATCACTCTTGTTTTATTAAACATAATTCTACAAAACAAACTGAGACTGTGATTTTTGTGTGTGTTTGTTTACCTCAAAGAGCCTCCACAGACACACAGACTGTTTGTGAAAGCACCAGTGAACTGGATAATCATTTAAGTAGATACTATAAACGTTAAGCACCTTACAGAGTGCACTCAAAGGGGCGGCTAAAATTAGAGTTTACAGATGCATTTATCCTCACGGACTAATAACAGCCAGACAAATGTCAACAAGAGATGAATTCTTGACAAAATACTCCCGAAACAAAGGCTGACACAGGAGAGGTAATACTCTGATCTATTGAACGGCTTCGTCTTTGATTAAATTCATTTACTCAATCATTTCACAAATAAAACAAAGCAAGAAGGACATTCTCCAAATAGTTTCCTGCGATTTATTCTTTTAGAGACCTTGGCACTTAATTATTCGAGTTAGTCATGTAATTATTTCATACTCTACCAGCAACATGTGACAGGAGAGCAATATATTGATAATTATGTAGACTCGGGTTGCTATATCTTTTCAGACTCCTATAACTGAAGGAATTCTGGGAGGAAGGGGTCCCCCACACCTTCCTCCCAGAATTCCTTCAGTTATAGGAGTCTATTGCTGAGAATGCTAGGAAATTCTCCTTGGACTTCATGGAACCCCAGGCTCTAGAAGGGGTTAAATATTCACCATTGATTTAAAATGGACATTGAAAATAAATGGGAAATATTGACGATCATATCTCTAGTTTTTCATTTAATGATAAAACCTATATAGACTAAAAAATAGAATAAAACCTATTACTTGCTTTCTTCACACAACTCAATACTTACATATACCCTCTGTTGGTCTGGGTTTGCTGGGCACCAGGTTGGCAGCATGGACCATATAAAACTTTGGAGGCCACAAGTGTAGCCAATCTGAGTAACTTCAGGGTAATTATAATTGGGTAAAGTGTAGCAGAAATGGGGGTAAAAATGATAAACTTTGTTAAAATTAGTTTTTACTGCAGACAAAAAAAACAGTACTATGTAAAGTTTTAGGCAAGTGTGAAAACACAGAATGCTTGCATTTTGTTAATATGACCGTTTTTACAAGAACAACCAATGAAAACTTGCTCTTTTGATGACATGAGTAGGACTTAAAAGAGCCACTCGGTGGCGCTCATCCCACATTTTCATATAAACTTCGCAAAGGAAACAGTAAATAAACAGCTCCACAAATCCTCTTTCCTCTTTGTTGGCTGTGTCCAAATCCAGAAGTGTGCATCCTCCCGAGTGCGCATTTTAAGGCCACTTACGGTGCGCCAAGGCCGTCTCATTTCGGCAAAACTCGAAAGGTCCTTAAAAAGCACCCTTGAAATGCGTCCTACTTTCCCCTGAATTCCGAGGATGCATAGCGAATATCCTTCTTGGCCTCATATATCTTTTTATATATATATTTTTTTCATTAGAATCAACTCAAAACACACTTGAATTTGTATTTACATGCAAGCAACGCGTTGTTATATAATATACCGTACCGTAGTATAAACAGTATATTCAAGCATTAAATGCTGGTAGTGATATAAGAATTGTAAGACATGTATATTTTTTTAAACATTAATGGTAAACATTAACACACGCAGCCAAATTAATGTTTACTACGTATTGGTGGATGTCTTTATGTTTTAAGAAGCAGATGAAGAAGTTTATAAAACAGCATGAAGCTAGAACAACATACTAGTTTAAATTACACATAACATGAAATAGAAAATAAAAACGAAAACACAGAGCATGATTTAATACAATGTATTCAAAATAAAAAAAAGATAAAAAGAAAGAAATAGAACAATTAAAAATAAACCCTAGAAAATAAAAAAGCAACTTACAGTGATCTTACAAATTTATCAGACACAAAACATAAATATAAAATAATCACTTAAAGAAAAGTAGTAATAATACAAGAACGTTTCATTCATTCAATTCAGAATCAAAACTACTGATCCAGCTGGTGGATAAGCAAACTGGCAAAAACAACAGAAGAAGAAATATAAGAGTGCGTCCCTTTTACCAAAGGTTTATGCAGCCTTCTGAGGATCCTCCAAAGCCGTAGCCTTAAAGGCTGGGTAAGAGGGACCCTCAGGAGGCATTTAGAGCCTGGATTGGATCACAGCCTGCGTAACAAACGTTCTAATGTATGCGCGGTAATGAATGTTGAAATACATGCGCAGTGATGGATTTTGAAACGCGTATACCCGGCGATTACATTTTAAAGTCTATGGTTGAAACCATTGATATTTTATACTTAAACAAGTGTTCTTTGAAAAGAAAGTGTTAAAATATGATCCCGATGCGCTCCTGGTTTATTACGGTAGTAACACTACCCAATTACATTGCACGTTACTTACGTTTTATTATCCAATGTACATGTGTGAGATGTACCATTAAGGGGTGGTTTAAGATTCAGTTAATAAATAAGAGTTTCAGTCTTTGAGAGCGTTTCTTTTCTCACGTGAGCGAGAGCTAAACTGTGCACCTGACGGCAACAGACAATAAAACTTATATTGACACGAAATACTCTTTTTGCTCTGATGAACCCGAATCGTTTCATCACTTGTGTTATTATTGCGGATATACAGCAGTTTTTGAAATTTAATTTTAAGTTATTGTATTGTAATAATATATAAAAACATTATTATTGTTGTTCTAATGCTATTTATCTCTTTATGTTATATACATTTCATATCGTTGACTACTTTTTATAATTTGCAACGTTATGAGCTTCAATATTGTTGATGACCAGTACATGTATATACGTGGGAGTTCTTGTATTTATAATTATTCTAAATCAACTGTGCGAGCGCATGTGTGTTTCATGAATTATAATACACATATAATATATAAATGAATATGATGTTTTCTGTTTAAAAAAGCTCAGAATACATGTCACGGTTCAGTTATGGATGTACATTGTATTTTGTGTTATTTATCAATATACACATTTTAGTTTGTTGTTATTGGTTTGAATATATCTAATGTCATTTTTCTCTGTTCCTTTGTTTAGACCACACATACTAAAAGACCAAAGGAAATCTATAACCAGACATAATGCATAAAGATCAATAAATCAAGTTTCCACGTCCTTATCGACACTCCATGGTGATGACAAAGTTGTCCCAAACCGACACACACATTAAACTCTCTAACAGAGAAGTTTGTGGATGTTTAAGTTACACATGGTTCAACTCATTTGTTTAAATCTATGTGATTACAGTGTTTACACCTTGATTTTACAAAGATGATTTATGCACAAAGAAACATTGATGATGAGCAAAACATTGATTGAAAAAACATCATGAGCAAGTAATGGAAACGATGGATGAAGGTTCACCATGACATGCTCCTCATGGGTCCGGATACTGTCTGAGATTTAAGTCTATGACCAGCTGTGTGAATTCACTGCTGAGACCACCCACAAAGTCTGCACAGATGATGTTGAGGCTTGTTTTCTCTGAACCTGGGCGCTGCAGTTTGACCCAGTTCAGAAGCAGAGCAGAGGCACTCCAGGTCATGCTTTGTAGTGACTGGCAAGGATGGCACAAAATATATCTACCATCCTCGGTTAGGTTCAGACCAGCTGCAAAAAACTGCCCTGAAATCAAATAATCCAGGGGAAAATATTCTTTTTACTATAGCTTCCTTATATGTTGCGTTTCTGAATTATACTAGCATGTGTCAAACAACTCGAATGTTAAAGGAAAGTGCTTTTTTTTCAAGTCCTTTCAAGTGAATCCTGTATGTTTCATTAGTCCACTGCACACACAGTGAAAGATTTCAAGCCTTTGTATAACAAAATTTGAACTCCTCATAAAGTTCAACATTGTAGGTTTCGTGTCCAAATCTAGTCAGCTCAAGTAATTCATCATGGGTAAGACTGGCAGTTCAGCAGAAGACAAGAGAAAGACTTTTTTCTGTAATTTATGGGATAAATTGTATACACTAGGGATGTCCTGATGCGATCACTTAATCTGAAATCAGGCCCAATCACATGGATTCAGAATCGAACGTCACTATGTCAGCAAATCAATGGCAATAATCTCCCACAGAATATACAATTCAGCGAAAATACAAATGCAACAATCAATCAAGAGTCCAATCACAGCAGACTACCGGAAAAGTAGGTAAAACCCCATCTTGCACCAATTGAATAGGAGCTTTCATTTTACTCTGTGATGCTCACGGGCGGATTGAAAATGAGCTTGCGAAAATGTTTTCTGTTCTATTCCCGTTAGCGCACATAACATCATTGTTCATCTGACTAGGAGTAACGTACAGCGGGGAAAATAAGTATTGAACACGTCAACATTTCTCTCAAAAAACATATTTCTAATTGAGCTATTGACATGAAATTTTTCACCAGATGTCGCCATCAACCCAAGTAATGCACACATAGAAAGAAATCCAAACATTTATGTCCATAGATGAAGTTATGTGTAATTAAGTGAAATGGCACAGGGAATAAGTATTGAACACATGAAGAACAGGTAAAAAGGTCTGGCAAGCCAAGAAAACAGCTGGAGTTTGTCAGTATTCAGAAGGTTAACCTGCCCCCTATTAGTGCAAAGTAATATCAGCTGGTATAGTCCTGATTGATGCCTTTTAAAAAGGTTTCTCACCAGCAAGGTGTTAGACAAGAAGCATTGCATGATGGGTAAAAGCAAAGAGCTGTCCAAAGACCTACGCAACCTTATTGTTGCAAAATACACTGAAGGCATTGGTTACAGGCGCATTTCCAAACTTCTGAAAGTTCCAGTGAGTACCATTGGGGCCATCATCTGGAAGTGGAAAGAACACGGCATCACCATAAACCAGCCACGGCCAGGTGCTCCTTGCAAGATTTCAGACAGAGGTGTCAGAACAATCATCAGAAGGGTTCTCCAACAGCCTAGGACCACTCGTGGTGAGCTTCAGAAGGACCTGGAATCAGCAGGTACCGTTGTTTCAAAGAAAACAATAAGTAATGCACTCAACCGCCATGGCCTCCATGCACGCACACCCCGCAAGACTCCATTTTTGAAGAAGAAGCATGTTGAAGCTCGTTTGGAGTTTGCAACACAACATTTAGATAAACCCATGACATTCTGGGAGAGGATACTCTGGTCAGATGAGACCAGAATTGAACTCTTCGGATGTCATAAGACACAACATGTTTGGAGGAACAATGGCACCGCACATCACCCCCAAACACCATACCAACAGTCAAGTTTGGAGGTGGGAGCATCATGGCGTGGGGTTGTTTTTCAGCATGTGGTACTGGTAGACTTCATATCATTGAAGGAATAATGACTGGAGAAAAGTATCGAGACATTCTTGATCAGAATCTGCTGTCATCTGCCAGGCTGCTGAAGTTGAAGAGAGGGTGGATCTTTCAGCAAGACAACGATCCCAAGCACACAGCAAAGGTAACACTCAACTGGTTGAAGAAAAAGAAAATAAAGCTGCTAGAATGGCCCAGTCAATCACCAGACTTGAATCCAAGTGAAAATCTTTGGAACGAACTGAAGATCCGTGTTCACAGAAGAGACCCCCGGAACCTTGAAGATTTGAAGGCAGTTTGTGTGGATGAATGGGCCAAAATCACACCTGAGCAATGTATTCCACTGGTTTCTCCATACAGGAGGCGTCTTGGGGCTGTCATCACTAACAAAGGTTTTTGCAAAGTAACAAAGTACAAAGTATTAAATAAATTTCAGTACGCATGTTCAATACTTATTCCCTGTGCCATTTCACTTAATTACACATAACTTCATCTATGGACATAAATGTTTGGATTTCTTTCTATGTGTGCATTACTTGGGTTGATGCCGACATCTGGTGAAAATTTCATGTCAATAGCTCGATTAGAAATATGTTTTTTGAGAGAAATGTTGACGTGTTCAATACTTATTTTCCCCGCTGTACATTAGAAATAATAGAAAACATAGTGTGATGCCCCCACTGTGATACACATGATGTCATTGCAGATATCTTCAAATGAGTTTTGACTAGTCAAAACATAATTAAGAGGTATCTCGAAATCACTTTCTTACAAGTGCAATTACAATTGAAGATATCTCACAATGTCTTAATGCCTAGTGAAAATAAAGTTATCACTAGTCAGAATACATTTTTTCCTATCTTTAATTATATTTCTATATCAAATGTTTACATGTTAAAATGTCTTGCTATAAGCACACACATTATTCTCAGGATGTGTGGCTCTTTATAACAAAAGCATTGAGTTATGAGTACCTCTTATATTTTTCTACAAATGTCTCATGGGTTTTATGCGAATGAGGTGATGACGTCATCTTGTCAGATCGGGACAAATCACCCGGACTTGAAGTCAAAAAAGCTGATCGGGACATCCCCAGTGGACACTGATCCACTCTATTGTGACTGACCTGGTCGTCCTTCATTTTTCCTCTCCTCCAGGAAGGAAATGACCTGCTTTGGATCTGATGTGTTTGCCCACCAGTAGGGGCATGGAGGCCACAGTTCATTGTATGCGCATGCTGACTCGTCATCATAGGACAGAATCACCTGATACTTGTGTTTCCAGCACTCTTGTAGTGATGACGTCACCTGAAACGAACACGTCCAGCAAAGAATATTGTAGAAATTCTCATTTTCATTTGACCATGGCTTTTCAAAACTGACAGGTTACCAAAGACAGACCTCACTCGTGGAAACCTAGCGAAGAAATTTCTAGAAAACAAAATTAAATCTACACCACAAAAAACGCTCTCTTGTAACAAGAAAACTTTATTTCACAAGTGGTTGAAAACTAAAGTCTTAAAACTAGGACGTTCTGTGCATTAAAACAAAAATATATGTCCTTAATCAAGTCAGTAACAATACGATTTGGTCTTAAAATGAGAAATGTTTGCTAATATGTCAGGGGAAAGAATGTTCAAGTCCCCCATCAAGTCCCCCCATCAATGTTTTAAAATTTGAAACTGGAACGTTTATGTTTAATCATTGACACATATAGGAGCTCTGTCAAATTTTCTTACCCCATGCAGATTTATTGCTCGATAAAAGAAGCCTTTAATTAAGATTTTAATAATTTGAGCATTTTTCTTGTTCTGAGGGGCTGTTTTTATAAGCACTTACCATTAATTTCTGAAAATAAGACATCTGTAATATTCCTAAAGTAAGAATATGTTGAGTTCAAATGTGTTTTTTTAAGATTCTACTTTTATTTTTTGTGTCAAAATAAAAAGCTTGTTTTACAAAATGTCCTAGTTTAAGCAAATAATTAATCAGAATAAGCAGAATAATTTTCTGATCAAGAAATATTAGGTCATATTTTCTCAAAATAAGTTAAAAGAAAGCTGTTTAAGCTTTGCTTAGATTTCTGTTTTTCTAGCATAGTGAAAAACATCTTGTACACTGGTCCGACCTAAGCTTCCACGAGCAGGGCGTGAGTTTCTAAGAAAAGAATATTGTTTGTGATAAGAATCAGACTGATGGGGTCATCTTCCATTCGAATGACCCTGACATCCTTCTTCAGCATTAGGAACAAGGCCCTGAAGAGCCCTGATCTTCTTCTTGTTTCACTTATCTGTGCCCAGCCACCCTGCGGTGACACTCGGTTTGACTCAGAGCTCCTGGCTCACTTCAAATTGTTTAGGCTTTTTGTTTAAACACCACAAAGAACAGGAAGAGTCTTATTACTTACATTTCTAGGACATATCCTATACGTAAAAGTGGATAAGAGGAAATGAATGAGTTCTCTGTGCTGATCCAGGTTCATGTCGTCAAAGGCAGAGAGAGCCAAGATGACCACTTCTTTACTGTGCCGATCCAACCAACAAACAACTTCTTTCAACGCTTCCTTTATGTAAGATCCAGAAAACAACCGGTCAGCACCAGAAACACCACTACAGTCCTTAAATGACAAGCTGTAAAGTACCTTAACAGTCAGAAGAGAGTAGATTGCATGGGCAAAGAAGAAAACCTGATCAGAATCTTTTATTTTGTGAGCTATTCGTAGGTCAAGGAACCGAATCCCCAAATCCAGCTGTTCAGTGATCGTCCCCTCCTGCGCAGAAAAAGTGCATTATTTAGTAAATAACATGGAAAACAAACAGAGATAGAAAAGAACAGGGCATTGATGCACTGAATGCAGATCAGTCTATTCTGTATCTTATTTAAGTGAGAACTGGGTGGGTGCTAATTTAATTATTATGGGACAATTTGGGGCCTTTGTAACTAAGTAAGCTTTTGTGCTGTATTATTCTAAATATCTTTATATAAATATAGTCAAATATTTATAGAATCTTAATGAGGATGACCAAATTCTATAATTGCCATTTTATATATCCACGATGAAGCATGAAAGATTGTAACACCTAGTGATGAGAGGCGGAGCATTATGATGACATCATCACTGCACTTTTGAAGATGTTATTGTGTGTTATATAGCGTTCATAAGAATATTTAAGATCTTATGTTTCTTATGTGTACGTTGGATTGCTCTACTCCTCAATCTGATAAAGCATTTGCTTCTGTGATTGTATACATCATACCAGCTTCTATATATATATATTTTTTTATGGTGAGAAAAAGTTTTATAATTATACTTTACAAGATGATTTAAATCAACTTTTTACAACTAACTTAAAAATGCATTTGGATCTAAATTTGATTAAAACTATGTAAAAACCGGACAGAATAGTAAGCTTGATGGATAAGGCCACACTGCATCTGTGGCATTTTGGAGGACAGCCTCTAGTTACTAGAAACTGTTGCAGAAGTCTGTCGATAAAGTTATTCAAAAGACCTTCTGGTCATGTCTTTGCTAAGAACTTTCACATATATTGCTACAAAAAAATTGCCTGTCAACAGATTGATTTCTTGCCCAACAGACTCTTTCAATTCTGTTTACTTGTTCAATAATACAGAGATGTCAAAATGTCAGATGTGGCATGTTTACAGGTGGCTTGAACAGAGAATAGAACGCTACACACAGTGATGGTGTTGGGTATGAGTCTAGCAACTAAATACATTTGAACAACACGCCTGGGACAGAATGGAGTGTCCAGCTTTTAAAGTCCACCTGCTCTAGCTCTATTTCTTTGTGTTGGGACTAGGGGTGTAACGGTTCACGGGGATGTATTGAACCGTTTCGGTGCGGCCTGTTCGGTTTGGTACACTTGCATACCGTTTCGGTATTCTGTATTTTTATTAAATGAAATAAATGTATTATTTGCGCGATATTAAGCGCACCGGAACAATGTTCCTAGGCGAGTTTCCGCACGGACGCTATTGAGTGAAGCACAGTAGAGCTGCACGCCGGGTAGCTGTGAGAAATGGAAACTGAGAAAGAGAAGCCAGAGCTTGAAGACACCTCACTACGGTTTTGGATTACTTTGACTTCTCTGTTAAAATACATAACGGGGATAGACGAGTGGATAAATTTAAAGTTGTATGCCGACATTGTTCCACGGAGATCGGGCAGGCAACACATCTAACATTTTCTACTGCTGGAGATAGTCTCTGCAACCAGATCTGTGCTCTCTTCAGAAAATGTGGATAGGTTAATCTATCCTATCTATCCTAACTAGTTGCAGTATTTCATTTTTTATAAAAAAAAAATGTGTTCTTCTTTATAAAGAGTGCAATTTATTTAAAATATCACCCAAATGTGTCACTTTTATTTATTTTATGCAAGAATTCTACTGTGTATTGGCAGCTTTTCAAAATAAAGATTATGTAAGTTCTTATTGTTTTGTACCGAACCGAATGAACCGAACCGAACTCTCCAAGACACTGTACCGAACCGGATACGATTTTAGCGTACCGTTACATTCCTAGTTGGGACCCATATATCGGCACATTTTTGAGGGTCTAAACATGCTTAAACTCACTAAATTTCACACACACACATCTGAACTGGTGGTGATTTTGAAGAAAATCTGTCCTCGTGTCAAAGTTTGACACACTCCTCTAAGAGATTGTATCTATCTGTTTTTCTACAAAATACATCAGTGGTATCTTAAGGTATATGTGATGTTAAAGTATGAAGCTTTTTTTTGACGTCTGGCAAAAGTTGACATTTCGCTGTTAACAGAAATTTGTAATAACTCAGCAAAACAAAGTCTGATTTGTCCCAAATGTACCAACTATGTTAAAGGTTCAGTGAGATTGTTTTATTTTTAATAATGTGGTGTCAACATAGGTCTAATTGTATGGGAAAAGTGATCCTTTTACTTAAATATTTTAACCTATAGTACTTTAATGAAAATCACATTCCGTCTCTTCATTTTCTACCAGAGGCTAATTCTGGCAATGGGCTGAAATTTTAATTCTGAAAACTTTGTATCTACTCCCCAGTTACTCACCTATTGGTTACTGATTTGTATATATATTCAAAATATGTATCCAAAGTAACTGTCTGACGCTCAACATAGATGTGAGGGAGAATAGAGAGATTAATTACGAGCAACTTCATTACTGGGCGATCAACTTCGTATTAAAGCAACATTACTATACGCTGTAATGGCATTTGGAGAAAACGTTATAAAGTCAGCCTCTATGAGTCAGAATCTGATCCCCTGATCGCTATCCACAATCAGATTTAGAAATCTGATTGTGGATAGCGCATCATTTCCAGTGGAGGGAAATCAGGCCTTTCTTCTCCGGCCTTGATGTAACATTTTGACTTGTCTAATGCCATCAATAGCGAAAGATTTTTTTTTGTTCTGTAACGATTTTTTTGATTCAATCTACTCCTATAAGTCAATATAAAAGCCTCTAAAAAGCTTACCATGGCCTGATCTAAATATCTGAACACATCTACAATGTACACTCTTGGTTACGGTGCCACCATATGGCCACAGGAAAAACAACATGGAAAAGCTGATTCCTTAACCAATTCTGACTATGTTAGAAGAATATTGGCCAAAAAAATAACAGAAAAATGAATAAATAGCGCCACCTGGCAGTCATGACATTTTATGACGTGATTGTCATTATTTAAAATACAGTTTTTTCCAGTTCTTATAACAATTCTCCCTTACATACACAGTAAAATCCTAAGAGTTAAATTAACTCTACTCAGAGTGTATTTGGTCCCACTCTATATAGAGTTAAACCAACTCTGAAGGAGAGTTATTTAAATAAGTCTATTTGAACTAAACAGTCTATTTTTGTCTGTTTTTACTCTTTCTGGAGTGGACTTGGTCCCTCTCTGAATAGTTAATATTTAGTTAGCATTTTCCATGCAGATTTGGATAAACATGAAGAAAATAGATTATTAAATTACTCTTTCTCAGAGTCGGTTTAACTCTATATAGAGTGGGACCAAATATACTCTGAGTAGAGTTAATTTAACTCTTAGGGTTTTACTGTGTACAACTCCTAAAAAATCATTGGTTGTAGTGTATGACCACCGAGAGGTGCGAGAGCCCTTTTATCACTGCTTGCAGCTATAATTCCAATTATCATGTATACATTTTCCAACCCGCTTTTCCCTTTTGGGGTCACGAGGGTCTGCTGGTGCCTATCTCCTGCGCACATTGGCCAAGAGGCAGGGGTACACCCTGGTTGCCTGTCCATCGCAGGGCAACATTCACTCACACATTTACACATTTATATACATATGCACTATATGGAACAGCGCTAACTCCTTCAGGAAATGCTATTTTTGTCTATCTTAACATGAAAATAACATAGAAAGTTCCCACAACACCTGTGTTGTTGCCCATTTCATAATACAAGGTCGAACTAAGCACGGAAATAAAGTGTCCAACATTCGCAGCACCCTCGGAGAAGAGTTCACTACTGCAGACTCTTGATCTAAACAGTAGGTCATACTGTCGTGACTTCCTGTAACAGAACAACAGCAGAGCAATGGATCTTTCAAAATGAATTCCAACGTTTGGGGGAAAAAACAATTTTGCTTACCTGGTAAAGCGAGATTCCACAGAGGAATGTCCCAAATACGCGAGGGCATCTGGGACATCCAGTCCGCACAACACCATTCATCTTCCATCGAACACTTCTGTGGTCTGTAGATGATTAGCACTAGCCCCAAAATATGTATTTAGGCCGTGTCGCTAACCTTAACAAACACATCCTCTGATGTAAGTTAGGAGCTTAAACCGAAACACTATCTTTGTTTCGGTGCGTTATGTCAGAAGCATATGCCTAGTTAGAATTCCAGTCTGTGTACGACTCTTTTTACAAGTCTGTGCACGTTTCAGATTTTGTCTGGATAGAAAACAATGTTAGCAGTGTCTCAATTGGTGACTGAAGCTAAAAAGGATACTCCGAAATCTTCTTAAACCCTTGGTAAACGGGACGTCTAGCCTCCTCTTCTGCTGTTGTTTTTTGTCAGTTTGCTTCTGGTGCATTAGCGCCACCATCTGGATTCTCGAATAAATGAAACTTTCTTGTATTATATTGTTCATATTTTTCTTTAAAGTGATTCTGTTATATGTTAGATTTGTGTTTTATGCCTGAGAAATTTTAAGGTCACGTTAAGTTTTTTGATTGCTTAATATATTTTTTAGTGTATAGGGCAGTGTTAATGAATTACAAATCAGCTGGGTCCAAATTTAAAAATCAACAACCAATGAAGGTCCGGAAATATTTTTTTAATCAACCTTAAGAAAAATACAAAATAAAGTGCATGTGTTAATTTGCCTTTGTTGACATACATTTTCAGTTAAATTAAATACTGTATCTTAAAATAAATTGAAACAATAAACACAAAAAACAGGTGTATATGTAAAAATAACAGTTCTTATTGTAATATAAAATCTAACATTCCAGCCCTAAACTTAAATGCTGTAAGAACAAAACTTTAAGAACACGAGTGACAGCATTTTTGCTGTGCAACCTAATGAGAGAAGTGGGGATTTGGTTGTCCTGCAAGGACCTTAAACCTTGGCTTGAAGGGTGACAAAGCCATTCTCAAGCACATTTCAAGGTACTCATTAGTGAGTCTGGAACGATATTTATTCTTGATTATGTTCATGGTGGAGAATGCTGCTTCACAACAGTAGGTTGAGCCAAACATACTCAAGATGTGCAGGGCTAACTTCTTCAGGTTTGGAAAATCTGTCTCTGTGACCATTTGGATCCAGAAAGATGCTGCATCGGTTTCTCCAGCTTGCCCTTTAAGAACAACATTGGACTGTAGATCAGTCAGCTCTAACTGAAGAAGTCCTGTCCTGCCTTTGCCCACTTGAAGCTGTCACCTGCTTCTTTGGAAAATCCTCTGATGTCAGTGACCAAGAATGGGTTTTGAATTAACAGTCTGAGCTGCTCTCCAAGGGGGAAAGTATCAAACGTAGTGCAAAATTTATCAGCAGTTTGTCCACAAACTGAACAAAGCTGGACCTGTCACCCCTGACTTGTTCTTTTACAGTTGGAAAGTGTGTGCAGTCCTCCTGTAGATCTTGTTTGAACAGATTCAATTTTCTTTGAAAGGCCTGGACACCTGCTCTAAGATCACACACTGAATTGTTCTTTCCTTGTAGCCGTAAATTAAGACTATTCAAGTGGGATGTCATGTCAACCAGGAAAGCTACACAATCAATCTTTTCTACATTATTTAGAAATATGGAAAATTGTGTTGCCTTTTGGTTCTTCATTTGTCCCAAAAAGCTGCTATTTCCTTTCGAATGGACCAAAATCGCTCCAACACTCTGCCCTTACTAAGCCATCTAACATTGTTGTGAAGCAGCAGATCATCTGCATTAGCTTCAACTTCTCTGAGGAACTCTTTCAGCAGGCGGTGTTGCAAGGAAGAAGATGCCCGAAGAAAATTGATCATTCTCATCATTGTGTTCATTATATCAGCATACTGGTCAGAGAGTGTGGCACACAGAACGGACTGGTGTATGATACAGTGGTAAGAGATGAGTTCAGGGTGGTCTACTTTCATTCTTGCTACAACTCCCTTTTCTCTCCCCAGCATAGCTGGAGCTCCATCTGTGGTGATGGAAACAACTTTTCTCACATCTACTTGCCTTTCTATTAATATCTTCATTATTGCTTGGTAGATGTCTTCTCCTCTTGTGTTACTTTCCAGGGATGCTACCCCTAACAAGTCTTCAAACATTTTATTTTCTTCTTTGTTGAAGAATCTAACAAAAACTACAAGCTGTGCATTGTCAGTTATATCAGTAGACTCATCTACAGCCAAGCTAATGCACTCAGCCTTTTGAATGGCATCTTCAAGCTGTGCCACTACATCACGTGTTACTATTTCTGTTTTGCTTATAGTTGATGTTGGTGACAGGGAAATCTGCTTTATTTTTTGACAAAGCTCTTCCTTTTGCCTTCCCTCAAGTAACGTCTCAGCAATGGTACTCATGCATTCTTTGACAACAGTTGCATCGCTGAACGGCTTTTTATGTTGCCCCAAGAGCCAAGCAATTCTTAGGGAACATTCATTTGCGAGTTGTTGAGGAGTAAATGAGCGTACCATAATCGTGGTGGACCGAACATACTGTGCTTTTAACTCGATAATTTTCTGTGATCGTATGCTTGAGTTAAGTGGGTAGGTTTGAGAAAACGTGCTGTGCTTCGTCTCGTGGTGCCGTTTAATGTTGCTGCTTTTGACGAGAGCGACAGTCTTGGAGCAAATGAGACACGCTGGTTTGGTGCTGCCAGCGGGTAATATAAACAGATACGAGTCCGTCCATTCATCTTTAAACGCTCTATTTTCCGTGTCTACCTTTCGTAGACTGTATTTCGAGCACGCCATCTCGCACTGGCTTCTTCGTTTAGTATTCTCCATCTCTCGTAACTTTTTTCAGCTGTCTGTGTTTTCCTCTGACAACTTTAGCATGCCGCACAGGCATAGTGCTCATTGGCTAAAACGCATCACGTGAACCACGTGTAGCTCCCTCTTTACCGTAATGCTGTGACAGAAGAAGAGGCGCAAAGGAAATTAAACACAGCGGAACAACGCGCAACAAATTATATTTATTTAAAAATCAGGTTCGGTCCGGATTGGATGGTTCGGGGGTCCGGATCCGGACCGCGGTCCGCCATTCCGTGACCTCTAGTATAGGGTATAGGGCAGGGGTCTCAAACTCAGTTCCTGGAGGGCCACAGCCCTGCACAGTTTAGCTCCAACCTTAACTAAACACACCTGATGCAGCTCGTTAGGTCCTTCAGGCTGTTTGTAAGCTTCAGGGGTGGATCTCTCTGAGTAGGGTTGGAAGTAAACTGTGCAGGGCTGCGGCCCTCCAGGAACTGAGTTTGAGACCCCTGGTATAGGGTATATTCCCAGTTTAGGGGTCGCCACAGCGAATCATCCTTTTCCACCTAACTCTGTCCTCAGTATCCTCTACTCTTGCACCAACTACCTTCATGTCCTCTTTCAGCACATCCATATATCTCGTCTTTGGTCTTTCTCTTGACCTCTTGCCTGGAATCTCCATCTCCAACATCCTTCTACCAGTATAACCACTATCCCTCCTCTGCACATGTCCAAACCATCTCAATCTGGCCTCTCTGACTTTGTCTCCAAAACAACCAACCTGAGCTGTCCCTCTGATGTGCTCCTTCCTAATCTTGTCCATCCTCGTCACTCCTAAACTGAACCTTAACATCACCATCCTTCCCGTTTACCTCGCTATAACAAAACACTATTTTCACAATTTTAACTCACACAATTATTACAAAAAAACGAGTAGTTGAATTTTATTGTACGTTTCTGCTCGTTTTAGCAAACACGTTTCCATAACAGCTCAGGAAACATCTTGAATCCAAAAAAGCCTTCTGATGGAGCGCTACTCGCAAGTGAATGCACGCCTGTTTACTTTCCGTTTGATCGCCAGAGCCGCTGAATGCACGCATGACATTCAGGTGTCGATGGGAATGCGCGGATCTGTGGGAGGAGCTACAGGTTCAGCGGTGGTTTGGAAAATGGCGGACGGGATTGTAAAGTTAATATCTGCATCACTAAGCTTTGAAATGCTCCAAAACATCAAAAACGTGTTCAGGGCTGTGACTAGGAGCTTCGAATCCTACAAAGAGGCACCCTGCTCGGTGTGGTTCACCAACATTTCCACAGGAGCTTCAGTTTGGACCGCAGTCGCGTTCAGCGGGAGCTTCGACTGATCCAACCCCAGGTCCTAAGCTGTTGCACGGGCAGCACCAGCAGGAAACCCGCGCTTCTGTCTCTGGTCAGTATTCATGATAAATTCTGTGTAAATAATGACCAAGAACCTCCTAACCTAACGAACGGACGGGACTTTAATAAAAAGATAAATAACTTTCGTTTTTAACAATTAAAACAATTGTAATTACTGTATTTGTTTAATATTAAAAATTTAGATTTATACAGTACAATATTGTATTTCTAAGTAACAGTACAATATTGTATTTCTAAGTAACTTTTGCTTTAGTTTTTATTACAGTATACTCGTATATTAAAGTAAAATATAACTTATAGTTGTACTTGTGGGGAATATATATTCCACAGCAACATCAGAATTACAAAGAAATGTTAACCTACTTCACTGTAGTACAGTTAAAACACTGCTGTTATGTGTAAATGTCAGGGTTTTTTAATTGCTAGAGTTTGAATAATAAAACTTGTTAAACAGTGGATTGAATGTCATACTGATGGTGAAACAAGTAAATCAGAGCAAATGCTAAATACAGGTAAAGTTAGAAAGTTTAAACAGTAATGATGTTGAAGACACCAGTGTAGTACAAACACATTTGCTGTCGTGGATCTGCAATCAGTTCTGCAACTAAATGTTTGTCTTCTCTCCTTTGAGATTGACGGTGGAGACTCCAACCTGGTCATCATCATCATCATCAGCAGCAGCTTCATTGCTGGTATTTCCTGAGATTCCAAGATTGTCTCGGATACTGGGACTGTTGTAGCATGGAACTGTTTGGTGGAGGTGTTCATGGCTGTGCTCTTCACTGATGAATGGAGGTCCATTACTGAAGGTTGTGAGAAGAGGAGTCTCTTTGGAGGTCCTGCTCTGCCTGGAAGCACTGGACGAATATATTAAAGGGTTTCTCTAGAGCCCAGCTGATGGTTTCATTAAAGCCTTGTTTCGAACTCTCGTGATTTCCATGATTCATGAAATGTTCTTGTTTTCAAAGAATAAATGGAGTCAACCTCCAAATAAAACCCATGTCTCAAAGCTTCTTTCTCATTACACAACACCAGTCCGATCACACATAGCAAAGCTTTATTGTAGGTGTATTTACAGTACAATATCATTAAAATAAATGTTCAAATGTTTGGAATAAACATTCCGTTTGTAGCAATGAAATTATATTTTATTTACCTTAAATATATGAAAGCACTTTTTGTGATAGTACAGATATCAAGTAAACATTTAATTACACTCAAAAAATAAATCTACTTTATTACTTTTTTTAAAGAACATATTTTAAAAGATCCCAACATTTGCTGGTATAAAAAAATATCTTGCTTGAAAATGGAGGGCTGAAATAAAATAATGAGCACATGATAAATAATATATATATATTATCAAATTTATAGTATCAAATTATATATATATTATATATATATATATATATATATATATATATATATATATATATATATATATATTGTCGCAGGAGAGGGATCACACAACAAGGTTGTAAACAGAAATATCCCCAGAGGGTGGATTTATTGAACAAATACGTGATTATAAGGTGCTCAAGTGCGGTGCAGTCTTCTATGTGCTCGGTGCTCGTGTCTTCTCCTCTTGTGCGTGCCGGTGAGTTCTCCCAGTGGTGCTCGTGAAGGTAGTGTCCTAGGAGGATCGGGCTTCTGAGCGGGGCCGTTCCGTGGGCTCACGGGCTGTCTGCTTGGGGAAGAGAGAGAGAGAGACGTTAGCTGCTGCATTCGCTTGAGATCATGCATCGTTGTGGCAGCTTCCTCTCTCCCTCTTATACTGCCGCGCTGATGAGGCGCGGCTGTTCCCGATCCTCCTATGATGATCGGCGTCAGGTGTTTTCCTTTTATGCCAGGACCGCGCTGATTGGAATGGACCTCCGTCACAATATATATATATATATATATATATATATATATATATATATATATATATATATATATTTATATAAAATTATACTATTTATATATTATAATTACTTCCAAGCAAGATACTTTTATTTAGTCTTTTATTATTAAAATAATAAATAATTTTATTCTTTTAAACTATTATTTATAACTTTAATATCATGAAGATGATCAGAGAGCTCTGGCAGTTCACGTAAAGTTTTAATGACAGTCCATCACTGTTTTAATTCCAGATGGTCTCCGAGCTGCACACGTCACAGCTACAGCAAGCTCCTGATTGGTCAGCGCGGCGCGGAAAATCCGCCAAAGTTCAATTTTCTGAACTCGAGCGATACGCGCGCGGTTCACCCGTCTACGGCCGGTCCGCCTCCTGCGCGCGGCTCACAACACGCGTATCGCCCATTCATGCCGTTCAATACGCGCCTATCGCGGCAACCGCGCCGCTCAATTCGCGCTTACCGCGCCGCTGAAGCCTCAGACGCGCGCAAACGCGTCTTTGCATTGACTTAACATGGAAACCCTCCGCGCTTACCGCGCGAACCGCGTTCGGTGTGAACGTACCTTTAACGTTTTTCCCAAGCAACAGTATTTCATTCATATAACTTGTTTTGTAATTTTAAACACGCAAATACACCCACTGGGCTCTTTATTAGATACACCTTATATATTAGGTACACCGTTAATTGAACTCCCTTCTGCCTTTTATTTTACACTGTTCTCTAAAGGTACCATAAGTCTCTTCGGGGTCATGGCGATTTTCCCCTTTTTGTTAATTTTTAAATTTTGTTATTTTTAAGTAGGTTTGCTAAAAATGTGCCATTTTTTAAGTTTTCCGGCCGTAGCCGTGTTATCTGTAATGGTTTTTTTTCTGCCCGTTATGTTTAAGTTATGATTTCTGTTTTCTTATATCTTTCAAGATGCTTTCTTGCGGATTGTTTGCGTAGGCAATTTTAAGAAATAACATTTTTGTTTCTAATTCAGGATACTTTCCTAGTATCCTGTGATCTGTAAAAGGAACATTGAGAGTTCGTCTCATGTTTAGTAGGGACCTGTAGACGTGTAATACAGGTGTAATGGATGTACAGTAAAGTTGGTGACACGTTCGCTCTCCGTCTGATCTTTATCTAACAAAGCATTAACACAACAGTTATTTTGTTATAAAGACAGTTTTCAACAAGGAATCAACATTCCTTAACTAGTGTGGCCTCATAGCATTAACCTTTGAAATGTTTGAAACTAGGACCTATAATTCTTCTGAACTGTTCATGATTGCTTATATATGTGCATTCTGTATTAATACGAGATACTATGCAGATACTTAGGAAATAAAAGAAGTCGCAAATATTAAAGTATGAATCCGTGCTCTGAGAGATGTTGTAGGAGAAGATTGCTCTCCTCTGTGTTTCCTTCGTGTGCTCTCTGTTTTGTTACACTTTCAGGCCCAGGAGTCCAGCTCTTCGGTGTTGTGGGTAAGAAGAACATTGCACACACTTTGTTGTTCTCTACGTGCTGTGTGTGTTCACAGGTGATGGAGAGAATGCAGTTTCTATGTATCCTTTGCCCCAGTATGAAAGCCATGGCAATGCATTAATGCTATAGAGAATGTAACAATGACTAGAGCTGGAGAACATCCTGTGGTCATTCAGAGCAGATAACAGAAAGATGTCATGGTGAGAATGCTGGGGAGGATAGCATTTATCTGTGGGCCTGGGATCATCTTAGGAAAAAATTGAAACTGTACCCAGGCCCTACTTTGTTTAACCATACAACAATTTCATTGGCCTGTGACAACCTGAGAGCAACAGGTCATCGCAGATACCTTCTGATAGGTTGTCGAGGATCAAGGGAGGTGTCGATTCCCCTTTAAATTAGAGGACCTCGCAACTCCCCGGGAGTTGCTGGGTGAGGACCACAAGAATATGCGTTCTGTTGTTTTCATTCTGCAAACCAGAGACATCTCATTCAGATCTATATGGCTGTAAATGTGCCACATGCAGCTTTCCTGTGGCTCAGTTGGTAGAGCATTGCACTAACAAAGCAAAGGTTGTGGGTTCAAATCCCAGGGAAAGCAAGAACTGACAGAAAAAATATGTTCATTCAAATGTAAGTTGCTTTGGATAAAAGTGTCTGCCAAATGCATAAATGTACAAATGTAAATGTTTATTACTAAAAATTTGTAATTGTTGTTCCGTCTCCATCCTATGATTGATCCTGGGTGGAAAACAAGTAGATTTTCCAACCATATGTATATTAAGGTGTATATTTATCATTTGTAGCTCTATAATAATGGTGTTAAACAATATGCCCAGTCAAAGTCAACAGCTGCCCCCCCCCCCCCCCTACCGTCATCAGGGTTGGCGAATGATGGTTTGCCAGAACTGCACCCATAGAACTGCTACTCGCTGGATATTTTCTCTCTTTTTTTCTATAATTTTCTGTTAAGCCTGAATTGGTTTTATGAAAAAAGATCAGCAGTTTCCAAAATACTCAAACCAGCCTGTCGAGCAACAACAATCCTGCCACATTCAGTCACAAGAAATCACCTTAAATTTCTTCACCATTCGGTAGCTTGGTTTGAACTGCAGCAGATTGATTCGAACTACAGCGTTCTACATGCCTAAATGCATTGAGTTGCAGCTATGTGATTGCGATTGTGAGTTTATAGTTGCTTTCCAAATTGTAATGTCATTTATAATGCACAACTTGAGCTCAATTTTAAACACAATGCTGGACCATTTTTGTTTGTGTATCGTTTACCTTCCATAAATATTTACTTAATTCACAAGAATTATGTTTTATATTTCAACTCTTGGAAGAATTAAAAAAAATTATCATAATAAAAACAGGTGCTTTATTTGATTAATTTATTTTTAAAAAGTGAAATTTGTACAATGGATGCTTTCTATTCCACACTTGTACATTTCAAGTGATAATTGATAACTAAAGAAAACCCCAAACTCAGCATCTAAAGAAATTAGTGTATTGTGAAAAGGTCTTTATTGAAACCTGGTGCCACACTCTAATCAGCTTATTTACTCGAAACAACTCAAAACTGTATTTTTGATCAATATACAATAACTTTTCTTACATTATACAATACTTTGCGACAATAAATACTTTGTTTAACTATAAATCAGCAGAATAATGTTTTTCAACTCCTTAATCCTAAATAAAGTGACTTTTGTCAGAACAGAAAATGTGAAGATTACAGGAGATTAAAGGGCATTGGTGCATTAAAAAAAAAGTTTTATATGTTAGTTATATGATTTATATTATTTAAAATGTAGGCCTGAACAGTGTGCCCCGAACAGAGCCCTAATCTCATCCTCCAGTATCTGGGATTGCACAAAGATACAGATTACATGAGAAAGCTACAGAACTGGTGTTAGTTCTGAAAGAAGTTTGTTCCAAACTAAGTTTTATCAGGAACAAGGGTGGTTCTGATATGGTTCTGGTTCTGTGATGGGATTGCAGTTTGCAAAAAAGTGGAAACTTTCTGAGGTAAATTTCACCTCGAAGAAACCCCTTGGTAATTAAATGTTTACCCTAGCAACCAAATTCTTAGAACTTTATCTCAGCTTTGTCAAATAATTGAAGCTTGGTGTTTGGTTGATATAACTTTTCAAAAGGTTAGCAATATATCGTCACTGATCCCTCCATAGCAACCAGACTGTTAACGTAGCAACCGTTTTAGCTCTGGGACCTCCACATGCAGCACCAGCACATTCCAATAACACAAGGCTGCCCGTGGATGTGCCAGACTTTAAATCTGTAAGTAAGCCTAAACTATTCATGGTCTGGAAAACAAAGCACTTTTCTTTAAAGATTTTGAGTTTAGGCCATGAATCGAATGAAAATTGGAGCTTGTGCATGCGTGTAACAATCACAGTGTGAGCTACCAAAGACTTGCTCTGTGAGAGTCACAGCCTGGTTGTGAGAAATTTGCCATAATGTATGTGGTTATCTGCAGTCAAGGAGAGAAACACATCCAGGGTAATGAGAAGTTGCAGAGAAGAAACAAAGGTGTCAGAGACCAGGATAGAACCCAGGTCTCCTGTGTCAACATCTAAACGCTTAACCACTCAGCCACAGGAAGATGATGACTCCAACAACGAAGACAGTACTCAGGCTCAGAGATTTATTTACAAAAAAACAAAAAATCCAGAGTTGGAATAAAAATGCAGAGATAAAATAAGGGCTTAGTTTAACTAATAAAAAGGCCAACAGGCAAAATATCTCTGTATAACGGAGAAACAAAAAGGCCAACAGGCAAATGTATCTCTTCAGTAAATAGAGCAAGGAAATCAGTCCATAAGGAACAATGCAAGGGAACAAAGAAGGACTCACAATTACCACAGGCTAGCATCAACAATAACTGAGCAAAGAAACAGGGAAAAATTACTGACCTAAAGCAACACATGGGGAGAAATGAGGACATCTAGTGGAGACACAAAATCATAACATGAAAGAACTTAAGCCATAAAATGACAGGTCCTGACACAAAGGCATGGACAGCAAAGGCTTCTTTTTACTTGTGCTTCAGACTGGCACATGTGACCTCATGTTGTTTTCAAGTCTTTCTCACGATTGCTTGGTTGTGAGACACAGTTTGGAAACCTGGACAAAGTTCTCTTTGTTTCTTTCTAAACGTCTCGTAAAGAAAGGTTTGCCTTCATAATATAGTCTTTCAAAACATTTACTAAATGCAAAACATAGTTTGTGTCATTGTTTTCTTTATTTTTTTTTCTTCTTTTGTCTTAGTTTTTTTGTGTGTTTGTTTCATGAGACCTAAAACAGCTGATGACCTTCATGGCAACATTTTTTAAAAACCATTAGCTCGAACTGACACGTTGCCTGCTGTGAGATCAATCAGGTACAGTGACCCCGCAGATATGTGAAATGGGGCATTAACTCTGTGATTTGGAATGTGCAGTGTGAAACGTCTGTTAATGAATACCCAGGATGAACCGTTAACCCCCCAATTTAGTATAAGCAAAGTATGTTAACCCCTCCCAAAGTAAAGCAGGCTGAGGTGGTGCATATATAACCAGGTGATCCTACTGAAGGCCTCACACCAATCCAAATAGAGTTTTCAGATAGCTTCTCAGCAGGGTGCTCTTCAACTGGGTTGAGGAAATACAGTAGTACCTCGAGTTACGAAATGTTCGAAATATGAAAGGTCTCGCAGGACATATTTTGCCTCGAGATACAAAAAAATTACAAGATACGAAAAAAAGTTCTGCTCTATTAACCAATTTATTTATTACATTAACATTGTGTAGATTTAAGGATTGAAGAAATGTTACTTGATTTTTTTCCTGACTTTCCATTTTTTTTATCAACGTCTACTGTTGTTTCTGAGAGACGTTGCACGGATTAGGCGTTTTACATGTAAAACTTGCTTCGAGATACGAATTGTTCGAGATACGAACGTCACCCTGGAATTAATCTCGGGGTAGCACTGTATTGATACAATGGTGCTCCCTGCCTGAAGATAGTGTTTGCTGTACAACAGATGCTCACTGTGCCACATGGGGAAACAGGAAAGATGACAGAAAAAAATTGAAAGAACAAAGAAAAAAATCATTTTTATTGAAAGGTTTATTCTGTTTGTGACTGATCACAGGGAGCTGTTTGACAAAAATATGGAGAAAAGAGTGGATTTGTGGTGAGCCATTTCTTTCCTGTTTCCTGTATGAAGTCGTTATGAAAATGTAGGATGATGAGCGGCTCTTTTACGTCTTACTCATGTCATCACTTTTTGGTTAGATGTGTGATTTCCTGTTGCCGCCCATGCCTTTCATCGCCCATGGTGTTACACGAAACTTCTTGACAGAATATTAGGATCGGTGTGTAGAGGCCTATATTCATTGGCTACAATCTATGCAGAATGCTGCAGGTTTTTAATGATGACATCACACTTTTCTACACTTTTTATATTGGCTTTCAGTGGAATATAGAAAAGGACTTCATGGATTGGCTCAATCGTACATTAGTGGACATGTGCCCTGCGGTCAGCTAGTCAGCTGATACTTACTGTGATCTAAGCCCGGGGGCGTAGTGGTCTTCCTGCGCGCCTGCACCGCTGCTGTGGAACTCTCTTCTGCTAGAGCGGAGGTCTGTAACAGTGTTGGCCATTTTTAAGTAAAGATTGAAAACCCCCTTGTTTACATTGGCTTATGGGAAGAGGAGTCCGGGCAGTGACTGACTGGGAGCAGTCGCTATTTATTCCTTGTGGTGACAGATGATCCACTTTCATGACTGTCATCTTACACTGTTTGTTCTACTGGATTTTAGCATATTGTAGAAATATTGTACAGCATCCTGGGTGACAGAACTGTGGTGGTGTGGTGTTTTGTAAATAAAGTTTGATCCGATTATCCACCCAACACTGGGAAGGTCTTATCTGACATGATGACGAAGGTCTACTCAGTGGTGGGTCAACCTGCTTCCAGCCCACATCATAGCCCCTCTTCAGGTGTTTCAGGCTAAAGGTCTCTATGTTAGAGGGTAGTTACTGCTAAAGTTTGATGCAGGACCCGTGAGCCTCCACAGATTTTGCACTAAAGGTAAGGAGGGTTAAGGAAGTGGTCCTGGATCGTCATTTCTGGTTGAACTAGTTCCTCATGGATCCAGTTGACTGCACAGAGTTCCTGAATGTGCCTGTTTTCCAAGTTGGCCTCTTCAGCAACACCATGGATGACTGTACCATGTGTCTTAAAAATCAAGAAGCAGGCTGATGACTGAGCGAGATAATGGCCCAGTGTGTCACCACCGGATCAGAAAGAGGTGGCAGAAGACAGAGCCCGTCCAAAAGGGGTCTTGTTGGCAGAGGAGGTATCTTTCAAAGATTGTAAATATGCGGTCCTCACAGGAACCATAGCCGTTGAAGCCATTGGCAAGGGACCTGGAGCGTGGTAAACATTTCCTAGTGGCTCATCAGGATAATCTGGCTGGTCCTTTAAGAGGAGATTGTGCCAAAGTCCCTCCGATCACCATGATGCGGTTGTTCTACAGCCCCTACTTCCTAGTTAGGCTAGCAGGTTGTGTCCAATCCAGGATCTGAGAATTCTGAACTTTGTAGAACCAACTTTAGTACCAAAAATGGTTCAGAATGCTCATGGTCAAAAATGAGGTTTTTGGGGATTGGTTTGCCATCACAGACCTGAAGTGGAGCATATGGCGGTGCAAAAACACTTTTTTTTTGGGTCTGTTTGGAAGGTTGAGCCTACCAGTATCACACCCTACCCTTTATCCTGTTCCCGTCCCCTCAATCCTTTAGAGCAGGGGTCTCAAACTCAGTTCCTGGAGGGCCACAGCCCTGCACAGTTTAGCTCCAACCTCAATTAAACACACCTGATGCAACTCGTTAGGTCCTTCAGGTTGTGGATCTCTCTGAGCAGGGTTGGAAGTAAACTCTACTGGGATGTGGCCCTCTAGGAACTGAGTTTGAGACCGCTTTAGGAGGTGGTCATTGTGACCGTTTCTCACCAGTGGTGGACAGAGTATACAAACCAAGTACTTGAATTAAAGGAGTGAAACACAAGGTAAAAATTACTTGAGTAAAAGTAAAAGTGCTCCCTTCAGAATTTCACTTGAGTAAAAGTACAAAAGTATTTGCCTTAAAAAGTATCCAAAGTACTACGATTTGTTATGGCTATAATATACCATTATAATTTTTATCAAGACTCTTGATGAAAAGACTTTTGACATTTATGAAGTTGACACTTATTTTAATGATCATGAGCACAAAAACTTGAATCAAAATTTTTTTTTTAGAACCAAATGAAATAACACAATTTCAGAGCAATTTAAGTTTGTAATAAATGATTAAACCCAAGTTCACAGGTTTTCTTTTACTATATTTTACCTAAATGTATCTGTGTGGAAATATAACCTGCTCATATCGATTACCATAACATGAACTATAGTTTCAGGAGTTTTTTCCATCAATTATTAAGGCACGGGCGCTTTCCCTGATTGGTGGTCCACGCATGCTTGGCTATATATGTTTTTTATCCACTCATAAATAAAAAGGAATGACTGATTTTGCAAAATGTAGTTGAGTAAAAAGTAAATAAAATACAAAGAAAATGCTGCTTAAGTACAGTAACAAATTACATTTACTTCGTTACAACCACTGTTCCTCACTGTGGATGGTAGTGACCCAGTTATGGCTGATTGGCAGGTATGGGTCGTGTCTCTTCTGAGACTTCCATTGTGAGAATAGGGTTTAAAACCCTGGCTCTGGGGCAGAAGCAGAACATTCGCAGGTCTTGACACACCTTTTTATCTAATCTTTTGGTTAGCACCAGCCTGCACGGAAAAACCCTGGTCTTTGTGCTTTCAAATGATTCCCAAACTGGAGTTCAGACATATGTCCCTTTAATAAATGAGACACAGTCTAGTAAAGGAATTAAACAACACCTAGTCTAATAATAAGACTACAGACCTGTTCTGAAGGAAAACTACAACCCTTCTGATGCGTTTTTGGCAGATAATGACAAACAAAATTATGATTCTTGAAAATCTGTCTAATAACAGAAAATTATGTACATTTAATTGTATTTTTTTAATCTTTATTTAATAAATTAAAAAAAATAAAAGGTCCAGAATGAAACTAATGTATTTATTTGAGTTGAATTAACTCGTGGTCAGGATTTCATGAGTGACAGGAACTCCCAAAAAAATAGAGACCAATAGCACAAATATAATACATGTGTAAAAGTTTAATTTGTATCTGTCTGTCCTACCCAAACAGAGACATGAAATTAAGGGAAATCTACATTTACCTAGTTCTCATCAATTAAAAATGATCTCCCTACCCATTTATATCTATATCTAGTCAAAGAGATCTTTCTAATCATTAAAATAAGACAATATCAGTTTCATTTTTTGAACGCAATCGCTGAAGTAATTTGACCAATTGTTTTGACCAGCACTTGTATGTAATTCAAAACTCATGACTAGAAAACGCTCAAAACTATTATTCAGTTGTTTAAAAGAAGTCCACATTGTTGATTTAAGGAACAATATTGGTTGTGAGATAGTAGTTTGTAGTTTGATCATAGAGGGAGATAAAAACAGCAACACTTCTTTGAGTTTTATACCGGTATAAAAAAAAAATATACTCTTTATACAGTTAATCCACTAGAGGGCGCCATTGTTTCATTGAAAACGTGTCAGTAATCAGTTAAGGGTAATGTGCATTTGTTGTGAGGCGTTATTATGTGCATCGTTTCTGTGTCATTTGACACAAGTCAGAATGGCAGTGGATTGGAGTATCTAAATAAATATGCAATCTTAACAATGGAAGTAGACAATGGAAATAGAAAATGGGTTTTTGACCCAAGAACCTTGAGAGCAATAATCTTTATAAAGAATTCAACCTCTAGAGGCTACCATCAAATGTTTTAGCCTTAAAGATCATGTTTGCTAAACTGAAAATCAAATCATTCATTATTTTTAAAATTACTTAAACCAGCATGCGACACTTCTTTTATATCCCACTTTAAATGTCTGATATGTGATATAGAAGGAACTTCAAAGTAAATTCTGAATCTGAGTTTCTTAATTTGCAACAGAATTTGTTTCTTTGAGACATTACCATTAGCGCTTAACTGGGATCAGTAGCTGTGGTGATCACAGAAGGCAGATCCCTTTATGAAGCCAGGACCTGATGAGGTCAGCAGAAGCTAAAGATCTTTGCCCTTAATTTATGTATTTGGTCTTAAGTGTACACGGGCTCAGGTTGGGGTCGGGCTCTGCAGTGTGCGGTCATGTGACGCGCTTTGATTACCACAAGAAACAGAATAATGGACACAGTGGAATGTGGAACAGAGGTTTGTCTCTAGAGATTACCTTTAATATATATATATATATATATATATATATATATATATATATATATATATATATATATTGTCGCTGGAGAGGGATCACACAAATAGGTTGTAAACAGAAAGTGTCCCCAGAGGGTGGATTTATTGACAAAATACGTGATTTAAGTGGAGTGCAGTCTTAGGGTGCTCGGTGCTCGTGCTGTCTTCTTCTTCCTTGTGCGTGCCGGTGAGTTTCCCAGTGGTGCTCGTGAAGGTGATATCCTCGGAGGATCGGGCTTCGGGGAGGAACCGTTTCGTGGGCTCACGGGCTGTCTGTGGTGGAGAGAGAGAGACAGAGGCATTAGCTGCTGCACTCGTTGGAGGTCAAGCTCACACTGGCTTCCTCTGCTCTCTCTCTTATGCTTCCCGATCCTCCTCTGATGGCGGGCGCCAGGTGTTCTCGTTTTATGCCAGGACTGCGATGATTGGAATGGACTCCAGTCACACCCCCCCCCCCCAAGCGTTGTCCTGGCGGGTCCTGAAATGCATCACAGAAAGACTGGGTATCAAGGGTGGGTGGGGAGTTACCCCCAACAAACCTGCGTAGCCGGCCCAGATCCGGGATAGTGCATCGGCGTTGGCGTTGTCGGCCCCGGCCCGATGACAGACTTCAAAGTGAAAGTCCTGGAGCGCGAGGAACCAGCGGGTCACCCGAGCGTTGGTGTCTTTCGCTCTTGCCATCCATTGTAGAGGGGCGTGGTCCGTCAGGAGGGTGAACCGCCGGCCCAGGAGGTAATATTTTAGCTCCAGGACTGCCCACTTGACGGCCAGGGCCTCCTTTTCGACGGCCGCATACCGGGACTCGGCCGGGTTCAGCTTCCTGCTGATATATATCACAGGGTGTTCCTCACCTTCCTGTACTTGGGACAGGACGGCTCCCAACCCTGTGTCGGAGGCGTCGGTCTGTAGCAGGAAGGGGCAGTTAAAGTCAGGCGCTCGAAATACCGGTTCCGTCGTGAGCGCCTGCTTTATGCTCCGGAACGTCCCCTCCAGTTCCTGAGTCCATTCGATCTTCTTCGGCTGCCCCTTCCTGGTCAGGTTTGTCAGGGGGGCGGCTAAAGAGGAGAAGTTGGGGATAAAACACCTGTAGTACCCCGCCAACCCCAGGAAGGCTCGTACCTGGGTCTTTGTGGTGGGGCGAGGTGCCTCTTGGATAGCCTGGACCTTCTTATCCTGGGGGCGGATCATGCCACGCCCCACACGGAATCCCAGGTACGACACGTCGGCTTGGGCAAGGTGACATTTGCGGGGGTTGACGGTGAGCCCGGCTCCCCGGAGCTCCGTGAGCACCCTCCGCAGACGGTCCAGGTGGTCGTCCCACGCCTCCGAGTGGATGACCACATCATCCAGGTAGGCGGCGGCGTAGGTCTGGTGTGGGCGGAGCAGGATGTCCATCATTCGTTGGAATGTGGGCGGGGCTCCATGCAGGCCGAAGGGGAGACGTCGGTACTGCCAGTGGCCTGATGGTGTCGAGAAGGCGGTCTTGGGCCTGTCTTCTGCGGCCACTGGCACCTGCCAGTATCCCTTGGTGAGGTCTAGGGTGGATATATATCGCGCCCTCCCTAGACGATCCAGGAGCTCATCCACTCGGGGCATGGGGTAGCTGTCGAACTCCGAGACTTCGTTCAGCCGTCGGAAATCGTTGCAAAAGCGGAGGGTGCCGTCGGGTTTGGGAACCATCACGATATGGGGCTGGACCACGGGCTCCGGGATGGCTCTATTATCCCCAACTAAAGCATGGTTTGGATCTCCTCCTCTATGGCCTGCCGACGGGCTTCCGGTACTCGGTAGGGCCACTGCCGGACGATAACTCCTGGTTGGGTCCGAATGTGGTGTTCAACAACGTTGGTCTGCCCGGGCTGATGGGAGAACACATCCTGGAACTGACTGACCAGGTGCTGCAGTTCTCTCGGGGGGGAACAGGAGGTGAGTGCGGTGAGCTGGTCTTTGGTCCCCACCCACTTCTTCAGGATGCAGAAACCAGGCAGACTGCGCTCTTACATCGGACAGCGGGATTTGCTGGGCGCTGGCACCCTGAAGATTGCTGACCCTCCGTTCCGTCTCGCTTTGCTGCTTTGCGAGGAACTCAACAATCTGTTGTTGTCTCACACTTACTTCTGCTAGGTGCTTCACTAGGTCTTCCATTGTTCTGGAGAGCGTCGCGCACCGTACTTAGTCCTGAATCCACGGGAAAAAAGGAAAGAAAGGAAAAAAAATGCAGTGTAAAAAATCCGGGGTGATGAATGCTTGTGTGTGATCCCCCCTTGGGTGTTATACCCACATTCTCCACCAGTTGTCGCAGGAGAGGGATCACACAACAAGGTTGTAAACAGAAAACCTCTATAAAAGATTGAAAACTTTTTGTTTGACCAAAGTGACATGATTAACTCAGGTGTGTCCTTTAATTGACATCACAGGTGTTTCCAAACTCATAATCAGTCAGTCTGCCCATTTAAAGGGAGACAAGTAATGGCTGATTTAGACTTTTTCAATAAATTTTTATTTATTGTTACTTTTGTAAGTTTCGAGTGATTTCAGTGAGAATTGTGGGTTTT
>SRMA01026886.1:32404-100634 GCA_007224835.1 Danionella cerebrum | reverse complement strand
CAATAATTACTATTTATCAATATTTTAAATGTTGCTAAACATTTGCAGTAAAAATAGTGTGCAGTACACTTTGCTTAGAAATAAAATGCATATATGCAAATATTTTAATGTCCCAGGAACAGAAATGTCACCCAGTCGGTGGAATGGCTCTCTCATTATAAACCAGTAGTATTAATAGAGCTATAATCTTGAAGATTGTGAGATGTTCACTGTTCAGTGTCCCATTTAGTTGGGTTGTCCACATTTTACATCCTGCATGATAACAAGGCATGTTTAATTCAGTTTTGCGAATGGAAATGTAAAGATATGAATGTTTATTACGCTACCTCAAATTTTCTTACAGTTACTCTACCGGTTCAGCACCTTTCAGTTTAAAACAAGCTTCCGTCATGCAAATGCCCAAAGTATTTTCACTTTCACATTCAATAGACGTCTTCTGCTGAGCTAGACGTTTCTCACCGAACCTTTACATGGACAGACTTAGTTAATCGTAAGTATGAACATATTGATTTGATTGTGAATTGTGGCACGTGACATTGGAGCAGGTGGCGTTCGGTTTTAATGTACCACGCGTTTACCAGTTATAAAACTCAACCACGATTGTGCAGAATGTTACTCAAAAGTGATATTCGAGGACAAGGCGTTCATGTGCGTTGGTTGTGGCGGGTGCGTTGTTAAGGTTTTCTCTGGATACTTCTCTTAGCATTAGCAAGCAGATAGTGAACCCATTACGTCAGTCATGTTACCACCATGAACGCTGCTAGTTACTGGAAATATTGAACATGAAAACATAAACAAAAACAAAACCAGATGATTGGTAACTACGATCAGATCGTGCACATTGTGTTGTTTAAAAAAAAAAGCTTTGAAACGAGAAGTCAAATGAGGAAATTTACACGCACCAGACGTCTGCGTGATTACGTCATGACGTAAAACAACCGCGGAAATTACATTTATGAAGAAAAGTAATTTTTATCTGGACTTTGTGCATGACCTCTCTCCTCACAAAATGAAAATACTGTGAAAATACTTATAAATAAAGCCAATTCCTATAGTCTAACGTGCAGTTGTTATATATATATATATATATATTGTGGATTGGGATTAGAATTTCATATTAATGGTTTTTTTTATGTGCCAGTAAAGTCTTTCGGTAAGCTTTTAAGAGGAAAAATTAATTGGAACTCAAATTTAGTAGTTATTTGAAAGCAAACGTTGCCACCGTAAGAATTCTGCATTTCAAACACCCACATTTTATAATTCTACATAAAGAAATATATGCACTTAATTTGTATCTTCAATTAAATATATTTTTCTAGTTATAATGTGAAACTTGGAGAGAGATATACATGTTATTAAGAAATATTATTATAAAAATGGAAATTTTATAATCTTAAATGGGTAGGTTTTCCTCCACAAACTCAAACTTGCAAAATCTACTAGCTTGTTAAAAATATATATTTTTTTAAAACTTAGAAGTCTCATAAAGTCTATGAATTGAAAATATTAAAGCTCACATTTTGCCTCTTGTAATCCTGTTTATGTTTTCTATCATTCTTTTATTAGTTTCATAGTTACCTCTCTATACTTTCTATAAAATTCTCTCCCTCTCTCACTCTTATTTCCAGACTTCTTAATTACATACTACATCGCAGCTATGGCTTGGTTTGCTCACCTCTTCAGTCTCATGACACTTCCTGTTCACATTTGGGCTGCAATCCCTAGAGATCCAAATTCAGTTCCTACTTCGACCAGTGGTGAAGCGTTCCCATGGCACAAAATGAGACTTCCAGACACGATATTCCCACTTCATTACCATCTACTTATCCAGCCCAACCTCACCCATTTAGATTTCATTGGAAATGTCCAGATTCAAATTTTGGTGCGTCAAGACACCAAGTCCATCATACTGCACAGCAAGGATCTACGCATCTCCAATCCAAGGTTGCTGAATTCAGAGACTGGTCGAATACAGCCTCTAAAATTGCTAGAGTACCCATATTTCCAGCAGATTGCGCTCATATCTGAAGATGCTGTTCTGAAGAGGGGGCATGTATATTCTGTAGAACTGGACTTTGGCGCAAGTCTTTCTGAGAGCTTTCATGGATTTTACAAAAGCACATACCGCACCAGTAAAGGAGAAGTCAGGTGAGATATCTTCTGTAACTGCTTTAGCGCGTTCCATTCCAAATGGTGTTGGAATGGGAGAACAGTTATCAATGTCTGTTATGTTTTCAGGGTTGTAGCTTCCACCCAGTTTGAGCCGACTAGTGCCCGGGCAGCCTTTCCCTGTTTTGATGAACCCGCCTTCAAAGCAAACTTTTCTGTCAGGATTCGCAGAAATGCTGAGCACATTGCTCTCTCAAACATGCCCAAGGTGCTGGAAAATCCATAAAACCTCGGTATAAGATTAATAATGTCTGAATCACTTTTCTGTCTCACTTTATTATTCAGCTAAGAACGATAAGACTTCAAGATGGACTCTTTGAGGATCAATTTGATGTGAGTGTAAAGATGAGCACGTACCTCGTGGCCTTCATTGTCTCTGACTTTCTCTCCATCAGCAAGACGAGTGAACACGGAGTCAAGGTTAGAAATCAACATTGATCACAATAAAGCCCCAATGTGCCTTCGGGATCCATCTCCGTGATGAGTTTCTGTAGTGCCTCGCTGCCTCTAAATGCATGTGTTTGATGTGAGCTCAGATTTCAGTGTATGCTGTGCCAGAGAAGATCAACCAGGCCGAGTTTGCTCTGGACGCAGCAGTGAGACTCCTGGACTTCTATGATGACTATTTTGACATCCCATACCCTCTACCCAAACAAGGTTAGCTGCAGATGGTCATTGTTGCCCATAGAATTCCTTTCATTTTTTTAATATTTAAAGGGGCCAAAGTTTGCTTGATCTTTTCACAAAAATTCCTAAAAGTTTCAGCTCTGAAAACCCCCGCTCTCTCCGTGATGTGAGATTTCCTTCCCCGTCCACACAGGATAAACTACACGACTAACCCTTGAACCCTTTCTAGGGCTTAGGATTCAAATTCTTTTGCACAGTGGTTGGTATGTTCTTACACAGACTGGTAACTGCCACAAGTGGTTAGTTTTAAGACCCAGTTTGAGTTAGAGTTTTACAACGATAAAATTTTTCATTATTTCAGTTTTAAATCAATAAAGTCACATTATATGATGGTTAGGTACACAAAAATGCAATAAACATAATTTTTGTGTCCACAATAAAATGGGTGTCAAGGTATAAATAAAAAAAGACACTAGGAGAAGCTCATGAACATATTTATCGAATACAGTTTCACAGCAATACGAATGTACCACCAACAGCATAATGCAGCGATATTATTTTAATCACTGAACATTCTGTTGCACATTTTTATAAACTGTTGGTTTCTTGGGCATAATAACATCCTGCTCATTTCAGAACCAAAAACAACACAACTAAGACAGAAAAGAAGAAGCACTGGTACAAAACAACATACTGGTCAGTGCTGGTTTTTAGCGACCCGCTAAATTGCTCACTATTGGGAGTTCCTCTTGCAGCTTGATTGGTTATAATAAAGTATCCCCTATTGGTTCTCATTAACAAAAAGTGCTTCTAATTTGCATAAAGTCAGACAATTGTTAACTTTGCCACTTGTGTCTAGTCACTGATCTCACCAGTGTCATCCGTTGTCAATGGTTACATTTACTCTTGTTGCTGAAACTTGCCATTCTCTATTGAAAATGAATAGTGTCATTTTGCATTTAGAGCCCCAGTTATCGGTAAAGAAACCTGTACAGTGGTGTTCTTGGTCACATAAATAACAGTTCCTGTTGATTTGGAAATAATGCCTCTATTATTTAAAAAGGATGTCAACGTTTTTGATCTCCACTGTAGACCTAGCTGCCATCCCTGACTTTCAATCTGGTGCCATGGAGAATTGGGGTTTGACCACTTACCGAGAATCTGGTCTTCTGTTTGACCCGGAGAAGTCTTCTGCTTCTGACAAGCTGGGCATCACTATGATCATTGCTCATGAGCTGGCCCATCAGGTGAGACAACTTAAGTCTTCCAAAACCATTCTGTGTGGATGCATTTTTGTGTCTTTGGAATTTAGCGAACAGTTGCTGTGGTGGATCGGTCAATGCTTCACCCTGTGTATGTTCCTTGCAGTGGTTTGGTAATCTGGTGACCATGCAGTGGTGGAATGATCTGTGGCTCAACGAAGGCTTTGCCAAGTTCATGGAGTTTGTGTCTGTTAACATTACCAATCCTGAACTTCAAGTGGTCAGTTCAATAAACCTCAGATTCTTTTTTCTTTCAGCTTCAATTCACCGGTTTATTTATTTCTCGAAGAATGATCTTGGTTCCACAGGAGGATTATTTCCTTGGAAAGTGTTTCGAAGCTATGGAAGTGGACTCCCTAAGCTCGTCCCACCCAATGTCCACGCCAGTGGAGAACCCTGCTCAGATTCAAGAAATGTTTGATGACGTGTCCTACGACAAGGTGCACATATACAACAGTTTATACCATTAACGTTTTCAAAAACCTAAAGTTAAATATAATTTCAGGGAGCTTGTATTCTGAACATGCTGAGAGAGTTTCTAACCCCAGAAGTCTTTAAATTGGGCATCGTGAAATACCTGAAACGCCACAGCTACCAGAACACAGTCAATAGGGACCTGTGGGACAGCCTGACCAACGTGAGTCCAGAACGCTTGTGTGCAAGCACAGACCTCCGCCATGTGTGCCCTTGTGTATCTTATTTGGATTTTTGACCTTAATTTCATGTAATGGAGTTAAATAAGTGTTGTACTTTTCAAAGGGGGTGTATTTATGCTGAGCCCTGTATGTGGAATCAATAATAGATCTTGGACATGTGATCTAGATTTGTGACTCGGATGCTCTGGATGAGGGCAGACTGAATCCTGATGAATCTTGTCGACGATCTGTCTCACGTTCTGGAGCTGCTGTGAGTTGTCGCATCACTGATGTTAACTCTCTGTACAAGATATTTGGATTGATTAGGTCATTTGTTTTTCAGAAGTGGCACTCAGAGGATGAGCTGGATGTCCAGGCTATGATGGAGACCTGGACGTTGCAGGAGGGCTTCCCTCTCATTACTGTGGAGGTCATTGGACGAAAAGTCTATCTGAGTCAAGAACGGTACCTCAAGAGTGACGACCCATCGCAAACATCCAGGTTATCACAATACCTTTGATTTAAAGATGATTATCATTTATTTCACACTTGAGATGTATTCCTGGTGAAAATCAGTGGAGCATCAGTGTCAGGAGCAAGAGATTATCAGTTGCATCTTGTTGTTTGATGGTCTTACATACATTATGTTTGGTTTTAGAGCAGAGATGAGGTGAAATTATTTACTAATACAAAGCTACATCCTTTAAAAATTATAAATAAAAACTGTATCAATCATGGATTCATCAGAAACTGAACTCTTACATTCTATAGAAAAAGCACTGGAGCAATAGACAAGTCTATGTACCTGGTGCTTTTAGATATCTTTACAAATTTATGATATATTTGATCCTCTTAATTTCCCTTTTTACATAAATGTGATTGACAGTTTTTGATATTAATAGGTTTCTCTGGCATGTTCCATTGACTTACACAACCAGTGGCTCAACCACAGTGCACCGCTTCCTGCTTAAGAACAAAACAGGTATTTTATCATCATTATTTTACCAACATTTAATGTGTAATTATATTCTGGTTCAATAATATTTTGACAACGAGGGTAATTGTGCACACACACACACACACACACACACACACACACACCCACACACACACACACACATATGCATCTGTAAAATGAAATGATGTTACAAAAGGCTTGAAATAATGAATATCTAATGTTTAGGCTAAATAAAGTTACATTTTCTGTTAAATCATCTTAAACCTTGCATTCTTACTTGGTTTTGTATCTGAAGAACACACTGTCACACACTATACACATGACATCCATACTCATCACATTCTTTATTCAGTTCCATCATTAACCATCCATCATTGAAACACAATAAATTCAACCTCATCCACAAGAAAATAGCAAAATGGAAAAAAACTTGATCACAAAGACAACGTAGATCAGATAATTCACAAAACAATCATATATGGGTTTGACTTTATGAAATGAATGCAAACATGTTGATCTTTTTCATGCTCTCGGAGTGCTTCAGGTATTTTAGGTTCCTTGCTCAGCCTGATTTTCTCACCGGTTTGTTGAATGTGATCTTTCCAGATGTGCTGTATCTACCAGAAGAGGTGGCTTGGATTAAGTTTAACGTGGACATGGCGGGATATTACATTGTGCACTACGAGGGCTCAGGCTGGGATGACCTCATCACGTTGCTCAAACACAATCACACAGCACTGAGTAGCAATGACCGAGCCAGTCTCATCAACAACGCCTTCCAGCTTGTGAGGTCAGTGAGCTCTCCTGTAGAGCACAAAATGTCTTATCGCTCACTTGTTCATTCCAAAGCATTTTCCTCTTGTTGTGGACAGTGTGGGGAAGCTTCCACTGGATAAGGCTTTAGACCTGAGCCTGTATCTAAGCAAGGAAACAGAGATAATGCCAGTGACTCAAGGCTTCAGTGAGCTTGTACCCCTTTACAAGCTGATGGAAAAGAGAGACATGGTGGAGCTGGAGAACCAGATGAAGGTCAGCCTCATAACTGACCATACACATTTTACATTGAAAAAATGTGCTCCGTCAGTCTGCAACTGAAAGAACAATGTCAAAAAAGATGAAAAATAACCATTATTAAAATTAATATTTTATGGATTTGATTATTTTACATTTTTATGACCTCAATGACAGCACCCTAGCAACCAAACTGTTTACCCTAGCAACGAAATTTTCTTTCTCTGTCTGTACCTCAGCTTTGGTATGTGCTAGAGACCTGAAGGTTGGTTTAATTAAAGTATAGTGACAAAGGCAACATTAAAATGTCACCCCCTTTATAGCAACCAAAATTTTACCATGGCAACCAATTTAGCATATTTCTATCTCCGCTTAGGGACATTTTTGAGAAATGGGGGTTGGTTTATATCACCCATTGACATTGGTTTTAAACGCTTAGCAAGCCAAGATTAAAGTTTGTTAGTAAACTTTATGGTGGTGTAGCCCCACCTCAAGAGAAGAGATCAGCCAGTCACTTTTGAGCATTTTACACCATTCAATTTTTTAAAAAAGTGTCATTTTTAAAGAATTTATTAGTTTGAAGGAGTTTAAAATTAACATCAGCTTGGGAAGTTGTACGTTGGTCCACACAACTCATTTATTTGATCATTTACTTTTAAGCTACTGCAAAAACAAGCTAAAATTAGCATATGCTAACATTAGAATCAATGCTAGCAATTAATGTAAAAATATCAACTGTTCAGTTTGCTTATGGATTTGGATTTAATAATGACACCTAAACATCAGTTTTGGAAGTTGGTCCACATAGTTCACTTAAAGTAATTTTTTTGATCATTTACTTCTAAGCTACTGCAAAAACAAGCTAAAATGAGCATATGCTAACATTAGAATCAGTGCTGGCTGTTCATGTAAAAAAAAACAACCGTTCTGTTTGTTTGCGGATTTAATTTTTCAAATAAATTAGTGAAATCTCAACCAGTGGTGTTCCTATTTCATCTAGAACTGGTCCAATTCATTCCTTTAATCCCATTGAAAAAACATCAAAAGTCCGCTTACTGTCCACGCCGGCAACCATTACCAAGGGGCGGTGCTTAGCAAAGCCATTTCAAAATACCATGCCATGAAGAGTTAGAAAACCCTTCAGAGTGGTGTAGTATGTACTGAATGGAACCCTATGTTTTGTTCTGCAGGGCTACATCCTGGAGCTCTTTAGAAAGTTGATAGAGCAGCAGTCGTGGACGGACGAGGGCTCTGTGTCTCAGAGGATGATGCGTAGTTACCTGCTCATGTTTGGCTGTGTGCGTGGTCATCCAGGCTGTGTCCACACCGCCACTCAGCTCTTCAAACGCTGGAGGGATTCTGATGCCAATACTAGGTCCGAACGGACTTCTGAAGCTTCTGTAAAGCCTTTAAAACTGATGTTAATTGTCTATGGTTTCTAGCCTTCCTAATGATGTTACCATGGCTGTGTTTTCTGTTGGGGCACGCACTGAGGATGGCTGGGACTTCCTGTTTGAGAAGTACAAGGAGTCTATGTATGTCTCGATGAAAAGTAGGATAAAAATGGCCCTCACCACCAGCCCTCTCCATCACAAGCTAAAATGGTGAGACAATAAAATATTCTAAACCCTGTTATTGAAATATTAAGCATAACCATTACAGAAGACTCTGTAAGCACTTCATTTAAAGAGCTTGTAAATTCCTGCTTGTGATTTAAATTCCTGTTTATTTACTAACTTCCTGTTTAATAAGAAATGTCATCCTCTGCACTGTAGACAATTCATTTTTCTCTTGACAATCTAGGTTCACTCAAAAATCAAAGATTTCAGATTCAGGCCTCAACAAATCAATTATGTGAATAAATACTGGTTTCTATTTTAATTTGAAGGTCGTACAAGTAGAACAGTTATTCTTTTATTTCTTTCAGGATAATGGAGCAGAGTTTGGTTGGGGAAATGGTAAAGACTCAGGATCTGCCATACATTGTGTCCTCTGTCAGTAAGAACCCCAAGGCCTACAAGCATGCATGGGAATTTTTACAAACAAACTGGGATTCTCTTATTAAGAAGTGAGTTTTTGTTTACTTTGTGGTGTGTTGGTGATACATTGATCAGGATTTCGTGACTTCAGTCTGTTCTGTCAATAGGTTTGATCTTGGTTCACACTCTATAGCACACATTGTTGTTGGAGTGACCAACCAGTATTCCACCAGAGAAATGCTCTCTGAGGTGGGTTGCTATTTATTTATTTATTTGTTCGTTCGTTCATATATGTATTCGTTAATTTATTTATTTATTAATAAATACATAAATGAATAAATTATCTGGAAGCTTAGATCAGTTGGTCAAGAATCAAGCCATAATTCTTACATTTTAACATTACATAACATTTCTCTACTGGATCAGGTGCATAATTTCTTCAGTTCCTTGAGTCCTGAGACTGGTGCAGAACTGAGATGTATTCAGCAAGCCCTGGAGAACATTCAAGAGAACATTCGCTGGATGGACAAGAACCTGCCACTACTGGAGGCCTGGCTGAATGCCTATTACCAAAAGCAGCAGAAAAATATAGAGTTGTGAAGTAGTGTCTCTGTAAATGTGCTGTTTTATTGTTGTGGACATCATCTGGCAGATTATTGTTTTGCAAGATATTGTGAAATGTGTTATTTGTTTTTTGTGTTGGTTAGTTTTCATCAAATTTGTGAAAATCTGAGATTTTTTTGTCGGCCAACCTTTTGTACAAAAGAAAATGTGTGTGAAAAAAGGATGACTTTTATTTTGACATTGAGTTCCTTGATAATCGGCTTTCTTGAAGTTCCTTCATTTCAAGGCACCTAGCATATTTCAAATGTTGTTTTGGTATATTAGGTAAAAAAAAACAGTTTAAAGTGTAGTTTAATTGATAAATTTTTAATTTTAATAGATTGAGAAGTGACAGGCCGGTGGTGGGTTACTGTTTATAGTCATTAAAGTCGTGAGTGAGTGAACTTGAGTGTATTCACCTGTAATTAGCTACAGCTACTATCCTGCTGACGGTTTCTAGCAACCAAACTGTTTACCCTAGCAACCAAAATAGTCTGAACTATATCTCAGCTTTGGTAAATGATGAAGACGTAGGAGTTTATAGAGCCAAAGAAAACATAATGTCACTGACCCCTCCCACTTTCTCAGCTAAGTATAGCCAATTCACTATGGACCATTCATGGGGTTGGCCCCTCTTCTGACCTGATTGGACAAAACAAGGATAGATGAGTAAGTTTGGTGTCGAAGAACATATAGCCTCTATAGTCATGGGCCCGTCCATCAACACCTTCCCCTTGGAGCCAGACCTCATTCAACATTAGTGATGTTGGTAAATTTCGGGAGTAGCACATGCAGGAAATTAGCACTGGGCAGGCCTGTAAATCATCTTTGCTTGATATCCCTTCATAAGCAGTCAGTTTGAAGTTTCACCTGACGATCAAGAGCACACCCCCCTCCACACGCCATTTTATATTTACCCTACCATGTTTTATATTTATGTAGCCCTACTTTGGACAGCTCACCTGGTATCCTTTTTACATGCCAATACTCCTTGCACAAGATTTTATTCATGGAGGTGCGCATAAGTGTCAAAATGTGCAAAAGGTCCCTTAAATACACTTCTAAACCTTCTGGAAAGCCTTCAGAGAATAGTTGAAGCTATTTTAGGTGTAACAAGTGGGCGTACGTCATAGTGAAAACAATTCATTTGTATAATTTTGTAATGTTTTTGGGGGCAAACACCTCATTATTTTAATAATGATAAAGTGAAGAGCGAAAGGAAATTAGGTGGGATGGGAAAGACCATCGCAACCCGGGTCGATCTGTGTAACCACACAATTTGTATGTCCAGCTCAGTGCCCACTTAACCACAGGAGATCAACTAAACACTTTTTATTAAGAATTTGAAACATAAAAAGTTTAATTTGTTATTTACAGTTACAAAAACATTGCAAAATACATCATCTTATCCATTTTCTCCTTGATTTTAGAGCAAGTCCTTTCCTCCAGGAGCCTCTGGAGCACATTGATGTGCCACGTTGTTCTCAGGAAGCCCCATCAGTTTGCATGCAGCCGGGGCAGCAGTGCAGTGTGTCGTGTATGAAGATGTCACACTCCACGCAGAACACTTTCTTACAGGCGAGGCAAGTGAACACCTGCAGAAAACACGAGACGGTGTGTAGAAAAACAGATCTATTGATGTTTCATTCAAGATTGAAGAGTGAACTTACACTTTTGTCTTTCAGCTCTCCTTGGCAAGCTTCACAGAACCTGAAAGGGGTCGTAAACACAGGAGATTGTTGATATGTTCCTGCCGGGACTTAATGACCCAAAAAGGGCAAGTCCGAGTGAGGTAAACATTACCTATCAACACGAAACACAACCTTAAGAGCTCGGATTTAAATTGCAACTGCTTTCAGAGCTCTTAGAAGACTGAACGCTTGATAGGGTCTGGGGACATACAGTGCTCTGCATGTAAAACCTTTAGTTCCCCATCAGAATCAACATTTGTTATGAGATATTATACTACCAAACACTCAGACAAATGGTACCCATTGATTACATGCAAAAATAAGTACACCCCAGCTAAGAAAAGCCTAAAAAAAATTATACATTTAAAAAGTAAAGCCCGTCCCATTTCATGAGATTTTGTGACATTTTTCTTCCATGGGGAGCCTGAATCTAAATAGTGAGGGCTATCAGATCAGCAAAGGTTTACATATCAGTCTAACTACTGTAGTGATCCATACATTAAGAAAGAATAAAACTCTGCTCAAACTCAATAAAAACCTTTTGAAAAGTTTGGGAATTGATCTTCTGTTGAGCAACTGATTAAGTTTGTACATTTCTTGCATAGGCTGAGCACTGTAGCTGACAAAGAACACACCTCTCGCCCTGGTGCTCCTCTAGTGGTGTCTCCTGGAAGGCCTCCAGAGGGAAGAGGTGATGGAAAGACCGGGCCAGGTGAGGTGCGGATACTAAAGTCAAACCTGTAAACACGTACAGTCAGAACAGTCATTTCCCCGCAGATAACCGAGAAACGCTGAGCACCCACCGCACACTTTACACTCCACCGGGAGCTCTGAGTATTTGGCGACGCATTGAGGACAGTAATATCCCCCGAGAGACAGCTCTGGCTCACCAGCACTGTCAAGATGCCTAGGAAATAAATCAAATTAAGTTTGAAAACGATGAATCTTCGTCTACACTCAGACTGCAGGTCTCATTGCTAATTCTGGATTGGACGGTGTGCTATTTCACGTTACAAATATTACGCGACAGCCATCAGAATGACATCTTGATGTGACCCAGAAGACAATGTTGTGAATACCTTTCTATGCGAAGCTGATCTCTGATCTGGGCTATTGAACTATTTACAATCAGGAGCGATTATAGGATCTTAAGGTTAATTGGCCTTCTTTAAATACGTTTTAATGATTGGATTCAACTGTGTGTAGAGGTCAAAGGTCATTGAGGTTGCCAAACAAATTTTGAGTTAGAAATAATTGAATTTTCCAGACAACCAATGAAAGAAATCATGAAAGGGGTGCCCAAAACTTCTCTGTATATGAGACTTATTATTTTAAACAATGGTATCTATCATTTATATTTATATTGAATGAATGGTATAATCTTGGGAGGTAAAGAAAAACCTTATAAAGTTTATTTTGAGAAGAAAACACCAAACAACTTAATTTCAACAAAGTAGAAATTGTGGATAGTTTTTTCCTTAATCCAAAATTTTTTCTAATGAACAAATTTGATTTTGATTTTTACTCTACCTCTTGTCTTTTTATTATTCACCAGGCTATTCAATTTAGCTTTTTTATAAATGAATGAAATCACATACATAAATATATTCCCATTTTTTTTAAATAAATAAATTTTACGACTGCTACGATTGTGATGTGTGAATGTTCTGACAATTGCTGCGTTTTTGATTGTGCTCTATTATGGATAAATAAATCTAAACCAAGTAAGAAGACTTTGAAATCAAGATTTAACTGAAAATGAGGCTTCATTTACCTTACACATCAGATAATCTGAAACAACCGCAGCACTGAGGAACAAAGAAGATGGGGGAGGAGGGAGGAAAGAGAGCTGAAGGGAAGTTGTTAGCTTTACGAGGACAGAATCTCTTTAATGCTACTCTATTTAAGTAGCTTGTAACTGTTTGTGATGCATTTCCTGTTTGTGGTGTTAGTATAAATATTTTTTTTTATTGCAGATCACACAATATTGATTTGATATAGATTTATGTTTTGTTCATTGATGAAAATATATGATTAACACTTTTAATTTTTGAATGCATTGTTTGTTTACAGATTTTTGTATAGACTGTACACATCTAGTTAAAAAAAAATGAAATTGAGCTGTACAGACCATAATGAAAGTATCACATACAGGTCGCAAATGCAACAAAGCAGATTTGGGTCGCTTTGACCTGCAGTCTGAACATTCCCTAAGAAACTGCACTCACGCCATGCTGAAGGACGGTTTGGCATCCTGATCGGAAACCGAAGCAATGATGTGCTGGGGGAAACCTAAAAACAACAAAGAACTTTTTTTTTCATCAGAATTTACATATTGTAGCTTGCATTAGGACATAACGAGAGAACTTTTTATTGTCTATCTCTATACATCAATGAAAGTAACATTTAGACTAACCATTTTAAACACAGGCAATTTCCATAAAATCATTACATTTCCAGTGTCGTTTAAATATGCTTTCGGAAGTCATGTCCTGAATGTAGGATGTGAGTGTGTTTTTGTTTACCCATGCGGATGAGGGAACACTCAGAGGCAGAGGTGGCTGGAGGCGGCTTCACGTGTAGCAGCAGCAGCTCTTTAAAATGACTCTCATCCAGGATCACGTTGTACAAACCTGTCGGGTCAAAGCAAATATTCTAGCCCATCAAGAACTGCCCAAAAAGTAGAGAATTAAAGTGTCACAACACCCCTCTGACTCAGCATTGTGCTTTCACACCTCAACTTTGAAAAACACAGGGAAAAGGACTGTTGGCCACGAAATAATGAGAAAGCAAGGAGCTGGTTTGCTTAAAGAGAAAAATCATTTTCTCACACGTGTCGTTCATTCATTCTGCAAGTGTGCGAGTGACTGTGTTTAGAGAGTCGATTAGAAGTGGAGGATTGCTCGCATGTTTCTCGTCTTTGTTCATTTCGGTCTCTGGTGATCAATGTTAACAATGGGAGTGCAATCAAACAGGTGCAGATTTTGTGCAAAGTCACATATAATTCTAGTCTGTTAACGACCATTCATGTTTGTCCTGTTCTCAATCCAATTTAGAGAGACCAGGAAAATAAAAAAGCAAGTGAACGTTTGAGACAGTCTTAAAGTTTTCAAACTGCTTTTACTCATCAATCCCACACACAATTTCTAACATTCTATCGTTTATGCTTCGTTTATGTATTGCAGTTTGGTGACCATCTCTAAATCCACAAAGAGTTTGAAGTAAACTGAACTTACTTTCACACACATCGCTCTGTAGTCGATCAGGCTTAGAACCTTCTCGCATTTAAACACAGTACAATTTAGTTTAGTGAAAATAATTTAATTAAATAAAAGTAACAAAAATGATATGATTCACATTTGGGCTGGAGGAGGAGTGCTCTCTGTTGAGCTCTTAATGTTCAGTTCAGTCGAGGTGGTGTGTGCTTCTTTCAAACATGCATCAGCCCACTGCTGCTGACAACGTTTTGTGTCTCTCAGTCCAGCTTTATAGAGGAGGCAAGCAGCGCTCCAAAATCAAGCTTTTGCATAATAAATGGTGATATACATCTTTGAAAACGGTAAAATAATCCAGTAATCCATTGGGAATGCAGCTGCCCCCTCGCTGATTAAACTAAAGACGTGAGTTACTATGGTTACGAATAACAGTGGACTGATGTAAGTGAACAAATTATACCTGTGCATGAGTTACATGTATGAAGAAAAGAAAAACTTTAATGCATATTTATGGAATTTTAACACATTCACGAAACCACTCTGATTGGATAGTCCTCAGCTTATTGTCATGCATAATAGTAGAACCCTGCTGCATCAGAATGCTCCATGACTTACTAGAAATGATGTTAATGACCCAAAACAAATGTTCTAGGATGATGTGAACCTTACAGACCTCCAGTTTCTCTCGTGAGAATGGTGCAGACTCGAACTTCTGCAGAAAGGCCGATCACAGATACTCGGATTTTCAAACCATTAAGAGTCTGTTGATGCAAAATTACAAGTTCAGGAGTACTTTCGTCTCAGAAATCGGGTAAGTATGAGGCTCTACTCACTTTAATGAGTTCGTAGATGTTGGCTGGGTCGCAGGTGGTAAGACTGCTGAAAATCACCAGGATCTCTTTGCTTGTGTGAGCGGGCATGTGTCTACATGAAAACATGGGCATCTCTGATTTGTGCTAGCCTTGAAAACTTTTACTCAGAATTAAAGACGTAACGAAAAACATTCATTAAGCTAAAGATTTTTCTAACACAAGTAATTTGTTAAATTAAAGAAAAAATCTTTGAGATTGAAAAACTGAAATCAGTAGAGGGCTGACAAATTAATCTACGAATTTTGCAAAAAAGTGTGACTAACTTCAAAGTTTGCATCGCTATGTTGAGTGAGTTGTAGAGGGATGGCTCCCCAACGCACGTGGAATCCACAGCTTTCTTTAAAGCAACTATATGCTTCTTAGGGTTCCCTAGAAAAGATACTTCAATGTTAAGTAATGACTGATGAAGCAAAGTAATCAAAACAAACCAACGGAATACGAATGCAATCACCTGCAAGGTCAGTGAGCTTCTCGGCTCTCTTGTTCTTGGTGGTTATGATTCCAATCTGTGGAGATACTGTAGTTAAATTCACTCGCAATGAACACTTGTGTTGAGATGCAGAGCATAATTCATCACCTGACTGATCGGGTTCTGGTCGAAGTATTCCTCCACAAAATGCTCCATCAGCTGAAGAATGAAAAACATTTGGTTAGCATAACATACGTATAATCCTCCCCCTTCATTATTCATGCATGCCAACTGACCTTCAAGGTGGAGGTCAGTCTATTGGGCTTCAGATCCTGGTCTTCCATTGACCTAGAGGAGTCTATGACCACGAAGAGGTGCCGCATCTAGATTAGAGTGAATTACATAGATTGTTAAATAATCACTAACAAAACTGTGAATGTTGACGTCAATTCATTTACCATCCCAAGACGCACTTGTCCATGACTCTCAAACACTCTGCAAAGTTATAAGCAATATTGTAAAGATCAAACTGAGGGAAGACATTTCTGCAGGTATTATACAAGTTTTTTTTTTAACTATTCCATAAACAGAAGTCATTTAGAGTAAATGTTTGATTTGAGCGCTTGCACCTTTTCCTTTTGGCCTGGAAAAGAATGTCCTCCACAGTAGCTTTGAGGGACCCAGACTCATCCTCCTTCAGCACCTCCCTGAGAGACAAGTGGCTGCTGTTATCTTCTATCCACATGTATTTCAAAACTTACATATATTTGTTTTCTAAACGGTCTTATAACACGGATATATTAACGATAAGAGCATACGTACCAGCACACAGTCAAACATAAATATACGAAAGCAATGCACAATGATTCATTTTATTAAAACCAGCATAGAAACTCCAACTAACCATGTTCGCTCATATCCGCCTTCCCAGCGCTTTGTTCTCTCTGGTTCATCGTCCATGGTTTATAACTTTAGTAATGCCCAAATTCAGGGCATTTGTAACGTCTACCAATTGTTTTGTTCCCCTGTCGGGGTGTTTCACACGGCACGACTTATACTATCTAGTCAGAATACTCTAATGCCCTTTAAATTAACAAAAGATAATAAAACAAGAATACAGTTTACTGGTATATTGAAACGTAATTCTTCCCGATATTCACTTTCGAGCATACTATGTACGTCGACATAATATTTCCCCGGGAAAATATACTAAAAGTAGTTCCGGCTTGTTACCATGACGATTCTTGTTCATTGAAACATGCAAACGTACAACTAAATGACCAATGATAGACCAATAAAAAAAATTATGGGACATTAACAAAATATTTATCTTTAAAAATCATTATAAAAAATTGTGGATTAAAAATGTGGTCATTTTAACAAATTTACCATACAATTGGCAAATGCAATTTGTATCTAACTAAAGCAACATGATAAAGTATTGATAATTTATTTGGTATGTATTTAATGACGTTTTGTTCTTTTTTTAATTTTACCTAGCAAACAAACCTTTAGGTCTATGCACCAATGATCCAGAAACTGACACACATAACCTGAAATGACTTCATTTTTGCATAAATTCTAAACATAATTTAGAAAGACACAAATAAAACAAACAATTGTCATTTGGTAACTGAATTGCTTTATTTTCCTATTTACAAACAACTGAAAAATAATTAATGTGCGAATTAGTTTTCCAACCACATGCAAATTCTCAACAAGGATTCTATAAATTTGACAAATGAAAACGCTATATAAGTGAAGGAATAAAATCATGGTCATTAAAAGAATTTTTAAAAATTAAAACATTACGTAAAAAAATACATACTGGATTGCATTTTGTAAGAGTCATCACAGTTTTAGGTCAAGGTATAAACGTAAAAGTTTGACATTATCATCAACGCTTTCCCTGGTGTTTCAGCTGAAAAGTCAAAAAGCGATCTTTACAAAAAGACATCATTTCTTGATACCAAACCGATGATTTAATACAGAAAGTCAGATAAAGTCCCAAAGCATCATGCTTTCCTGAGGTTCTACTGCCGGTGGTCATAGTCGCTAACTCTTCGCTTGATGAGGGACAGTTTTGACTTGAGTTGTTTACACCGTCTCTTTTTCATCTGATAGTCTGTGGACTGTAAGAAAAGAACAATATCAGTTTCTGTCTAAATCTACATCTCAAACCTTTCAAGGAACAAAATACACATGGCCTGGAATTGGTGAATAATTACATGTGCAATAAAATGGTCAAAAGAAACAATCCTAATAAACGTACCTTCTTGAGACCTTTAAGCCTGTCATATACCTCCATAGCATCCTTTTTAGAAACAAAAGCAAATTAGTGCATTAGTGAAACATTTTTTAATAATAATATAATGTACTAGATGAAGGAAGACATACCAAGAACTGAGGGCTCCCTTCTTGTAACTCATCCAGCTCTCGATCTACATCTGCCAACCCATGATTAATGTCATCCAGTTCAGCTTGGAGACGCTTGTACTCCATGTGGTCTCTGTCAAACTCTCGCTTATACTCAAGCCTCTCCTGCTCAGTTATGATGGGAGGATAGCCACTGAGAGCAGATGACACATTGATTAAAGGGACATTTTTGATGAACAGAATGATGAATTTAAAGATAAATTCTCACCTTTCATAGTCATTGTCCAGCTCATCTCCAGAATCTCCAGTGTCATAGTCTCGAAGTTTACCCTTGAGTCCACTCAAAGAGCTCGTCAGATCAGAACCACTGTGAGGAAAATTATGGATTTTAATTTTAGAACATCTCAAAATGGTCATTGACTGGTGTAAGACAACTTTGTAAAAACAGTTTCACATGTTTTAGTTTCAGGTCGGTTCGCGTAATGAGCTTCCAAAACTGGTTTTACGTGTTCCAGCAACTCTCACAGGTCCCCATTCATGCAGACAAGATTTCCTGGATTCTTTCTCCCTTAGCCACCAAGGCTTTGTGACGAACAAATGAGGTGGCTACAACAATCGTGTTGAGATGACTTGTCCTCAATACGCTGACTAACAGAAGAAATATCTTTGCTAAATCTAATACATCAAATGATTTAACAATTCCAAGCACATGATAGTGACCTAATTCCCATCTTAACATTTGTATTACACTTTATGAAGCAGAAAACATACAGCAATTCATTGGGAAAGCATATGTTACGATACCTTTGGAGATAAACTGGTTTCTGGCTCTGAACCATCGGCTGTGCAACAGCGATTTGGTCATTTCGGTCATTGACAAAAACCTCAGGATCGCCAGACACATTATTAACCTGAAGAACAAAGAAGTTTGAAAGAAACGTTACTATTGTTGGTGTCAGATAAATGATGGTGATGCTGGCCGCCATGTGCTTTATGCTGGTTTGCCATTTCCCTGAATACTGAATTACAGCAGCTCTTGAGCATGACAAGTCAACACAAGTCCACGAGCACTTAGTCAGCTCTGATTATTCAAACGGTCAATCCACAATAACTCATCCTTAATTGCTTTTGGTAGTGCTGCAAATCTTGATTGCATAATTTTCTTTAACTACGGTATTTAGCAAAATGAACAAACATCTACTCTGTTTGGATTTCCTCCACGTGTTTCAATATTCTGTTGGCATTATTAATGTTCCAAAAATGTTAAATTGAGAAAAACGGGTGTTTTCTTGGGCTGACTGTGCGTGTGTGTGTGTGCATGCGTGTGCGCGTGTGTGCATCTGAGCAACCATCATATGGACTGCAAAGTGTGTCAAGTGCACGTTGGACATTTGGAGTGAGCATTTCCTGTCAGCATACTGGAGTACATTGGTATTCCTGGTTTCGTGTAGCATATGTTTTTTAATCTCTGTTTACTTATTATTTAACCCCTAGATTGTGTTTATTATAAGTAACTTAATAAATTACTATATTATTCATCTTACCCTCTGTTGTGAATTCTCCTTTCCTTTCTGTCTTTTTATTTTATGTATATATATTTTCCTTGTTCATATCAATGTATCCTATTTTGTTGTAATTTGAGAGTGTTGGGTATTATTGTAGCAAAAACTACAATACCCAAAATGCTTTGTTAGAGGTGTGGTCTATAAATAGGCCTCATTTCCTGTTGGCCTGCCCTTATTGTTCCTTTGTGAGGCTTTGGGTTAGCTGGAACCCAGACATGTGCTGAGTGGAGAATTTATGAAATATCCTACATTCTCCTACACCTAGTATCCTGTTCCATTTCCTTAAGAATAAAATCAACAATTTATCATCTGCCATCTTGTACTGGGTCTGCATTGAACTTCTGGGCCTTAACTTGGGCTATGCTGCTAGCATCTCACGAACTGCAGATCTGTAAGTGTTTTGACCAGACACAGACATCAAGTTTCTAAACATCCAACGAACTGTGGATATTTAACATCGTATATCCAACATAATGCTCTTTTATATTGTAACTCTTCCCGAACCGGTCGTAACGGTCACTTAACGTATTTTAGAACCAATCTCTTCATATCTTCCCAACACCCTGTAGAATCAAGAGTATTGTGCTATTCTGTTAACTTTACATACACCCCTCTACAACATATTACTAAAAATAGATAAACAATCTGTAACTGCTTAAATCTTAACTTGATTTTAAATGTTCTCCTGTTTCCGAAACCAATCAGGTTTCTTTTTGTAGGGTAAATACTTTGTACAAACATTAAAACCTAGCAGAACTGGTTTCTCTACTTCCACAAATACCTTTATGACAAAAAGAAGCGTGAAACTACCATTCCACTAGAATGACCTAATAAGACTACAGCATGTTTCTTGGCTATCTACTACCACCAACCCTTTTAAGATCACTGTTAAGTTCCCCATGCATTTAATAATGAAACTTAACAAATTATGTGTTCCAAAAGAGGAAACTGCTGATTAAGACACACCCAGAAACTAGACACGAAAAAAAGCTCTTCATGGAAAGCATCCTGCCAAACTACTCTTCTTGGAAATGTTTTATGATCTCCATAAACAATGTTCCTAAAGTGGCGGAGTAATTATTTCTCCACCTTGGCACTCCTGAAAATGAGACATAATGCATCAAGATGCTTTCAGGAGTATAAACAGTACGTGCAAAATATAAACACTACAATAAGTTTTCAATTTCACAACCTCATAAATCCACGTGTTCTTGTGAAAAATTTAAACAGTGCTAGTACATATGAAAAAGTGGTAAAAAAAAAAAAAACAAAACACTGTACCCATTCTCCGATGCCTTGAGACGTGAGACCATCTGTGATGGTCTTTACATCGTACCACAGGATGCGCTCCCTGCCGTATTTCCGGATCTGCCCTCTGGTTTTTACAGCAAACACAAGTAGAATGATCAACGCAACTGCCAACAGAAACCCAAGGACAACTGCGATGGCCTACAAAACAAAAAATAATAAGCGATCTTCCGGTTACAGTAGCATATGCATGTTTGCAAAGCCAAAAGATAAACATAATAAAAGCTATTAAGATCTCAAGCCCACCTCTTCTGGCTCCACCACACAGTAGTGGTATAAATATTGATTGATGAAGATCCCTGATGCTTGGTCTTGGTTCTGGTACTGAGCACACAGCTGCAAGATCTGATTGTACATCATGGATCCCGATGTTTGAGACGTGGGATTCACAGCAACCAGGTAAACAATAGTGGCGATGAGCATGAGTGCGGCCAGAATGGCGCAAATAATGATGGAGGCCAAATAGAATGAGGGGGTCTGTGCAGTACTTTGTCTCGACACCACAAGAACAAAAATGATCAGCACAGCGATGAAGGAGATTGCTGCAATCGCTATGATGAATCCCTTGCCTGATTTTGGATCCATGTATGTGCCTCCTCCATATCCATAGCCTCCGGCACCTCCTCCATAACTTCCTCCATAACCGCCCATTGAACTGCCCCCATAGCTACCGCCGTATGATCCACTGCCATAGCTTCCCCCATAGCCCATTCCCATGCCCATGCCACCGAGGCCCATGTTGCTAGCATCATAGTCCCATGCCAGTGTGGAGGCAACACAGGCAAACAAAGCCACACACATTATGATGATAATGATGCACAAAATCTTCATCACCCCCGGCGGTGACTTCCAGGTGTAATAGTGAAGCATTTCATCGGGGTGGTATGAAGCTGTGCGATGGGAGGACCTGTGATGACTAGGAGAAAAAGAACATGAATTAATAAAATTAATAATAATAATAATAAAGTTTGTGGAATGGATGGTCATGGAAGATCACTAAAATGCTCCTTACTGTCGTCCACCGTATGGAGGAGGGTGACTTGTTTTTCTTGGCATGCTTTCACGACAAACGTCTCTGTGTTTAGGAGTGAGATCTAATTAAATAAACAAACATCACAAATGAACCAGTTGAAAATAATGAAATATTACATGATATAACACATAACTTTCTATATATATATATATATATAGAAACGGTTATCTTAGCATTTGTAAAACTTGATTAAATGGGGTATATTCACATAAATCAACAATCTGCTGAATTCTCCATCAGCTTAGTTTCTACCAGTATCACCCATCTATTTATTATTTTACCTTGTGCAAGTGCTAAAAGTGCAATAATAATATTTTATCAATATAAAAATATATTTTCCCCTTGATTGAACGTCATCGGAATGAGGGTGTTTAAAAGAGCAATGGAAACTGGAAGAAAGAAATTTGGCCATTACGGAAGAGGGTGTGCACACAGCCCATTTGCTTTTAAACTCAACAGGTTTGATAAACAATTATTCAAAAAATAATAATGAATGTACAAACTGAATTTGCCACGAAGTGGAAAGTTTACACAATCTAATGTCATATTTATTTGTTTAAAACAAATATCTCTTCAGTTCAATAAATTATACTAATTCAAAAATAAGCTTGGTGACAATGAAAATAAAGTGAAAATTACGTGAAGATAAGTGAAAGTAAACTTAAATAGAATAAAACAAGATAAATACAAAGATATTTAAAAAGCACTACGTTTCAATTAACAAGCACATGCAGCACCTTTGACATGAACAAAACTATTGAGAACTAAGTAAATGAATTGGAATTTAATCTTAAAAAGGAAACTCACCGTCTAGCTCTTGAATTCAGCTGACGCTATAGCGAACATTTAAGTTTTTCTCGCGGTTTATAATCGAGTATCTCTCTCAGAGAAACGCCCGCCGTGCTGAGTGCTGCTGAGGGAGTTTCACAGAGCTGCGATGCACAACACAAGCGCATCAGTGAAACCAGTCTCCCTCCCCCTAATCACCTGCACAGGTGCAGCCACGCCCTGAGCGCATGCGTAGACGCTCGAGGAGAGATGTGACGTTTGAAAAGCCTTCGGCAAAATATGATAACTGATCTAAAACAAAGTAGCTCTTTTTTAAAGGTTCAGTATTAATGACATTCAGGTTAAGTTTTTGTTTAAATCTTTTTAACAGATAATACCAAAAAGATGTTGTTTAAAGTTCGAGATTGAGTCATTTAAACTTCTGTAATACATATAAATAACGTTACATGTGAGTCAGGACGATTGGGTACAATTTGTATATCGAATAAATGCATTATAAAGAAGTTCATCATCAGTGACATTTTTTTAACCAAATATATGTATCACATAATTTCATACCTTTTTTTACACACAAAGTTTTACTTGTGCCACATTATCTGTAGTCCACCGCTCCTGGCTCATCACTGCAGTTTAGATTTAAGTTTTGGAATTTTTTTTAATATTTATTTGTACTTATTTAAACCTTATATGGGAGGTACTCTGTTATTTCCTTGTTTTCCAGATATTTCCCATCAGACGATATGGTTTAAGGTCATAAGTATAGGTAACAGAGACAACTTTAGTGAAACTCTGCAAATATTCAGTTGTATAATGAAAATTAAACTACTTGATCACATTGTTCTTTTAATACGTAATGTCTGCATATTTCTAATTAAAACACTTAAGTGTGACCTGATCTGTTCATCCATATATAACCAGCATTTCCCTTATACAGAATAGATATAAAAACAAACAGAAACGTGTGGAAACTATTTTGGTACTAAAAAAATTCAAGTTTATTTGTATTTACTTCTACAACTTAAAATTGTGCAATCTTAAAATGATGAACACGTGAATCGTAAAAATGTTTATAAAACACACACACAGACACAGATATATAAAATGCACAATTGAATGAAACCATCACTTCACAAAATGGAATTAATTAATTCAAGCGTTATACCAGATATTGTTGCAGCTGCTTTACAAACGCCAATTTATCATTTAACTACAATCCTGCTACTTTCAGATTATACAACCTTCATTAGAATAATAAAATCTTATAAAATGCAGCAGTGAAACAAAACAAATAGTTTATTATCAGTTCAGCAACCATGAAGCGCATTTAATTCCATTTTGAGGATATGTTTCATTATAATGTAAAATTGAAACCAGTTTCAAACGAAAACAAGGTCACGCTACAAACTCTGTTAGTTAACAAAGATAGACACAAACGGTTTTTTCTTCTTCTTTGGAAACCTCTGTGAAGTTTAGGGTGGTATTTCTGAGTATGCTTGAATTCCCTTTAGCTGTAGCCATCGTTCCAGTCCATGACCTTGTCATACTCCTGAATTTTCTGCTTTATGTGCGCAAGTTTGCTCTTCAAATATTCACATCGCTCTCTTTTTTCCTGATATGTCGGGTCCTGTAACCATAAAAGTAGCATTATTTGGTTCACACTCTTGCAGACAGGACGTTTGCAAACACGTCATTAACACCCCCTCACAATTCCAGTTTTTCAGTTTCAGCTGTTATGGCACTGGCCGACACAGAAAACCTGTCTGATTCTAGAAACGAGAAAAAGAATGTAGACGTGCAGCAGGCAGGTGAGGTTTTGAAACTGGTGTAAGCACAGAACACATGTAAAAGACTTTTTTCGGTAAAGTGTTCTTATTTGCTTGATTTTATAAATTCAAAAATTACATTTTCCCATAGTAAGTGGTTGGGTGAAGTCATGTCTTGCCAAACAACTGGGTTTACCCTTTTTAAATCATAATGACAACAGAAACTTTAACATCAATGACAGCCTGAAGTCTCTTGAGGTAGTTGTTGATGAGGTTCTTTATCTTCTCTGTTGGTAAAGCAGCCAATTCTTCTTGGCAAAGACCTCAAACATTCTTGGGCTGTCTTGCATGAACTCAGATTCACTCCAGAATCTATTTACCTCCAGTGACCTTTATTATCATGCTATCATTCCTCTTTCTATCCATTTTGACCAAGTTTCCTGTGCCTTTGGAGCTCATATATCCCCAAAACATCAGTGACCCACCTCTGTGTTTCACAGTGTGGATGCTGTTCCGTTCATGATGACTCCTTTTCAAATATTCAATTTTGCTCTCATCGCTCCAAATAACTTTGTTCCAGAAGTCTCTAAGCTGTTTGGTGTATTGTAAGTGGGCTACTTTGTGGCATTTGGGTAGTAACGGCTGTGTTCTGGCATCTCGACCATGTGACCAATTTTTCTTCAAGTGTCACTTTATTTTTTTTAGCTTTTTTACCCACAGTAAACTGAAGATGCCTTCTTTAGCAATAGATTCTACAAAGACTCATAGATTCTATGACATGACATCAGAAAAATATACCTAAACGTAAAAATACTTAAAAAAAAAAAACAAATACTTACGGCTTTTTTCCTGTTATACTCTTGAATGATGCTATTGATTCTCTCTTGCTCCTGTGAGAGAGAAAAAAGTATACTAGAAATATAACATTTATAATTTGAACATCAGCAGTTGGAATATGTAAAGCATTTAATGCTCTTTCTCATCTTTATTTATAAAAACAATCATTAGAAGAAGCTTCTGTCTCTAAAACTGAGCTTAATTAAAAGTGACATTCATGTGTTGTTTAAACCCTTACCATTAGACTAGAAGGCTGTTGTGGTAGACTCCTCATCATATTATCCATTTCTTCAAACTTCTGGGTTAAAACCTGAACCTCAGCATGCAGCTCTTTATACTCTGCATACTGGTCATTAAACACAGCCTTGTATCTCTCTCTTTCCTCATCGGTGCGGATCGTGGGATATTTCCTGAAGACAAAAATAAAAAGTTAATTTCAGTGGAGAGCAGGGATGCGTTATATCCCACTACTTGGAACTCACGCAACATAGTCTGCTATGATCACAGGTTTGGGGATGTGTCCAGCAGGGATGTGCCCCCTCAAAATCTCTGGTTCCATCATAACAGCTGGCACAGGCGTGCCATCAAAAGATTCTGCACTGGTCATTACTGGAGCACAGTTGATTGGCACAGAGACACTTGAGCCAGCTCCTATCTGAGATTACAAATTATACACTTTTAAACAGTTGTTCCAAACTAGTTTGCCATAACGATAAGAAAATCTATCATTACCATATTGAGTGGTAGCCCGTCTGATTTCTGATTTTCAAATGAAAAGGAAAAAACATGGCATTAATATAAAGATCAGTCATTTATATCACTGTAAAATCCCAAATTATAGACATTTACTTCTGCTTGAGCCAGTCTCTCTCTTCGCATCCTTGCGGCTTCATGTCTCCACAGCTTCAGACAGACGATTGCTCCCACGAGATACAACAGCATGTTTACAAAGAGAAAAATAATTGCAGCATTCTGCCCTGCCTCTGTTCGGCAAAACCCTGCATTGGGCCCGGCGTTAAATTGTGGCAAGTAACAGAGACCTCCACGGAGCGTGTCTCGCACATACACGATTGCAGCAATCATGTAGAGCAAACCTAACGCCAGGTTTATCACACCCTCAGTGATTGGCCACCAGCTGGAGTCGAGAAGAATGGTACGGTAGTACATGGTCACTCCTAGCACTACTAAAATGACAGTCACTATCCACACAATTCCAGCCACCACAATTACAAAAGGAGTCAACGGTCCAGAGTACGATGCTCCATACCCTCCATACATCCCACCCATAGACGTTCCGCCATACATTCCTCCATACGTTTGCTGCATTGAGTAACCATACATATTAAACCACTCGTTATCCTTGTGCACATATGCACAGACGCAAGCAAAAACAGCAGCACCCAGAAGCAACTCCACACATCCCAGTATGCGCAAAAGTCCAGCCCAGGACTTCATATATGCATAACGCTGATTGTACTCTTCCACCTTTTCACTGTACGTCAAAGCCGTCTGCAAAGAACGTCCAGAGACTCCAGATATAGACTCCTGCGGCTCTCCTAGCAACATCGCCTGCTCCTTTCTTGAGTTGTAGCTTCCCCCAGATCCTCCATAAGGGTCTAGGTAAGAGCTTGGGGCAGAAGGTGATGGGGCCCGTGATTGTGGAGGGGAGCATGGGACCCCTTGAGTGGTAGTGTTCACTTCAGATAGTGGATGTGGTGGCGGAAAGGTCCATTTTTTGCTCCCTTGGTTGCCACTGGCTCTAAAGAAGTTTTTCACAGAGTCAGGAATGAAGCGGCGGATGGGTTTGATGTCCATGGCATCATCCACATGGTCTTCATCATCACTCGGGTAGGAACTTGGTCCAACAGGGGGGTTTTCAGGGAGCGGTGGAGGAGGTGGTGGTGGAAAACTGTCATAACTTGTTGCTGGCACTTCACCACCAAGAGGATATGAAGGCTGCTGACCCCATGGCAGTGAATCAGTTGGTACCTGGTCATAAATGGGCATTTCTCTGACCCGATTAAAGTGGGATGCAGACCCGTTTCCAAATGACATTGTGATCCTAACAGCAGAGAGAACAATGTGTTTGATGGTTTAAGTAAAGCCAGCAAGTCAACTGGAAACATCTAACGTCATTAACACATTAAACAATTTTTGTTTATGACTTCAAAAGATTAGCTAGAACTTGTAAACACACAAATAAAATCAATAATTTTTGAATATTAAAAACATCATGAACTTAAATTGACATTTTAAGCATGTCATAACAACGAATTTAAAAAAAACTCCTGCATTTTGTGATCAAAAATATTTTATTACCTTTGAACGAAAATTAAACTGCATCACACAACTCTGGAAACGGAGCTTTCCCACAAAATCTCCTTGGAAAAATAGAGAAAATGTCTACATTTTTATAAAGAACAACACATTCATTTGCATGGCACGAAATGTTAACCACCAAGCTAAGAAAAGGTGCGGAAAACGTATCCAACAACCCTGAGAGTTTGCGGACGGCTATCGTTCACATTAAATTAAATTATTTATTAAAAAGAGCGAACCAATCCCCTGAATAATCAACGTTAGCCTACGAAACATAACTTTTTCATAACTAAATAAATAGATCCATCGTTTTATTTTACCTGGTATCGGTATCGACCGTTTCACCTGTCTTCCGCCACTGGTGTCGGTTGAAGACAGGGGTTGATCACGTGACAAGTCCAGCCCCACTGTATGACGTCACGATACCAGTTCGACAAGAAAAAGTTAGATGAAACCATTTAATCCCTTTTAACATATTAACATTATGGTTAAGTTGATTTCACTGAAAAAATCTTTTAGAATTAGATACTTCATTAAGATATAGCTCAAGTCTAAAACATTCTAGGATTTTTTCTGCTGTTATTCTATAAACTTTGATTAAAATAGTGAAGCATGATGTACTGGATCTTTATACGAATCTATTCACGATTTCATTAAGGTCAAAATTTTAAAACTTAATTTCATTATTGTATTTTTTATTTTTTTAGAATTTAGAAATTTTACTGGTGTTAATTGTAATTTTGTACATTTTTGCGATTGTTTTTTTAACTGTAACAAAAAGTTGCATGAAACTCATTTCCAACTAAAATGTCTCATCTGGTTTTCCAAATTATTGGTTTTCCTTAAAACGTATTTTTCAAGCCAAGTTTTAAATCTTATAGTGTTAAAAACGAAAAATTGTTTTTTTGTGATTACATTTTTGTAAATAAGTTTCAAAAAGGTTGACTTTGTGATTACAATTTGTGTAAAATAGTGGTTCATTCACCTTAGTTTGTGGATTTCTTTGATTCCTTCTTTCATTTGTATTATTCTTTGTGTAGTTAAATTGTTCTATTAATGTAATGTTCTTTGTGTAAGTAATTTTTAATGCAATTGTGATTTAATGAGTTGTTGAATAATACATGTTAAACTAAAAACTTTGCCTGGCACAGAACATTACTCTCAGGAAAATTATGAAAGGACACTGCAAATATTTCAGAGCAACAAAAACATTGTTATTGGATGGCTTTAGCTTTAAAACAAGAATTTTATCCTTTTGAATGGTTTTGTATATTTATACTTTGTTTGTTTTTTTGTCCATATCAAATAGAATTCTTTAGGAAGATTTTCAATTTAATTATTGATTCATTTTTTAACTGTTTTCTAAAATGTTACTATCAACCAATAGTCACAAACAGCTGTAAAATACCTGATGGCAATTTGTTAATCTCAAAAATTAACATTTATGAATGAATCTGTAAAAGTACTTCCAGCAAAGCTTTAAATACAATATAAAAATATTTATTTCTTCTAATCAACTGGAATTGACCAACAGTCCAAACTGGTCTAATATTACCACACTCAGTCTGAAAACAGTTTAATCATTTAATCTGCTGTTAATGATTTACCACACTAGTGAGTGATAAATAAAATAATGACCCAAGTTAATTGTTGTCTTTCATCCACTGTTCAATCCACTGAATTATCTGCTCCAGATTCCGCTCCAGATCCTCAGGGGTGTTACTGGGGAGCTGGTGTACTATTTCCTCCTTGTAGGCGGCCATGGCTTCTTCATAGATAGTCTGGAAAATCTCACACTGCACATTGTCCTGGAGTTTCTTTCCTGCATATCCTCTGAACAAGAGAAAAAAAGTTAAAAATACAGTTAAAAAAAGAACAATAGAAAAATTCTGAACTTAATCATGATGAATCTCAATCTTTCAATTTAGGACTATTTCATCCAACTTGTGAAGGAAAGACCTGTTTCAATGAGCATTTCAGTTGTGATCGTTGGGACAAAATGTTTGCTAATGGTTATGTCAAAATAAATTTTCAACTTTTCACAGTGTTTTAAGCAATAGTTGCTATTCCTTTTAAATATCCAAACAAAATGTTATACAGATCATGATCAAAACAACTTAATACCTAAGAGGGCTGCAGCTATGTGAGATGTTGCAATTGTAGATTCGCAATTTAACTTTAATTTTGTAATTAATGGGACTTCCCTATCCAGACATATAAGTAGTAAACACACTCACAGATTTTAACTGACTCTACTTGTTGAAGAAATGGGAACACAAACCTGCTTTCAAGGCGATTGTACAAGTTTGTGTTGTCCGTGCGCAAAACAAAAACGATGTCAAACCAACGTTCAGGGAAGAAATCACAACCGTGGTAATCGATGATCATACCCCCATCTCCCATTTGGTCCTCCAACTCATCCACCACCTAGAACATTGAAATCAATGTGAAACTTTCTTTAAGCATTCAACATACCCTTGTACAGGCTATATGATTAAAGACTTGCATTCACATTTTTTCAGTACAAATACTACATACTCTGTCTTCGTCCAAAACAGGGCACTGGTATTCTTCATCAAAACCATCAAACAATTGACCTGTAGAATAATAGCACATTTAAAACAGCACAATATGGTACAACAATATAAAAATAACCTAAAAGAGAAACAAACAACTTACTCTCCTGTGCCAAATCCCCCACATTGACAAATATAAGTCCCGTTCTCTGAGCCAGCTCCTTCCCCAGGGTGGTCTTACCTACTCCAGGAGTTCCTATTGATTAATTAATGGTTGGTCATATAAGAATACATTTTTTTTTACAATTAAGTAAGAAATTATAACAATTCAAAAGTGTTATGTACGTAAAAAAAACAATTACCTGTGAGAAGAATGTTTGGTCGCTTCATGATTCTCATGTCAATGGGTCACACGTGGAAATTACGAAAACAAAACTTGCTTTACACTACTTTCAACCGATTTACAGTCAGTATTATTAAGAAAACAAAAATGTCGTTATTTTAAATGTGTAGTTCATATCTACTTATATGGGGATTCAAAGCTTAAAGCTTTACTAAAACGTGATGAAAACTGTAACTCGTCGCTATTAATGACGCCATCAGCGTGCGACAGTGAGCGTAGTGTAGGGGCGGTTCAAGACGATTTTAAAGGGGTACTTTGCAGTGGAAATTAGTAGTGTATAAATTCATAGTTCTTTTTTAGAAGTTATCTACAACAATGATCAGGGTAAGTTTGACATTTTGATTTACATACGCGCTTGCTGTTTCCGCCAGTTTAGCCTGACAAAACGTTAACTGCTAGCATTCGAGATGTGTTGCTCACTTAACAAGAACGTTCTTCTTACTTGGACAGACTTACTAAAACATCTAACAAAAATTCTCCCGAGAAGTGTCGTAATTCGTCTATTTTAGTAAAGCTTCGTCTTGTGTCAAAATTGTCGTCAAAGTATATACTGTGTGCTATAAATGTTAAAGAAGTATTCCTGTCCTCGAGTATTCAAACTATTCAGGTTTGTATCCCGTCTTTTTTTTTTCATTGGGAAACCATGAAAAATTATATGTTTTTCATCGCAGCACTGTTTTGCGTGGGGTAGCTGAATGGGAAGTCGAAGATAATGTCAAACTTGTCTCTGGGAGGAAAGCAGTCCTCTGGGAAGGTATGCATCAAGTATAAAAGTAATGTTATCTAAAAATCCCAGTTTTAGAATGATGTAATATTTAACTATCATTTGTGTTTACTTCTTGTTTTAAGATACACAGCTGGGTGGAACCATCATTTGGTGAACTTCTTGGGGGTAAAGGAAATCTTAAAAAGGGGACACGCTCAGGGGAAAACACTCTTAAAAAGTGGGCATCCAATGGCAACCAATTTGAAAAAATATCCAGAAAAAGGAAAGTAGATCCTCAAGTGTCTGCAAACCAGATAGGTGCCTCAGACGATGCATGTAGTCCAAGCCAGGATGAGCCCTGGGTAGATTTGCACGCACCCCAGTCACAGGTACAGATGCATTTGAGAGATTCCAATATCTTTTGCTCATAACCACAGGTGTATTTAAGCAGAAATCTCACAATTCGGTCCTTAAAATGTTCACTTTCTCTATTAGGCTGAATTGGCTGTCCACAAAAAGAAAGCTGAAGAAGTTGAAAGCTGGTTGAGCTTTCATTTGGACAAATCCAAAAAGGTCTGACAGATGCTAGGCATTTTAATGTTGTTTTTTGTTTGAGTTTTGTTTTCTATTGTTTAATGGTTGTTTTTCCACAGGGTGGCGCCATTTTGTTGCTAACTGGTCCTTCAGGCTGTGGGAAGACCGCTACTATTCAAGTTCTTGCCAAGGAGTTGGGTTTTCAGATCCAAGAGTGGTCCAATCCTTTGACAAACTCCATGTACAAAACCGAAGATTTGTTCACTCAAAGCTTTGATCCAGGTCTGTATATTTCTTCACACTAGCTTGGTGATTGGACGATTCACCAAAAAGCATTACCTTTGGTAGATGCTATCATTTTCTCCTTTTTGTTTGCATTTTCAACAGGTTCAAAGTTAAATAGTTTCTATGGCAGCTCACAAACAGACGTATTCCAAGAGTTCCTGCTGAGAGCTAACAAATACAACTGTCTGCAGATGTCTGGACAAACCCGAACCAACGACAAGAAAATCATTCTGATTGAGGTGCCTCTCTTTCAATACATTTGAAGGCTGCAATGCTACTGTCTTTTGAAACGAATACTTATTTTAACAATTTAAATTATATAGAACATTTAAAACTTGTGTGATTAGTTGTGATGTTTAAAACTAGCATGCAGTTAATTAAAATATAATTTAAGTGCTTGGGAATATAAATTAATTTGAGGTGCTGTTTTTCCAAGTCACTTCTTTTTTCTATTTTAAGCTTTTTATGAAAAATGTTAATATTTAAATTTTGTCTCAGGAATTCCCGAACCAGTTCTACAGGCAACCAGGATGCTTGCATGAAATACTCAGGTGAGAACGGCAACTTATGAGCAGACTATTTTTAATCAGAGTTGTCACATTTCCAATAATATTTATATTTTCTTCCACATTTAGGAAGTTTATTAAGACAGGCCGATGTCCACTGGTCCTGATAGTGTCTGACAGCCTCAGCGGCGACAGAAACTCTAGACTTCTCTTCAAGGATGTTTTACATGAACTTAACATTCACAACATTAGGTTTGAACTCTTTCATACAGTTGTGCTCATAACTTTACACAATTTTCTGATTTCAAGGCCATCCTTTTAATAAATATGATAATGCATTTTTTCCATTAATAGTTAGTGGTCGGATGAAGCCATTTATTCTCAAACAACTGTGTTTACTCTTTTTAAATCATAATGACATCACAAACTTTCCAAATGACTCTGATTGGTTACACCAGAAAAAAGGGGAGATTCTGGAGCGGCCATCTCCTGACCTCTGTATCATTGAACCACTCTGGGGAGAACTCAGTTTTGCAGTTCATGCAAAATAGTCCAAGAATTTGAGGCTTTTTGCCAAGAAGAATATGCTGCTTTAACAACAAAGAAGATAAAGAACTTCATCGATAACTACCTCAAGAGACTCCAGGCTGTCATAATACAAAATATTAAGAGCTGGGGTGTGTAAACTTATAAATAGGGTCTTTGGAAAGTTTTTTTGTTGTCCATTATGATTTAAAAAAGAGTAAACCAAAAAAACGGTATCTTTAATAAAATATATTAAAATTACAAGTTGTCACTGTAAAGCAGCATTTAAATAAATTCTCTCTGTTTTAGTTTTAACCCAGTGGCCCCCACCAGTATGATGAAAGTCTTAAGCCGCATTGTGATGCTTGAGGCGGGAAAGGTACGTTGTAATTATATGTTTTTGTTCTTGTATGTTTTGTTCTCTTTTTTTCTCGTCGTAGTGTTTGATCTTTGGAGACTGAAATTCAAGTAATTCACTTGTGCTTTATAATTCTCTTTTGGATAAATGAAGGAGTTTTCTGCTCACAAAGAAAAAAGACAACAAATAAATGCCTTTTTTCTGCATTTTTAGATTAGCCATTCCACAGAATGAGTGCTCTTTCAGTCTCTGGGACGTTATGTATATAAATTAAAATGGATTCTTACATATATTTTATATCTAAGCAAAGTGTACTACATGCTGCCCTTATTGCAAATATAAGTTAGAACATTTAAAATATTGATAAAAATCCACCTAAAACAAAAACATTTGTTGCTTGTCCCCAGGTGGACCAATACACATTTGGAATACTTAAGTATTTTTGTTATTGGAATCAAGTAAAAAAAAAAGACATTTTAAAAGTTACAACAAGCAAATGGCACCCCTTTGGTGGAATGGCTCACCGGTAGTTTGCATTTTATGGATGTTATAACTGAGGAATAAATGTAATTTTGGTCTGAAAAACTTTGAAGGTTCTAACTGGATTATCTCTTGTCTATTTTAGAGTTCAGGCAGGATCTCTGTTCCTGACAAAGCTTCTCTAGATCTTCTCTGCTCAGGAAGTTCAGGAGATATTCGCAGTGCCATTAACAGCCTGCAGTTTTCTTCATTTAGTGGTGAGAACATACCTACCGCATCCTACATGCTTCATATATAAATAACGCATGGTTTCTTGAGAACTTTTGGATAATTTTTCTTATCCTAGAATCGGGATAATTGAGACCCTTCTCATAATTCATATAATTTAAATGTTTACTTAAGAATGCTTTATTGATACTTTTCAGACAATAGTCTGGAAAGGAGACTCTGGGCTGCCAAAAAGGGCAAATCTTCTTCAGGCAAACCTGCCGTGAGGGTTAAAGGAAGAAGTAGGTCGTCCAAATCAACGGATCTCCAGGAAGAAAGTTTAGCTATTGGTGGAAAAGATGCTTCGCTCTTCCTTTTCAGAGCTTTAGGGAAGATTCTTTACTGCAAACGTTAGTTGTTTTAAACAATTATATTCTGAATGGTGTGCAAATCAGTGTGTATTGATTATTTTCATGTGATTTTTAGGAGAACTCCACGAAAGCGCTCAAGCACCGAAGCTGCCTTTACATTTAACAGATCACCAGAGGGACAAACTGCTTGTAGATCCAGAAGTAAATGTACTCCTTGTAATGGAATATAAAAAGAGTTTTGAGATTTTCTCAGTGTTTTGTTCTTGTTTCCTCAGCTTGTCATCGAGCGTTCCCATATGTCTGGGGAGTTGTTTAACCTGTACCTGCATCAGAACTACCCTGATTTCTTTTCAGATATAGAGGATATCTCCCGGGCCAGCGAGTACCTCTCTGATGCTGACTTCCTCACGGCAGACTGGAGCGTGAGTTTAACACATGAAGGCAGATTTATTTTACATTATAAAATAAATTTACAAGTGGTAATGCACAATTTTACTGGTACAAGTGAATTAAAAATCTACTGGTTTTAGTTGATCCTTTGCAAGTCAGATTAAAGGAACAGTATACAAAGCCATGATACTCACTCATTCATTTTCCTACCTGTCACGGGGGTCTGCTGGTGCCTATCTCCAGCTCACATCGGGCGAGAGCGTGGGGTACACCCTGGACAGGTCGCTCCACAGAGCAACACACACATTGGCACCTAAGAGCAATTTAGATTATTCAATTAAGCTAACCAAATGTTTTTGGGATGGTTGGGAAACCGGAGTACCCAGAGGACACCCACGCAAGCATGGGGAGAACATGCAAACTCCCTCTAGGAAGGTCACTAGCGAGCCTTGAACCGACAACCTTCCAACTGGAATGCCACCATGCTGCCCAGCCATGATACTATAGTGGAATATTGTTTCTGGTCATATGAGCATTGTTTAATTTTACAACACTTTGTCATTCTTAAGTATTTGATTTTTAATTTTGAAAAAAGCCACTTTTTGATCATTTTTAACTGAAATACTACTGTTCTGGTTGATTTCATGATCAATGCAATGAAAACTATGACTTACATTTTGAAAAGATTAATTTCCCAACTTTTCTACATTTGCCTAAATGCGTTTAAAAAAAAAGCATACCAAAATCAGAATACACATTTAATTTTGATAACAATATCTTAGAAAAAGAGAGTACTATATATGTTTTTTGAAGTGTACTGTCCCCCCAAGCCCCAACAAAAAATCAACTGCAAATGACTTTGTTAAACAATGTTTTTAAAGGCTTTGATGTACAGTGACATTTTTGGTTTCTAATGAAAGCCTGAGCCCTGGGTTATTCTATCTCTTAGACAGATTCATTTTCAGAACCTGCTGAAAGAAACTGGAGGGAGCATGAAGATTTTACAGTGCTCTTTTGTAAAAACGTTGTGCAAATCTAAAGACAAAAGGTTGTTTGGTTGTTGCCAGTTGGTCCTGGCAAAAGCATGAATTCTACATGCTGTGTTGGTTGTATCTTACAATGTTTTGCATCTTTGAATAACAAGAGACATTTTTAGCTTTTTTTTAAAGTTGTTGTGTTATAGAGTTATCCATAAAAGCTTGAATTATCCTGTGGGCGAAACACAACTTGATCAAATACTTTTTTTTCATCCTACATCAGAGTTTGACCTGAAGAAAGGTTCTTGTTATTGAAAAACACATTAAAAAGTCGCATAAACGCACTGCTGAGTTTCTTGTGAAACGTGTGTTATTTGTAAGGAAAATACTGGACCAATGTCAGGTTAAACCCTGTTGTTTTAGATATCTGATGTTTCTTAGACTATACTGCAGATAATGACTATTGTAAACGCTGATGACCTCATAGTATACTAGCAACAGCATTTGTTGTGTTGTCATGGTGTTTCATAGTCAAGGTCGACCATGTTGGAATACGGCTCCTCAGTTGCAACTAGAGGCCTGATGCACTCAAATTCCTCTCGAGCACATGCCAACAGTCAGGCCAGTGTTGGGTTCCGGCCTCTTCACAAACCACACTGGCTTCATATACACAAGACGGTACTCATTTTCCTTCAATGTTTCCTGTTGCTTACTATTTCACTTTTTCATGTTATTGTTTGTATTTAATAGTATCGTGAGAATTACACATGTGCTCAGTCGCTCTTCTTGAGTTTCTGCCTTACCCCGGTGAGCCTCCTGACAGAGCTGGTCCCTTACATGGCAAAGCTCACCAACCCAATGAGAAATCAAGGTGAATACCTGACTCGTCTGCAGAATATGCTATAGAACTGTTCTTTCTAAAGGTTTTAGCTCCTGTATGGCTTTTGCCACTCACTACGTACCTTTTGGGTACAGTGACGTCATTTGCAAACCCTCCAGTGCATTTCGCCCTATACTTTGTTATATTTTGTCTTTTTCGTCTAGAAATGATTGTTTATTCATTTGTATTATTTCAGCCCAAATAGGCTTCATTCAGAATGTTGGCCACCTTGCTAAAAAGAGGATTCCAGGAAGGTGTGGTGAACATAACATTCCACAGTTACTGTCTTCTTTTTTTTTAAGTCCATAATGCACATCTGTCTATTCGTAGATTGAGACTTGAAGCACTTGATGACAAAGACGCTGTTGTGTTGGAGGATGAAGATGAAAGTGAAGAGTCTGGAGCTGCTCAGTCCCATGACCCTGACTCCACATCAGGACTTGGAACAAGAGAGTCCTCATTGCCAAGCAGCCAGGATCCTTCCGGAGAGCTTACTGCTAGCCAGCCCCAGCCCACCAGCACTGAAGACCTATTAGATGAGGAAGATCTCTTGATTGAGGAGTATGACAGTGACTGACAGATCAGCTGTTTATCACTTAATGCTCTGTTACCTCTACTTTGTAGGTTTTGTTTGTTTTGTTTTAAATGTAAATTTTTCAATAACTATTTAAGTGCTCGATGTTGCTGTAGTGTTAATATTTTCTTGCGTTAAAGTGTATGTTGTTGTTTTTTTTGAAGACAATTGCTAACATTTTCTAAAATCTCAGTGATCGTTAAAGATTTGTGTAGTCAGCATGATGCTATGCATACGAGTAGAACATCTTTACCTCAGCTGCAATAAATCAATGTTTGCAACTTTGATGACTACTAAATTGTATTGATTAATGCCATTTTTGTTACCTAGCTATGGAATTGTTTTTTTAATAGGTCAGAGTTTGGCATCTTTTGGGTGGTTCCGATGAGGCTCTATGTACCATAGAGAAAATGAGCCAAGTTAACATAAACTCAGGAAATTAAAGGCAATATAGTATAAACTACAAAGATACACAGAAATATTAACCCACCTGTTAAATTGCATATGTGGAATATTTCCTAGTAATGTCTAACTTTGGAAAGGAATGCTTTGACATTAATTACTAATATCTTTTGTAGAGAAACATAAATAAAATTATCACCGTTTTTGAAAAGTACTTTATCTTAAGTGACACCTTCGCGAGGCTTCCCTTTGTGTGGAGCTCAACTTTTTGAAATCGTTCAAATCGCTTCAGATTTCTTGTATCTCGTGAACTTAACCACACGAGATACAAGAAAAATCAACATACGGCGTACAGGCATTAAATAAGTGGATATATATATTCACAAAAGTGAAAAAAAAAAAATATATATATATATATGTATATATATATATATATATATATATTTTATTTTTTTTTTCACTTTTGGTTTTGGTTTTCAAAAAAGACTTCCTGAAAAAAGAGATCTGGATTCCCTTTTCTGCACCGGGACTGGACGTATGGAAATAACGTCGTGAAGACGTTAAAAGGACGTCGAAATGTTTGTTTTCTGGTTTCTGTCCCAAATCGTCCTCAGAATAAACCACGCCCCTTTGGTCAGTTTCACTTGTTGGTCGATGTGAGCGGAGGCAGTATCGCTGCGGAATTTAATTAAAGTACACATTCATAAAATCTTGAATATTCAGACACTTCCGAAAAGGTTTGTAATCTTCCTATTTTACATGTTTTTAAAGTGTTTTTACTGAAAACAAGACAAGTTGATTACTTTAGACGTCCACAGCTTCTAGGTTCTCTCTTTGGAATGAATATATTGTATTATTTCTCGTTTATGATACAGCATTCTTAGATTTAATAGTGCTGAGACGATTTGTTGGGATGGAGGCTTGTTCTGAAGTGACCACAGAAGATGACATGACAGAAGGAGATCTGGGGGATGGTATGGGAGCCAGACCTAGAATGCATCATGACCATCCATCACCAAAAATGACCAGAGAGAAGCTTTGGAACCTCATGTCATACCCCATTAAAGGGGAGAGCGAGAGATTTTCTGGACACTTCTCCTGGACATCCTGCAAAGCCATGTACGCTGTGTTTAGGAAAGAAATGGATGATGAGAAAGCTGCCAGATGGGAGGAAAGACACTCAGGTTTGGTTTCATGAGTTAAATCTTATTTTAACGTCGAAGTTGTCTACAATAAAGTCAAACTATGAACCATGTTTAAACACAATAAGGTAAACTTCCTGGTAATATCCTTCTCCGAATACTCCACCGCTCTGTAGATTTGTGGTGTGTTTGGAGAATTTGACACCCGAAGTCACACATTTCCTTATCAGGGAGGAGACTTTATGTATTCATTCCTTTAAACAAATATTCAACGGTAGCCATTATGAGCTTCTACAATGTGCTGCCAATCCCAGTGGCATGACAACCATATGTGTCTTATTCTTTAGAAAGCTCTTCTGAGGAAACGAGTGAAGAGCTGCAGAGAAGACTACAGGAGGTCACTGAGGTAAATTTACAAATATAGATGAAACAAACAGTGAGTCACACATTAGAGCAGTTCCACTTCAGATGACATAAGATGGATGTTCGCAATGTACCAGGAAGTGGAGCTGTTACGTGCTGAACTGGAGGTCACTCATCGCCACCTGGAGGGGAAGCATGAGGCTCTTAGGATCTTGCAAGGACAGGTATTCCCATTTCTTTAGCAGTTCATTCCTTCAGGGTCAAGATGTTCTGTTGCAGGAACCTCCAGCTCTCTTTGGGCATAAATCGGGGGCCCCAGTCCATTGTAATCCCACATTCACTTGCACAATTACTCCAAAGTGCAATTTATTGTAACTAGCTGGTTTTTGTTGAGGGGGCTTGAGGAGGATAAAATTTGCTTTGTCCCTCAAGGCAATATTTGACAAAGCAACTTGCCATACTAAAATGTTGCTTCAGAAGAGCGAAGAAAGGAACAAGACTCTAGAAAAGGTACATTTTTCTCTAGAAAAGATACAACTTTAATGGTAAAATACTATTTAATCACTCGCAAATGTCTTCAAAGGAGGTTAATGCTCTTCAGTGGGAGATCACCTTCAACCAGGTTCAGTTCAAGAATGTGGAGAACTCGTGGGGCATAAAGTATGAGAGGTATTTGAAATCCTGGGTTTGATTTAATTTGTTTCTTTTTGTTTTACTCTTAATTTGTTTTATTTTTTATAAAGAGCCCATTTGCTTAGTTAACAGTGCTACATACCCTTAGCCTTCTCAAAATGCTTCATGTTGTAGCCACCTGAGATAGCTTTCACCTCTCAGGTTCCTTGTCAGGGTTCATTTGTGGAATTTATTGCCGTCTCATTGGGGTTTTGACCACTAGATGTAGTGGGCTGAAATCGGGTTTGTGGACCATATATATTGACATTCATATTATGGCAATTATCAATCAGATGAATTAAAAGAAATGGCAGTCCATCGTTACTTTAAGAAATGAAACTCCTTACGGAAAAATGAATCTGGAAAATCCCTCAACAAAGAGCCATGGCTCACATTGGGACTGCCCATCAGAAAAAAGATCAAGAGTCTACTGCTGAGAATAACATCTTTAGAGCCCAGAAAAATCAACTGTTCAGAACCTGAAAACTAATTCTGCTGATGTGCAACAAAAAGTTGATGTGATTTTGTTTGGGTCAACGAATGGAGATTAGAACAGTGGAAATATGTGTATTGCTTGGATTAGTTTGATTTTGACACCTGTGCTTTTATTTACCGGTACCTTTACAAAAAATGTGTATAAATGGTGTTTACATTCATGGTTCCAACTGTAAAGGAGGGGGAGGAGATGCCCATGCTTGAAATTGCAGCACTACTTGAACCATTAAAATTATTATTATTATTATTATTATTATTATTATTATTATTATTATTATTATTATTATTATTATTATTATTATTAAAAGCTAATTTGCTCAACTGAATATTTTTGTTCTTCCTTGGAGTTACCAAAAACAAAGCTGTGTTCATTTAAATAAATTACAATATTTGTATATTTACGGTAAACATATTTTTGCATTTTCTTTAACCTTCATGATTTATTTGTGTACGATACAAAAAGAAGTTGCGACTTACCGGTACATATTTTTAGGTAATATTTAAGGTAAAGTATTTACAAAAAATAATTATCTAATGATTTTCCCAGGGAAAAGATTAAACCTGAAACTTAGTGGCATCAAAGCTAAAATCTTCTTTTACTTTTGGCTGTTCCCAGTTTAGGGGTCGCCACAGCGAATCATCCTTTTCCACCTAACTCTGTCCTCAGTGTCTTCTACTCTTGCACCAACTACCTTCATGTCCTCTTTCAGCACATCCATATATCTTGTCTTTGGCCTTCCTCTTGACCTCTTGCCTGGCATCTCCATCTCCAACATCCTTCTACCAATATAACCACTATCCCTCCTCTGCACATGTCCAAACCATCTCAACCTGGCCTCTCTGACTTTGTCTCCAAAACAACCAACCTGAGCTGTCCCTCTGATGTGCTCGTTCCTAATCTTGTCCATCCTTATCACTCCTAAAGTGAACCTCAACATCCTCATCTCTGCTACTTCCAGCTCTGCCTCTTGTCTCTTCTTTACTGCCACAGTCTCTAACCCATACATCATAGCTGGTCTCACTACTAAAATACCGTGTCAAATAGTGACTTTTCAACTGAACCTGCCTCTCACATGCGCTGTCAGCTGTCTCTTATATTATGTTTAACATTATCACAACATTGATTTCAAAGTAAAAAGCTTCAGATAGTTAAATATCTTAAAGGTAGTAGTTACTCAAAATATTTACTGAAGTAAAAGTAACAAGTAAAAGTAATGTATTACTACCCAACTCTGAAACTCAGTAACAAAATAGTGAAATTTAAAAAAATGATCATACTGTTAATATACTGCATTTACCGAAACAATCCTGGGGGGGTGATTTACTGGTGGCACTACTGGAGATTTAGATAAATGGAACTAGCATGGCTAACATCCCAGAGTCCTTTTTGATTACACAATCATTTATTTCTCAATAGGACAATGACCCCAGACGCACATCCAGGCTGTGTAAGGGCCACAAACAATAGGAATGGCATGTTGTGTAACATCTAAAGTTACCTGACGTCAACCCACATAAGATGTTGCAACTGACTATAAAAAGAACGAACAAGAGTTCAGTGTCTCTCGGAACTTCCTTCAGGAAAAAAAAAAACAACAACTTTTCAGGTGACTTCCACATGAAGCTTTTCAGGAAATTTACCCCATATTCCCCCATTGATGCCTACAGTGAAATTTGAATTTTAAGTAAAACACAAACTGCTTGTAGTATCTTTGGAGCAATGTAAACTGAATTTTATCTGAAATATTTGTTTTTGTCAGTCCAACTTTTAATAGTTTTGGGTTGTCTGTTAATCCATCGGTTTCTGATTAATTTCTGGCAGAGTTCTGGCAGAAAATGAAGCCCTCAAGAAAGAGCTAGAGGAGAAAATCAAAGAGAATCATCAGCAAAGGAAAGAAAATGGATGTAAGTTCCATAATAGGCCTATTTCATGAAGTTTACGGTTGGTTTGTTTACAGTTTGTACATTTTGCATGTTAGCTCTGAACCAGAAATCTCTGGAGCTCTTTTCTATGCTGAGCCCTAAGGAAAGAATGGACTTCCAAAGGACCCAGCCTTGCTGCAGCCTCAACCTCGATAGCTCGGCTCTGGAGGTAGTTGTCACAGTTACTACCAAGAATAAAAATTGGTGACTGACGTTAAGACCAGGTTATTGCTCTCACACTGTGTTGCTAATGACATGAATCTGCAGAAATGATAAAATGCTACTCTTCTGTTGTGCCAAATTCGCTGAATGTACTAAAAATGAGAATAGCAAACACTTTTCCGTACACTTGCCTTGCAGCTGGCAGTGTATGGAGCCTGCCAGTGTATCTCTAATGGGGATGAACACTGCCCTTGTGCCAGAAGTGCTGCTGCGAGCCGTAAACAGGTCCTCCAGCTCAAACAAGAGGTACGTGCCCCAAGCTTTCTATTTCATTCCTCCGTAAATGAACCCCCTGTTCAGACGCCACGTTTGGTTGTTTGTCTCTGAGGCTCCTGTGCATTTGTCTGCATTAGCTGGAGCAGCAGCAGAAGAGGAAGGAGGAGGCGTTTGTGATGATGGACGCTTTCCGCATTGCCTTTGAGCAGCAGCTCAGGAGAGTCACAGAGAACGTGCTTCGGCAAGCTGAGTCTGAGAGAGCCCACACACATTACCAAGGGCAAAAAAAAGGTGAAGGGGCTCTCTTGTATGAACGCTACACTTGTGGAAAGGTTTACTGTTTTAGTTTCATTTGTGGACCAAATATGAAGCGACCCACTAGTGGAATTTGTGCTCTGCATTTAACCCCTCTAAGTACACACCGCGTCAGTGACCAAACACACCATAAACACACACCGGGAGCGGTGGAAAGCCATTAAACCAGCAACCTATCCACTAGTCCATCACCCTATCCACTAATCCACAACTACCTCTTTTATTTTTGGTTTCAAAGACAATGTTAAAACTACTGCCTCAAATTTAGCTAAGAAATTTTGGGACGTCCATAGAGGAATCATTGCTACATTTTTGTTATTTATTCTATATTTTTGTCACTAATTGTCATTTTACAGTTAATAATTTCCCTGAAATTTCGTGAAGTAATCTACTGAATAAAGTGAACAAAAAGCGCTTGCAAAAGACTGAAAAGTAGACTTTTCTGGTAACATTTCAAAGTTACCCCTTGGTTTACAGGTTTGTGGGGTGGGATGCTGTATGTTTTGGGGTATTTGTGTGGGTGGGTGGGGTAGAATTATATTGCAATTTACTAATAAAACACTATTACTTTTTCAAATTAAACATGTTTCACACCCATGAGGTAACTTACTGCTCTGTGTACAATTAGAATAAATCTCAGTAACAAATTTTCACTTTTAAATGTTGGGTTTGTATAAGTTGCAATTATGGCTAACTTATCACATATAGCTTCACACAGGTCTACATTTCTGGATGTGTTTAACATGGAATTTAAGTTTTGTCACAGTAAATGAAAGAAGACAAAAAGTATTTTCTGTAGCTTGTTATGTTTTTGTAGTGTGTTCATTCAATTAAATGGACACTGCTCATGGATTTGATTTAAAAGCTTGTAGTTTTGAATTCCATTTCTGTTTTTTGCTTTGTCTTAAGTGAGGCCTTGGCCGCTCAGTGTTGGAGAAAAGCTGAAAAGAATTCTGCCCACAATGAGTGATGGAAAGATTCCGACTGATTCCACTGAAAAATTACAAATGCTGCTTGAATTGGTCAGTGTACCTTTACTATTCTATTTTCCATTGTGTTAAATTACAATTTGTTTTTTTTTTTGGTTTTTTTTCCTTGATTAGTTAAATGATAAAGAAGAGGCTCTGGCACATCAGAGGAAGGTGAGCTACATGTTGGCTCGCATCACTGAAGACTTGGAAAAACGTCTCCAGGTGCAGCTTGAGGACCTAGGTCTTTCTCAGAAGGACAGAAGAGCAGAGATCGAGGCTGTGAATCAGTCAGTGGATCAGCTGAGGAGGAGACCTCCAGATCTAACCAAAGCGATCAATAAAGATATTTAAAATAATTACTTTTAATAATGTGTCATTTTTATACAAAACGTTATAAACTCTTCAGCATTATTCGGTAATGCAATGTTATGCAATGGCTAATAGATAAACCTATTTGTATTTATTAATGTTTTAATTTCTTTATAATGAAAATAGCAATACATTTTATTCTAAGCACCTTTCCGGGTAGCCAAGGATACCTCACATTTAATAAGATTTGGAATAAAAAGTACACAAGTGTAAAAAAACAGAAAGCTTGTAAAACATTTTTGGCTAATTGTGCACTCACTCAGATTAGTTTTCAGTGGTCGAGGAAGAACCACACCGAACTTCATTATAATATTGTGTATGAGATATAGCCAGGGGCAAGGCCATGCAGCGTCTTGAATGTTGGTTGTAAAACATTTATCATTATGGTTCAAACTTGAGACAAACAGTAAACAATTTGTACTTTTGGATAAGAATATTGTGTGTTACGAAAAAACAATTAGCTCATAAATGATATATTACTAAAATACTTGCATCCTTGCATATATCATAAATTAAGCTCAGATTGCACTTTTATACATTAAGTTTTGCTTTTACACATTAATAAATCTTTAAACACATAAATAAACAAGAATACTAGTTCCCTTTTAATTTCACTGTAGTTAAATAGTAGTATATAAATAATTACAACACATTTTAAGTAAGATTTGAAGGTCGTTTTTGTTACAAAATGCCAGTAACAAACCGAGTACAGTCAAGATACAGAACAAGGAAAGTTACAAAAGCTCGGGCAAACACGGTCTGTTAATATGCATGAGAAATTATCCTTTCTTTTGAGACATGTCTCGCAAATTTTTTTCGTAATTATGATAACGCGCGTTTGATTTTGGAGAAAGGCGCCATTCCAAAACCAGTTCCAGCTAATATTCTAGTAGCACTACATGTCCCATAATGCGTCAGCCCACCGACTTCCGGTAGAAAGAAGACGCTAATGCAATGTTTATTTATTAAGCCATTGTTTATTTCTACATATGCGTTTGATTAAATGTAACCGTTTAGTTGTGTGCGCTACACTTATCACATACTTTTTGTACTGTTGCTTCAAGTTAAAGCCAAACTCCGAGGGTAAGTAAGCTAACTTGTTAGACCGAAACAGATGGTATCGTTAAAACTCACTTCTTCCTGTTGTACAGTCCTAAGCTCAATGGGAGAACAAACACTGGAATATTTCCTGAGCAAAGGGAAGATACCGAGAAAAGATGCAGCTGACATTGAGTGGTGCCATGCAGCAAACAGCAAAAACAAACTCACAGAGGCTCTTCAAGGTGAGAGAATTCAAGCAACGTGTGTTTATGTCGTGTTTTTTTTTTTTAAGTTTTCAACTTGTTTTACTTTTTTACTGTTATTCATCGAGGTTCTGCACTGATGATTGAAGCAGATGTTCTTCTAAGGGGAAATGCTTCAGAAGAGCCCATCATGGCCCATCCTCCTGAAAATGACAGTGACATAACACTGCAAGAGTGGCTTCAAGAAGTCCTGAAGTCAGACAAAGGAATAAAGCTGGACTTTAAAAGGTGACAACTCCACTGTTTAATATGTTTATCAGTGCTCCACAAATTTCTCCTTAGGAATTACGGTTTTTAATGATTAAAATGCTTAATTAATTTAGTCTGGCAGCAGTATCTCCATCCATGTCACTGCTGGACGAGGTTCGAGATCAACTCAAAGGACCTGTCTGGATCAATGCAGATGTTATTTCTGGTCCAGGAGGCAAAGCTGTTCCTCTAGATCCTCATGGTTTCCTACAAGAAGTGTCTCAGAGGTCAGAAAAAGATGTTCTTTCTTTGGGTTGGACCACTGGATGGACGGAAGATGCTGACAACCCAGGTAATTCATTCATTTTTCCGACCCGCTTACTCCCTTTTTGGGGTCATGGGGGTCTGCTGGTGCCTATCTCCAGCACACATTGAGAGAGAGGCAAGGGTACACCCTGGACAGGTCACCAGTCCATCGCAGAACCCTGGTAATTTAATTGTGAAATTACTTTAAAAAATAAAATTATTCAATGCATTAAAAAAAAATGTGTTGGCCATGCCTTTGGAAACATGGTAATCAGACTTTTTTTTTACTGCCATAACTAAATGGTATATGGTTTAAAAGCTTTCTTTAGTTTACCAACTTGCATTTGTACACAGTTGAAATCGCTCACATTAACTTTTAGAAAATCCAGTGTAGATTGCCATTAATGATATAACCGGAACTGAAATGGAAGCAGTTCCATTATGTAGTAACTAATTAAAATTTGTTATAATTTGAGTTTCTCCCAACAGGTTATAACTGGGAAGTGGTTCATCAAATGGAAGAATTATGCAGACCCTTAAAGCAACCAGTCACCTTCCCAGTCCGAGCAGCTCTCCTTCCAATGTCCTTCCTTCAACTCCAATGGCTTTTAGAGCAGTCAGATCGGTAAGGTACTCTACATTAATCAGTCTATTTAAATGTATGCTCATATTTATTTTTATAGAGCCTATTAAGCCATGCTTCTCGGTGAAGAAGCCATTTTTATTACTTTGGTGATTGATTTATGTTATATAAGCAAGGACACCACCAAGTTCACCCTAATGCACAGTAATTTCTATCTGGATAATTTGGTTCAGGCTCATCTATTACGCTTGTTTGTGACTGGAATAGCAACTCATCACTTTATCAGGAGAACACAGTGGATGTATTGGAAGACGTGAGGGGGAAGGTTGAAGCTTCTAGTGCACTTCAACAGTGTTTTGCTTCTCAACTTCATGTTTTCAATCACTCTGGATAAAAATCTTTCAACCTGATCTTTCCTGCTACATTAGATCTCATTGGTGGTTGTATCTTTTTCAGGTACAGCCTCACTATATGGACAGGCAAAGATGATGCTGTTAATGTGGAAGATTTGTTGCCCTACAGACAAAAAATCAGCAAAACCAGGATTTATTATGATCTTATAGGATCTCAGATGACACGGTTTAAAGGTCTTCCTGGTTACTCATGAAAAAAAGATTTTGACATAATAAACATGAACTGTAACAAAAAATGCAATTTAAACATGTACATATATTTTTGTATAGTTTTATAAACCAACTTTTGTCATCAAAAATACACTGGTTTTAGCCTACTGTTTGCAAATGACCAATGAAATACTTTTATTTTACATCTAACAAAATCAAAAGTTGAAACCTCAAAAATCAAGATGTTTATAATTTTAGGGACTCTCTCAAAAGGTGCATACTACTTTAGGGCACAAGCTCAATAGCTCTTTAAACAAAACGGTTTTCTGCTCGTCTATAACTTCACTGTTACCTTCAAGATTATTACTTCCAGTTAAACTAAAAACTGGCTGGTAAAAGTGCAGTTTAAAAGTATTTAAAAAAATGTTCTTAAGGTAATAGAACTAACCCCCTTGTCCCTATGACCTTCCTAAGTAGAGATAGATGTTTGGCAAATTGGTTGCTATGATAGACAATCTGGTTTCTATGGAGGGGTCAATGACCTGTCCTTTTTTATTGAAATAAATCAACCCACCTGTCATGATTTTCCGAAGTGGAGACAGAGATATTGAAAATTAGTTGGTAGGGTAAACAGTTTTGTTGCTAAGGAGTGTTCAGTGACATATAATAAAACCCTCTAGTTGTACCCTCTATGCAAGTAATTTTGGATAAAAGCATGTGCTAAATATCAAATTTGCTTACAGTTCCTATTAGTCAAATGTTTAATTATTCCCCAAATTAACAACTTTTAATGGTAAGAATAGGAGATGCACCACAATTATTTGGTCTGTGTTAAGAATTAAGCTTTGACATTATTTCAACATTAGCTGCAATTCTGACAGAGTTGAATTTCACTACGGGGTAATCTCAGAGGGGTGGAGATCTAGTCTGTAGCCACTCTAGTGCCCTTTCTACCCCTTATTCACATATTGTTGGGGTGTTTATACTTAAATCCTCAATATATTGTCAAACATTCAACAGTTAGTGGAAAGCTAAATAAGAATACATAAGCAGACAAGGAAATAAAAGTGAGATGAAACTGGTATATTTATTACAGAGAAGGGCACAGATCTGTTCTCTTTTGAACATCATGAACAGTCTACTACGTACAAAAAAAAATGGCCAAAACATTTGGTCTTACTCAGCAAATACAATGGCAAGAAAAATATGTAAAGATTTTAGGATGTCCATAGTTTGGAAAAGAGCACAGCAGTATTAATTGCTAGTAGTTTTGTGGATTGATTAAAGTATAGAAATCTAGTACAGGAAGGGCATGGCTCATGATACCGTGTAGGTAAGATGCCCTAGCCAGCCTACAATCATTGAGGGCAAGATGAATTTTGTGATACAACTGGACAATGACCCAAACCACTGACACATATCCACAACAGAATGGCTTTAAAAAAAACCTGTTGAGTGGAACAGATGAAAACCCAATGGAGATGGTATGCTTTGACCCAAAGATGGATGTATAAATGAGCCGTTCAAAGATTCTGATGTTTTTTAAAACACATTGTATTTTTCAATACCCTTGACTAAGGTCAAATCACATTTTTTGACCAATTTATTCAGAGATTGACTCCCACCTATAATCTTAATCTTCTCTTCCAGAGTTGGTCTGCAGATTCTGCATTCAGACTCAGTAATAAATTAATGCAGAACAACAGTAAAGTGCAGTAAGGTTTATGACGGTCAAAATAAAGATTTCCCTTATCCAATCTGGAAAGTGCTGGTAGATCTCCATGAGTCTGTTCACTGACCAAAGATTTCCTCAAAGTTGACAAGCTGCTTGATCTGCTCTGTTTGCATCGAGTGCCGTCGTAGCAGACTCTTTTTGTTATTATCTCTAGGCTGGCTTGGGGCACAGGGAACGAAATGCCTTGAACCAGGAACTATCTGAGAACTTCCAGAAGAATGCTTACTTCCACTGCTAAGGCCAGTACCAGTATTGACTTTGATATCTGGAATGGGTGGATGTGGATTGAGAGGAGGCAGATAACCGGGCCGGGTTTGAGAGATATGGTCTAGGAGAAGGGCACCAGATCCCCTCCTCTCCAGCATTGCCGGACTTCTTCTCTGAACAAGACTTTCTAGAGATTCTCTGGATCCAGACAGAGTTGAAGAGCGGCTGGTCACAAGCTTGCGTTTCTCCACTCCGCCACTTCCTCCTCCAGGCTTAACAAGGTCTTCTGAGTTTTGGCTTCCAAACTGAGGCAACTGAGAGTCAGAACTGTAGTGGTCCATTCCGATGTTTCGACGCTGACACACATTGAGAAGACTCGAAATGCCCAGGTTGGGAAGATATTCAGAATCCTGGTCAACAGGGACAGTGTCTGCAACAGGGGACTGTTTGAGATTTTGCTGTGAGAAGGAGTGGGTGAGCAATTCTGCATCATAGGACATTTTTCTGCTCAACCTTTGCTGTTCTTTTGTTCGTTCTCTTTTTGAATCCATTGCAGTCTCACCTGCCCGAAACAGACCAGTAGAGTCTTTCATATCGATGCTTTGGTGTCGTGCTACAGTCGCTTTCACCGGAGCTTGGCACCCATTGTACCCAAAGGAGAGCTCTTCCTCAGGGGTTATATCCTGAAGCTCCTCGGTTAGGGAAGAGGATTTGCTTTGTTGAAGGAGCAGAGATGATGGGATCTTCAACCAAGGTTCGGAGTGAAGCCTCTGGAGATGCAGCAGCTTTGCCACGCTTGCTGCTCGAAGAGGGCTTGAGTCTTGAGGTGGCGACCCTGTCTTGGATGTGGGAAGTGGTGAAATGGATTCCAAGATCTCAGATTGGTTAGAGGTTGGTGTTGAGATTTTTATTTCAGAGGGGCACGTGGATGATGCAGGGGCACAGTGCAAACGGTCCTCGAGATTTGGTGGTGGTGGTACGTTGAGATACTGCTTTGTCATTTGTCTCCCAGAAGGAAGTTTGTCTGTTGTAATGATGATGACTTCTTTGCCCTTGGCCTTACAGGAATCTAGTAGGACCCTTAAGGCATCCTTGTCTCCGGCATTAACAGCGTAGACAAGAGCAGAGGAACCGGTGTGGTCTTCCACACTTGGGTCAGCTCCACTAGAGAGCAGGAGCGCCAACACAGATTCACCTGCCCGCTCTATGCAGGCGTGCATCAGTGCCGTCTTACCAGACTTGTCCTGAATGTTGGGGTCTGCTCCACTTTCAAGAAGATACCTGTAGAGCACATTAATATTTGAATGAGCTTTCAACTGAAGGGATTGATTGTTTTTGCGATGTAAATTATCCTGAAAAATGCTCGTGTGTGTTGGGTTTCTCGTCAAAATTGGTGATTATTAAGTTTACACCATCACCTGATGATCTTGGGTTTTGGCACACTCTGAGCATCGCTGTGATGGCTTCTGCAGGCCACCATCAGTGGTGTTTCTCCCCTCTCGTTGCTCTCATTGATGTACGCGCCTCCTTCCAACAGCAGGCGCGTCAGTCTCAGGCGGCACAGGTAAACGGCTTTGAGCAGAGAGTTTCCATCAGTCCGCACCTCACTCGAGTCCTCCATGAGCTTGTGTTGTGGAGGCAGGTTTCTCGTGAGGTCCGTGTACGGTAACATTTGATTTCTCTGTAGACTTCTATCAGAAAAGAGAGATTTCTGAGTTTGTCAAGGTTTCCAATAAAGTGCAAAGCAAATCTCTTACTCTTCACTTCAGTAGAATCTGCAAGAGCGGCTAATCTTATGCCTCAATTTCCACTGAGTGGACACTAATATGAAGAGGTTTCTAAGACTTTGTAGGTGGCATCTATAGATGGTATTTGAAAAAGACAGAAATGGTTCTCTAATCTCCATTACAATAACAAATTCTTTGTACTGTTCTATATAAACAAACCCAATATAAATTGAATTGGATGGAACCATGGCTACTGATTTTGATGAGAATTTTTTTTTTATATTATTGAAGAAATGTGCCAGCTGTACCAAAAGTGCACTCCGTTCCTTAATAATCTGATTGATTTGATCCATATCCAAAATGTTTTTTTTCTTTTGTTGTTAGAAATAGTCATTTGACCACTTATCCTCCATATTTTAATTGTGATATTCGTTCTCAAACCGTGCCTCAATTTTAGCACGTCAGACATCTGATGGAAAACATTGTGAAATTGATGTACACAATAAAGTCCATTCAAAGGGCTATTTCAGTGCATGCTGAACCACCATTTAAGCTATTGAACATGTTGATTTTGCCTTTTGAAGGCCTCAAATTCAGTTAATTCTTGTAAAACTTCCCATGGCTTAAACCCACTCTACCAATTATTCAACCCTGCACACTGGGTGGTGTATTTAGCACGTGGGTTTGCAGCAGGCACACAGTCTTTTCCAATACAAGCTGCATTTTCCAGGATGCTGAAATTCAATAGATTGAGATAACTGTAATCTATAGAGCGACGGCATACCTTTATTTACTCTATTGTGCACATGGCCTTGTTCTCTGAACCTAGAGCGCTCTTCATTTAACAAAGTTAAACGGCTTTGTGAATGCCATTCCAGTGGAGTTGAGCTAAAATGAGTAGGAGGAACCATTTATTGGTGTCCTCCAAATAAATAAAGAGGATGACAACCAGGGCTGACGCTCTTGCAGTAGCTTTTCTTAGTACCAGAGATTGTATGTGACCGCTAACGTCAGTCTTCCAAGCTAAAACGACAAGATCCCTTGCAAGAGCATCTTAACTGGATTTCCACATACCATGATTTGTTTGCTAATAAATTACTTAAGCCATTCTGAACAAGCAAAACCAGCCAGGACACACTCCTGATTGGTCTGCAGGACACCTCGCTTCAAGCTGCTAATTCCTAGAGCTCTGTGGGCTGGCATTTAAAACCAGAGTAGAGTGTGCCATGCCCCAGTCTTCAATCGCCCTTGGGAACAGAGAGAATTTTTAATGATTGTCCTCCCTCTCATTTTACCGCCTTGTGTTAAAAAGCTGAGCAAATGAGGTCCAAGCAAGTGGACAGAGGTGAAGTGGAGCACTTGACGCACCTGTAGCATTCATTTCTGATCGACACATTCATTCTCTGTGCAAATGGAGGGCTGATTTGGACGCTCGCCAAGCACCTGCAGGGAAAATAAAACCCGCTTTCTGTGGCGTTACTTTAATGCTCATTTAGATTATTTAGAGCAAAATGGCTTCTTCGTTGAGCTTGCGAGGATCAGAGACTAAAATGCATAGCCAAACATTTATATCCTAAACTCAATCATAGACCAGTGCTTATTTTTTTTCTAGTGTTTGGAAATGTAAAATATCACACCAATGCAGCTGATTTCATTTAAACATTTCGAAATTAAACATGTATAAAATAAAAAAAAAAGTGTCTATTCAATCTAATTTCTTATGAGAAATTGTTTTGAAATACTGTGAGTTTATTGGTCCAATTTTGAATTGAACCAATACAACTTTTGGGGGGAAAAAAATTCATAGAAAAGTACATAAAGTTTTATTCTGTCAAGCAATTTCTTTCAAGATTTATAGAAAACCATGTAGGGATTTCATGACATCTCAGATATTTAGATATTTATTGGTCTGAAACCACTGCATATTTGCTTGTGTGTGTGTGTGTGTGTGTGTATATATACTTATGAGAGCAAGAACTATTTGTATGTATTAATTTTTTAAGAAATGAGCAAGTACAAATCTTCCAACACAAAACCTTATTTTTAAAGTTTGTACTCAACATCACAACCATTTTCTCACATTGTTTGCTTATTTCGTCCTTGTACCCCCTGGTTTTTTAAAGAAAAGGTGTTTTCAGAATTTGTAAAAAAATTTTGTGTGTAGATGGAAAAAATAAAAAGTTGCTTTTACGTTAAAAGAAAGCTTCTAATGTCCATCAAATTCTTTTTCCACTTATTCGTGATCTTACTATGTTTAAAAAGCAGGATATACTACGGACAACACGCATATATACATTTCATTTTCAATTCACCTGAACATCCCTGTATGCCGAGGAACTGGTGACCTAACCGAGAAGCAGTGGCAAAACCACTCCTCACATTAATCAAAATTTTAAAATACCAAATTGTGAAACAGCAGAACAAGGATATTTAAAGCAGAATAACATGAATATTCCTAATTGGATTAAGATTAAAATTACTTCAGTGTAAACAGTGATTTCAAAAGCTTGAAACAACTAATATTTGCATTTAAACTGCAACAAAAAAGTATCTTTCTAACACAATCCAAATTATGCATTTTAGCTAAATAATGAGAATCATTTAAAATTGTGTTCAGATCATATTTAAATTAAACAGATTTAATACTTGAAATTTTTTCGAGTGAATTTTGGAAAATCAAAAATATTGTATTTCAAATCCTGGCATTAAAACAACTGTATTCCATCAAACTTGCTCTGCTCACATGCATCACACATTCTTCCAGGAGTCTTTAGTACAATTAAAACCAAGATCATTAGCTTTTTACAGAGGTACGCACAATTAAAACAAACTACAGTACCTTTAAAAGCAGTTACTGCTCTATTTCTTCAATCCTTCTTCCTGCGGCATCTCATCATTCCAAGTGAAGGAATAATCCAGGAGAGACTACATCTGGGGCTTGAGTGGAGATGTGTCCTCACCGAGAGTGAACGGAAGAGTACCACAGACAGAGAAGAGAGAGAGAAAGAGCTGCTGCTCTCTGGTCTGGAAACCTGTGCATCATGCAGAGGACAGTCCAGCTTAATAGAGCCGACTGACGCCAGTCGCTGCACATCCAGCGTCAGGAAGCCAGCCCTCCATTATTCACACATTGCAAAGGAGAGTTATTGAGTTCATAAGCCGAGGCTTTACGTAGATCCTCATTTGTTTCCAACTTTGAGGTCAGAATTCTCACGCGATGATGACTCCAGTGGTGCCGTTACATCATTATGACACCAGTGTCTGGGCTGTGAGGCATCAGCTCAGCTATGAAAGACGCGAAAGGGCATCTATTGATCCACCTGAGTGATCCAGTCACTATAAATAAAAGCACTGAAATGGCACTGGGGAAAGAGGCAAACTATCAAATACATTTTAAGGGAAAATGGCAAAATACTGATTTACATAATTCTTGATCTCTGAGAGCAAATGCTTCCACTGTCTAGGATCTGCATATACCAGTGGAGACCAGTTAATAGAGGGTGCCGTCTCACCACTCCTTCACCTACACGTGAAGAAGACTGTGTAAAAATGAGAAAATAAATAAAATGACAGTTTACAAGGCATGCATACACACACATTTTATATATATATATAAATATAAAGGAGATAAATGCGGTATAGAGCCTTTGTTTTCATTCATGTTAACTATAGTATTAGATTGGTCAATGGCTTTGTTTAACTTGTGGGCATCGTCCGAATTAATTTTGTGCCAATAAAACAAACGCATCGTTGGAGCTATGACATCAGAGGTGAAAGACACAAAACAAATTGCCCATTTTAGCCCCATTTCAGAAAACATATAAGGAGAAACATGACTTAAAGGAGCTTGGACCGGATCATCCCCAAATATATATAACTCGGCATTCAAAAGACAGAGGACAAAATATACTCTGCCATTTTCCAGCTGGTAGTATGAAAGAAACTTTAACTGGATGTGGTAATACCAATACTCCCTTTTAAGACACCAGAGTCAGACCTATGATGAGGTCAGGTGGGTATGACCGATTTAAAGCACTTATTAGAAAAGGAAAAGTGCTCTCCAGAACAGAAAGCAAAATTTCTGAATAAAATTTGAAAAATATATTTAAAAAAAAATTTTTTTTGAAAGTTTTAAAGATTCTTGTATATACCCCATTACTCCTACTGGGCATACACAGGTTAAATTCATTACTTTTTCAAGAACACATTCGTTTTATCAGATTACTGCCACATGAAGCAAATTTTACAAAAAACTTTGCCAAAACAAGTGTGCGATTATGTTCCTAATTTGCTTTAAAAAAGTTAGAAAATTAAAATAATAATAATAAAATCTGCTAAGAACAGTTCATCAATACACGTCATACTCTAAACCACTGATTTTTTCTTTTTTTTACATCAAAATTAGACACAACCATTTACAGAGTTTAGCTGTAACTTTATTTAATAGATATTTTTAAAGAAACAAAAATAATTAAAGCTGCAAGCAGCGATCAAGGGCTCGAGCACCTACGTCGCCATCGCCTCCCGGTGGCCAATTCGTTACAATGCACTCTACGACCGATCCTTAGTTAGAAGACGTATTCAAGCGAGATCTGTTCCAATTACCAAACGATACAGGCAACTAAAAAACAAAAAAAATCTCATCTCAAAGCGTCATGACTCCCAGGCGGCGCTAATGAGTCTAAAAATTTACAAGTTCAAATATTTTTTGTGACTGTTTTGGCCAATATTCTGGTAACCTGTCAAAATTGGTAAAAATGCAGTTTTAAATGCTGTTCCACCTGTGATCACTTGGTGGCGCTATAACCGATGACTAATGTTGTAGATGTGTTCAGACATGGACTTTTAGTAAAGTTGGTACATTTGGGATTGATCAGACATTGTATGGCTGAGTTATAATAACTTCCTGTTTATGGCGAAACGTCAAATTTAAATGACTGGTGTGCGTACATCCTTATCAAAGTAATAAAAGCTTCGCAATTTAACATCCCACATACCTTATAAGCAGATTTCTGTAGTTTGAAGGTGAGCAGATAAAATCTCTAGGACGAGTTCGTTGAAGTATGAGACATGGAAAAGTGCCATTTTAAGGGTTTTTTGCTAAATAATTAACTTCCTGTTGATTTTGGAAACTCGCTCCAATTGACTTTTTTGTTTGTCTTGATCTGCAACATAAGTGTGGCAATTTTCAAGGATGTCCTTTAAACACAGTATGAAATAGCAGTAAAAAACAGCTGAAATTGCTATATTGCATGCTGCCATTAGGTGGCGCTATAACTGACACTGTATTTCCCTCTATGAAATCCTTCAGACATGGACTCTTAACACGCGTGACGAATTTTAACCTGATCGGACATTGCATTGCTGAGTTATTAACCACTTCCTGTTCATAGAAAAAGTTCGACTTTCGAGGACTGCCATTCGCGCATCGTAACATGAAGTCAAAAAAGCTTCGCAATTTAACATCCCATATGCCTTGATAGCATACCGAACAACTTTGAAGATGAACAGATGAATTCTCTAGGAGGAGTTCGTTAAAGTACAAAGCCTGAAACTATGTTCAATTTCATACAATAGTAAAAAATAACCGACTTCCTGTCGGTTTTGGAAACTGAATCCTATTGACTTTTTTGTTGGTCCTGATCCCTTACATAAGTGTACTGATTTTCAAACATGTACTCGCAATACAGCCTGAAATACAAGTATAAAACAACAGAAAAGGGTCTATTACATGTTGCCACTAGGTGGCGCTATAACTGACACTGTATATCGCTATTTGCATTTGTTAAGATATTCACTCTTAACCTACATAGCGAATTTGAACTGGATCGGACATTGCTTGGCCGAGTTATAACAACTTCCTGTTTACGACAAAATTTCGACTTTGGATGACCGCTGTGCGCACATAGTTTATCGAAGTCAAAAAAGCTTCGCAATTTAACATCCCATATGCCTTAAGATAGTGCTGAACGAGTTTTGAGACGAACAGATGAAATCTCTAGGAGGAGTTCGTTAAAGTACGACGTGAGCAAAAATGGCCATTTTTAGAGGTTTTTGCAAAATAGCTGACTTCCTGTCAATTTTGGAAATGAGATCCCATTTACTAATATTTAAGTTTTAGTACCCTACACATGCGTGACGAATTTCATTCGCCTACGACAAACTCACAGCGCATCATAAGCTACAACGCGTTAGGTGGCGCTGTAGAGTCATTTTACCACACCCGCTTTTCGAAACACAAATAGACGTAAATTTTCGCAGGTTCTGATGTGTGTGCAAAATTTGGTGACTTTTTACGCATGTTTAGGCCCTCAAAAGTGCCCGCAAAAACACGTTAGAAAAAAAGAATAATAATAATAATAAGAATAATAATAATAATAATAATAATCCTAACAGAAACAATAGGGTTCTTGCACCTACGGTGCTCGAGCCCGTTGGGCCCGAGCTCCTTCGGTGCTCGAGCCCTAATAAGAATAATAATAATAATAATCCTAACAGAAACAATAGGGTTCTTGCACCTACGGTGCTCGAGCCCGTTGGGCCCGAGCTCCTTCGGTGCTCGAGCCCTAATAATTAAAGCTGCAAGCAGCGATCAAGGGCTCGAGCACCTACGTCGCCATCGCCTCTCGGTGGCCAAGTCATTACAATGCGCTCTACGACTGATCCTTAGTTAGAAGACGTATTCAAGCGAGATCTGTTCAACTAACCTAATGATACAGGCAATAAAACAAAATCCCATCTCAAAGCATCATGGCCCCCAGGCAACGCTAACGAGTCTAAATATTTACGAGTTGAAATATTTTTTGGGACAATATCCTGGTAACCTATGTCAAAATTGGTAAACTGCAGTTTTAAATGCTGTTCCACCTGTGATCACTTGGTGGCGCAATAACTGATGATTGGGGAAAGTTAATTTTTACAGCTTTAAGAGTCAAAAATAGAATTAAAATAAAAACACACACCAAAGCGTTTCTTTCTCACCTCATTCATTATCTTATGCTGAGTCTAAAATTATCTTTATTTGTTTCTTAACTTTTGAAATGTTGCCAGATTATCTAAGAATTGTTAGATTATCACCCTCCAAAAATCTAGTTTCATAACTGTATTTTCCTGGGATATTATTTTTGATGAACTAAAACGAGTGGTAAACCAACAATTAATACCCATAAATAATAGTAAAGCACACCTGATATTAACTGTTAACCAGATGATCATCGTGAGAGCTAGTTTGATATAAGCATTGCAGCATCAATCTTTAGCTCTGTTCTGAACAATCTGCAGCTTTCTAAGCTGTGTTTTATTTGTCGCAGTCCAAACATCTGAACAATACTCCATGCATACATTTTTTTTAAAGTAAGAGGTGAAAGAAAGAGCATTTTCTGGATACTGCAGTACCATTTGGCATGTCCTTGGTAATGCAGTTGATATGTTGTTACCATCCCTGCACATTATAGTGTTTAGAAACACACTGATAAAAACGTTGTATGGAGCTGCTGGTGTATACTTTGAAACAGGGTTGGAAACAGTACAGGACACTGGCACTATATAAACAGGGACAGAAACATTATTCCATTGTGGAAATGATAGAACAATGATGGAACTGAGTCACTCTGAATAAAACTAAATGTTTACCTGCCTTTCCTTTGCATTATTGGCACCTTGTTATACTGATATATTGTTATGCTGAAATAATGGACTTTATGTTATTGTTATCACTGGTTGAGCATGATCAGAATGTGCACATCTAACATGAATTTAGGTTCAATGGACATTTTAAACATGATAAAATTGTATTAGGGTGTCAAATTCTGATCACGTGGAACTGATATTCACAATAAAAATCACATAGATCCATAAACTAGATTTACAGGGCAAAACAAGCTGTTTCAGTTTCATTGTCTATTAGGCCCTTTATGCTTCATCACAATTAATGTGTGGTATTTATCCTATAAGTTACACACAAACCCTCAAAATAGGCATTGTGATTTCATTACAGTCTTTCTGCTTTGCTTTTTTTTTGCACATGGACTAAAAAGCAGCACCAGGGAGTTTATTACAAATGAATGCAAACAACATTTCACAAACAAATATCTTTTAAGTAGTCAGTCTAATGCAAATAAAATATAAACATCTAAAGCTTTTTATATTATATCATATCAACACATTTTTACTTTGTTTTATCCTTCTTTTTACGTTAAATGTTAATTATTCTAATGAATACGCAAAGAAAATATAAACATCTGAAGTTTGTATAATGCTGTACATTCATAAATTACAATATTCACTGCTGTGAGCAACTTGCATTGGGCGATTGCATTCTTTTAAACTTATATTTATAATTAAACAATGTGTTACAAGTAAATTTGACATCTACGCTGCATATAAGCAAAATAAAAATGAAAACGTCTTCACGAGTAAACATTTTATGTGAACGCTCATTGTCTGTGCAATCACGTGATTGAATGCGCGTTCACGCAGAGGTGAGCCGAAAAATATGCCACAACGGCGGCAGCGCGCTGCAGTCATAGAGGCAGTGGGTCTCAGCGAAGCACGGGAGATCAACTACTTTCAAACTCTCAGAGAGAGAGAGCGAGAGAGATGATAGCACCGAACTGGACGATCGCGAACGAGACACAGTGACTGTGCGCTAGTAGCGGTTGGCCACGAACTCAGAGAGAAAGTGAAACCGGAGCAGACGCGCATGTTAAATAGTTCGCCCCCGGACTCTGATTGAAGCAGCGAAAAGTCAATCACTCTCAACACGCACGCACATAAAAATAGTATAAATATAATATAATCTCTTAAGCCCGAGAGTCCCAGGTACCGGGGACTTGCCCCCCTGTGCATTACATTTCCGCTCATAGCTCACTAACACTGAGAATGACCCCACACATATTACATACCATTGTGCTCAGCGGAAACACCTCTAAAAATCTAATTCAGTTTCATATCCGTTAACCACAGCTCTAACGCCATGCAAATATACAACATGTCCGGAGTATAATTCATGACCAATTTTTTGTTTTGTGCTCTCTTAAAGCCACAGTACACCCCCTTTCCCCTTAAAGCGACAGAACCCTATAGCCATTTTAAGGGTTTCTTTGCAAAATAATTAACTTCCTTTTGATTTTGGAAAATCGATGCAATTGACTTTTTTGTTTGTCTTAATCTGTAACATAAGTGTGGCAATTTTCAAGCATGTCCTTTAAACACAGTCTGAAATAGCAGTAAAAAACAGCAGAAAATGCTATATTGCATGCTGCCATTAGGTGGCGCTATAACTGACACTGTATTTCGCTCTATGAAATCCTTCAGACGTGGACTCTTAACACGCTTGACAAATTTTAACCCGATCAGAAATTGCATTGCTGAGTTATTAACCACTTCCTGTTCATATAAAAAGTTTGACTTTCGAGGACTGCCATTCGCGCATCGTAAAATGAAGTCAAAAAAGCTTCGCAATTTAACATCCCATATGCCTTGAGAGAATACTGAACAACTTTGAAGATGAACAGATGAATTCTCTAGGAGGAGTTCGTTAAAGTACAAAGCCTGAAACTGTGCTCAATTTCATACAATAGTAAAAAATAACCGACTTCCTGTCGGTTTTGGAAACTGAATCCTATTGACTTTTTTGTTGGTCCTGATCCCTTACATAAGTGTACTGATTTTCAAACATGTACTCGCAATACAGCCTGAAATACAAGTATAAAACAACAGAAAAGGGTCTATTACATGTTGCCACTAGGTGGCGCTATAACTGACACTGTATATTGCTATTTGCATTTGTTAAGATATTCACTCTTAACCTACATGGCGAATTTGAACTGGATCGGACATTGCTTGGCCGAGTTATAACAACTTCCTGTTTACGACAAAATTTCGACTTTGGATGACCGCTGTGCGCACATAGTTTATCGAAGTCAAAAAAGCTTCGCAATTTAACATCCCATATGCCTTAAGATAGTGCTGAACGAGATTTGAGACGAACAGATGAAATCTCTAGGAGGAGTTCGTTAAAGTACGACGTGAGCAAAAATGGCTATTTTTAGAGGTTTTTTGGGAAATAGCTGACTTCCTGTCGATTTTGGAAATGAGATCCCATTTACTTATATTTAAGTTTTAGTACCCTACACATGCGTGGCGAATTTCATTCACCTACGACAAACTCATAGCGCATCATAAGCTACAACGCGTTAGGTGGCGCTGTAGAGTCATTTTACCACAACCGCTTTTCGAAACACAATTAGACGTAAATTTTCGCAGGTTCTGATGTGTGTACAAAATTCGGTGACTTTTCACGCATGTTTAGGCCCTCAAAAGTGCCCGCAAAAACACGTTAGAAGAAAAAAAATAATAATAATAATAATAATTAAAGCTGCAAGCAGCGATCAAGGGCTCGAGCACCTACGTCGCCATCGCCTCGGGTGGCCAATTGGTTACAATGCGCTCTACGACCGATCCTTAGTTAGAATACGTATTCAAGCGAGAACTGTTCAAATTACCTAATGACACAGGCAACTCAAGTAAAAAAATCCCTTCTCAAAGCGTCATGACCCCCAGGTGGTGCTAACGAGTCTAAATATTTATGAGTTGAAATATTTTTTGGGACTGTTTTGGCCAATATTCTGGGAACCTGTCAAAATTGGTAAAAATGCTGTTCCACCTGTGATCACTTGGTGGCGCTATAACCGATGATTAATGTTGTAGATGTGTTAGACAGGGACTTTTAGTATACTTGGTACATTGGGGATCGATCAGACATTGTATGGCTGAGTTATAATAACTTCCTGTTTATGAGCGAAACGTCAAATTTCGATGACTGGTGTACGTACATCGTTTATCAAAGTAATAAACGCTTCGGAATTTAACATCCCACATACCTTAAGAGAAGATTTCTGGAGTTTGAAAGTGAGCAGATAAAATATCTTAGGAGGAGTTCGCTGATTTAATAATAAGACTAAATAAAACTATCTTGCTTGGAAGTAATTATAATATATATAATATAATATAATATGCGTGATTGGACTGGTGCTGTGTCATGAGAAAGAAGCTTCATGACATGGATTTTATTTGAAGGTTGACTCCATTTTTTATTTGAAAACAAGAACATAACATGAATCATGGAAATCACGAGAGTTCGAAACAAGGCTTTAATGAAACCATCAGCTGGGCTCTAGAGAAACCCTTTAATATATTCGTCCAGTGCTTCCAGGCAGAGCAGGACCTCCAAAGAGACTCCTATTCTCACAACTTTCAGTAATGGACCTTCGTTCATCAGTGAAGTGCACAGCCATGAACACCTCCACCAAACAGTTCCATGCTACAACAGTCCCAGTATCCGAGACAATCTTGGAATCTCAGGAAATACCAGCAATGAAGCTGCTGCTGCTGATGATGACCAGGTTGGAGTCTCCACCGTCAATCTCAAAGGAGAGAAGACAAACATTTAGTTGCAGAACTGATTGCATATCCACGACAGCAAATGTGTTTGTACTACACTGGTGTCTTCAACATTCAACATCATTACTGTTTAAACTTTCTAACTTTACCTGTATTTAGCATTTGCTCTGATTTATTTGTTTCACCATCAGTATTACATTCAATCCACTGTTTAACAAGTTTTATTATTCAAAATCTAGCAATAAAAAACCCTAACATTTACATATGCACTGTTTTAACTGTACTACAGTGAAGAAGGTTAACATTTCTTTGTAATTCTGATATTGCTGGGGAATATATATTCCCCACAAGTACAACTATAAGTTATATTTTACTTTAATATATGAGTATACTGTAATAAAACTAAAGCAAACCACAGTTTATTGCTTCACTAGAACCAAGTTAATCTATAGTTAATTTAAGATTACTTAGAAATACAACAATATACTGTATAAATCCGAAATTTCTAAATTAAACAAATACAGTAATTACATTATATGATTACAGCATTTTTAACATGTTGCTTTAATTGTTAAAAACTAAAGTTATTTATCTTTTTATTAAAGTCCCGTCCGTTCGTTAGGTTAGGAGGTTCTTGGTCATTATTTTCACAGAATTTATCATGAATACTGACCAGAGACAGACGCGCGGGTTTCCTGCTGGAGCTGCCCGTGCAACAGGTCAGGGAGGTGGGGTTGGATCAGTCGAAGCTCCCGCTGAACGCGACTGGGGTTCAAACTGAAGCTCCTGTGGAAATGTAGGTGAACCACGACGAGCAGGGTTCCTCTTTGTAGGATTCTAAGCTCCTAGCCACAGCCCTGAACACGTTTTTGATGTTGTGGAGCAATTTAAAGCTTGGTGGTGCAGATAGAAACTTAACAATCCCGTCCGCCATTTTCCAAACCAATGCTGCGCCTCTGTAGCTTCTCCCACAAATCCGCGCATTCCAGTCAACACCTGAATGTCTTGCGTGCATTCAGCGGCTCTGCCGATCAAACACAAAGTAAACACGCGTGCATTCACTCGCGAGTTGCGCTTTATCTCCGCGCGAACCGCGTTCGATGTGAACGTACCTTTAAGCCCGAGAATCCCAGGTACCGGGGACTTGCCCCCTTGTGCAATACATTTCCGCTCATAACTCATTTACCCTGTGAGGGACCCTACACATATTACATACCGTTGTGCTCTGCGAAAACTCCTCTAAAAATCTAATTCAATTTCATATCCGTTCACCACAGCTCTAACGCCATGCAAATAAACAACAACATGTCCGGAGGATAATTCATGACCAAGTTTTTGTTTTGTGCTCTCTTAAAGCCACAGTATTCCCTGGCCCCTGCGGGGTTTCCCCTTAAAGCAGGGTTGCCAGGTCCCAGAAATATTTCCAGCCCAATGACAACTCAAAATCCGCCCAAATGGAATGAAAACTAGCCCCCTTTTTCAGTGTCCAATCAGATTAGACAACGGCTGGATTCCCACAAAGGGCCTTAAAAAATTTATATAAGTTTAAGCTTAAAGTATTGGCCTTTTGTCTAACCCAAATTCTTAATATCACACATTGTGCTTTTTTAATACACAATCTCATACAATAAAGGTCAAATAAGAACATGTGCTCTCTGAATTTTTTTTTGACCCTAGTCAGAAGTGCCTACTTGTACTTGTTCATCCACAGACAACCGAACCGACGCTTCTGACTACAACGCTCTCAAGGAGTGACGTGATGATGATGATGATGCTTGATTGGTTATGTCAAAAGCACATGTGGCGCGCGCGCCTATTTGCGTCTCGCAAGAAGCAGCGTTTGTTGCCAAGTATTCACTCCCGGGGATCAACACCCACTAATAAAAGGTTCCCTTTTATCTTTGTCCACAATTATTATTTATTATTATTATTTATTTTTTTGCGGCCGCGGTACATTATAAATGTAGCCCAAAAAACCGCAACCCGCAACTCCGTATTTTTTCCCGCAACTCCTTTTCTAAAATAGCCCAATTGTGCGGGAAAACCGCTACCCTGGCAACCATGCCTTAAAGCGACAGAACCCTACAGCCATTTTAAGGGTTTTTTGCAAAATAATTAACTTCCTTATGATTTTGGAAAATCGCTGCAATTGACTTTTTTGTTTGTCTTGATCTGTAACATAAGTGTGGCAATTTTCAAGCATGTCCTTTAAACACAGTCTGAAATAGCAGTAAAAAACAGAAGAAAATGCCATATTGCATGCTGCCATTAGGTGGCGCTATAACTGACACTGTATTTCGCTCTATGAAATCCTTCAGACGTGGACTCTTAACACGCGTGACAAATTTTAACCCGACCAGAAATTGCATTGCTGAGTTATTAACCACTTCCTGTTCATATAAAAAGTTTGACTTTCGAGGACTGCCATTCGCGCATCGTAAAATGAAGTCAAAAAAGCTTCGCACTTTAACATCCCATATGCCTTGCAAAAATACTGAACAACTTTGGAGATGAACAGATGAATTCTCTAGGAGGAGTTTGTTAAAGTATGAGATATGGAAAAGTGCCATTTTAAGGGTTTTTTGTAAAATATTTAACTTCCTGTTGATTTTGGAAAATCGATGCAATTGACTTTTTTGTTTGTCTTGGTCTGCAACATAAGTGTGGCAATTTTCAAGGATGTCCTTTAAACACAGTCTGAAATAGCAGTAAAAAACAGCAGAAATTGCTATATTGCATGCTGCCATTAGGTAGCGTTATAACTGACACTGTATTGCGCTCTATGAAATCCTTCAGACATGGACTCTTAACACGCATGACGAATTTTAACCTGATCAGACATTGCATTGTTGAGTTATTAACCACTTCCTGTTCAAAGAAAAAGTTCGACTTTCGAGGACTGCCATTCGCGCATCGTAAAATGAAGTCAAAAAAGCTTCGCAATTTAACATCCCATATGCCTTGAGAGAATACTGAACAACTTTTGAGATGAACAGATGAATTCTCTAGGAGGAGTTCGTTAAAGTACAAAGCCTGAAACTGTGCTCAATTTCATACAATAGTAAAAAATAACCGACTTCCTGTCGGTTTTGGAAACTGAATCCTATTGACTTTTTTGTTGGTCCTGATCCCTTACATAAGTGTACTGATTTTCAAACATGTACTCGCAATACAGCCTGAAATACAAGTATAAAACAACAGAAAAGGGTCTATTACATGTTGCCACTAGGTGGCGCTATAACTGACACCGTATATTGCTATTTGCATTTGTTAAGATATTCACTCTTAACCTACATGGCGAATTTGAACTGGATCGGACATTGCTTGGCCGAGTTATAACAACTTCCTGTTTACGACAAAATTTCGACTTTGGATGACCGCTGTGCGCACATAGTTTATCGAAGTCAAAAAAGCTTCGCAATTTAACATCCCATATGCCTTAAGATAGTGCTGAACGAGTTTTGAGACGAACAGATGAAATCTCTAGGAGGAGTTCGTTAAAGTACGACGTGAGCAAAAATGGCTATTTTAGAGGTTTTTGGGAAATAGCTGACTTCCTGTCGATTTTGGAAATGAGATCCCATTTACTTATATTTAAGTTTTAGTACCCTACACATGCGTGGCGAATTTCATTCGCCTACGACAAACTCATAGCGCATCATAAGCTACAACGCGTTAGGTGGCGCTCTAGAGTCATTTTACCACACCCGCTTTTCGAAACACAATTAGACGTAAATTTTCACCGGTTCTGATGTGTGCAAAATTTGGTGACTTTTTACGCATGTTTAGGCCCTCAAAAGTGCCCGCAAAAACACGTTAGAAGAAAAAAAAAAATAATAATAATAATAATAATAATAATAATAATAATCCTAACAGAAACAATAGGGTTCTTGCACCTCCGGTGCTCGAGCCCGTTGGGCCCGAGCTCCTTCGGTGCTCGAGCCCTAATAAGAATAATAATCTGTTAGATCTGTTCAACTAACCTAATGATACAGGCAACTCAAATAAAAAAAAATCCCATCTCAAAGCATCATGACCCCCAGGTGGCGCTAACGAATCTAAATATTTATGAGTTGAAATATTTTTTGGGACTGTTTTGGCCAATATTCTGGTAACCTGTCAAAATTGGTAAAAATGCAGTTTTAAATGCTGTTCCACCTGTGATCACTTGGTGGCGCTATAACCTATGAATAATGTTGTAGATGTATTCAGACAGGGACTTTTAGTATAGTTGGTACATTTGGGATCCATCAGACATTGTATGGCTAAGTAATAATAACTTCCTGTTTATGGCGAAATGTCAAATTTCAATGGCTGGTGTACGTACACCATTTATCAAAGTTATAAAAGCTTCGCAATTTAACATCCAACGTACCTTAAGAGAAGATTTCTGGAGTTTGAAGGTGAGCAGATAAAATCTCTAGGAGGAGTTCGTTGAAGTATGAGACATGGAAAAGTGCCATTTTAAGGGTTTTTTGCTAAATAATTAACTTCCTGTTGATTTTGGAAACTCGCTCCAATTGAATTTTTTGTTTGTCTTGATCTTTAACATGAGTGTGGCAATTTTCAAGCATGTCCTTTAAACACAGTCTGAAATAGCATTTAAAAACAGCAGAAAATACTATATTACATGCTGCCATTAGGTGGCGCTATAACTGACACTGTATATCACTCTATGAAATCTTTCAGACATGGACTCTTAACACGCATGACGAATTTTAACCCGATCAGACATTGCATTGCTGAGTTAATAACCACTTCCTGTTCATGGAAAAAGTTCAACTTTCGAGGACTGCCATTCGCGCATCGTAAAATGAAGTCAAAAAAGCTTCGCAATTTAACATCCCATATGCCTTGATAGCATACCGAACAACTTTGAAGATGAACAGATGAATTCTCTATGAGGAGTTCGTTAAAGTACAAAGCCTGAAACTATGTTCAATTTCATACAATAGTAAAAAATAACCGACTTCCTGTCGGTTTTGGAAACTGAATCCTATTGACTTATTTGTTGATCCTGATCCCTTACATAAGTGTACTGATTTTCAAACATGTACTCGCAATACAGCCTGAAATAAAAGTATAAAACAACAGAAAAGGGTCTATTACATGTTGCCACTAGGTGGCGCTATAACTGACACCGTATATCGCTATTTGCATTTGTTAAGATATTCACTCTTAACCTACATGGCGAATTTGAACTGGATCGGACATTGTTTGGCCGAGTTATAACAACTTCCTGTTTACGACAAAATTTCGACTTTGGATGACCGCTGTGCGCACATAGTTTATCAAAGTCAAAAAAGCTTCGCAACTTAACATCCCATATGCCTTAAGATAGTGCTGAACGAGTTTTGAGACGAACAGATGAAATCTCTAGGAGGAGTTCGTTAAAGTACGACGTGAGCAAAAATGGCCATTTTTAAAGGGTTTTGGGAAATAGCTGACTTCCTGTCGATTTTGGAAATGAGATCCCATTTACTTATATTTAAGTTTTAGTACCCTACACATGCGTGGCGAATTTCATTCGCCTACGACAAACTCATAGCGCATCATAAGCTACAACGCGTTAGGTGGCGCTGTAGAGTCATTTTACCACACCCGCTTTTCGAACCACAAATAGACGTAAATTTACGCAGGTTCTGATGTGTGTGCAAAATTTGGTGAATTTTTACGCATGTTTAGGCCCTCAAAAATGCCCGCAAAAACACGTTAGAAGAAAAAGAATAATAATAATAATAATAATAATCCTAACAGAAACAATAGGGTTCTTGCACCTCCGGTGCTCGAGCCCGTTGGGCCCGAGCTCCTTCGGTGCTCGAGCCCTAATAATAATCCTAACAGAAACAATAGGGTTCTTGCACCTCCGGTGCTCGAGCCCGTTGGGCCCGAGCTCCTTCGGTGCTCGAGCCCCAATTAAAGCTGCAAGCAGCGATCAAGGGCTCGAGCACCTACGTCGCCATCGCCTCGGTTGGCCAATTGGTTACAAT
>SRMA01026886.1:10573-30805 GCA_007224835.1 Danionella cerebrum | reverse complement strand
ACCTCATCTGCCACCACCACTGAGGGCTAAATATGCAGGCCAGTGTATGTGTTTGGATGTATGAACCCTTGAGAATGTCTATAAGGAGCACTCAGCCAGTCAAAGGCTTTGGTTGCATGCCTGGACTCAGATGATTAAGGGGTATGATGATTTTAATGAGGTTTAATATCAGTGCACTTGAGGAAATAGATGTTAGCCATTTTAGAAGACTGATTGGAAAACTATGTACACTCACCAGTCACTTTATTAGGTACACTACTGGGTTGGACAGACTTTTTACTTCATAACCGACCTAATCATTCATGGCGTGGATTCAACAAGATACTGGAAACATTCCACAGAAAGCTTGGTCCATATGGACATAATATCATCACACCGTTGCTGCAGATTTGGCGACAGCACGTCCATGATAAGAATCTCTGGTTCCACCAAATTTCAACTGTGATCTATTGGATCGAGATCTAGTTGGAGGACATTTGAGTACAGTAAACTCATTGTCATGTCTAAGAAACCAGTCTGAGGTTACTCTGCTGCCAAAAATTTCCCGCAAGACCTTTTGTTTCTCAAACATCTCGGAACTCGAAGCATTCGTATCTCTGGGTACCACTGTAATAATAATGTATACATTATTTATATTTAAAATCGTGGTTTTAGGATCTCTTGTTCATTGTGTAATTGTTTACATCAAAAGTGATTTATTGGAACAGTTCATAACAGTCTTTTAATAAAAAAATCTTCAGTTCTTGTGAGTTTATCTGTTAGTTCTTGCAAATAGAGATTAAAGGTCACTTGTAAAGCGAGCTTATGCCAGACATGATGTGATTTATGCTGGCTCCATTATGTAGAAATGTTTTCCCATGCCTTTTAATTGTTTTGGGATTTCATTTTATTTCACAAACTTGTGGCCTGAAGATCAATCCTTCCTGAGTTTCCTGAAAAGCTGAGTTTCCAGGATTTCAAATGCGGTCAAGCCCCAGACACAGAGACAGCATTGGTGAACTCCTGTTATTTGGTACATTTTTTATTCCAGTTTGTAGACTGAAATATTAAGCATTTAGTTTTTGTATTGGATGTAAACATTTTTTTAAAAGTACAACTTTGTTGTTGATGCACCACACCCCCTGAACATTCCTGTCCTGATCAGTGGGCAAAATTGGTCAGGCATTGGATCCCCCCGACTTTTTTCATAGTACCCAGCCAGGATCAACCAGCATCGATTTAAAGTCTCATTTTAAAACCTCATAGAAAGGACAGTGCTTCTAAACAGTACGGTTTCCCCAACAAAGCAGGTCTCAAAGACACCCTCCCCTTGCTGGCCTCACTACCACCACTTTCCATAACCACTTAGGCAGAAAAACTTGACTTCACTTGGATTATTTAAAAAAAAAAAAATCCATTGATTAAAATGTAACTACTGGTATCTTTCAAAAGTATTGTCACAATTCTGACTTGGGAAACTCAATCAATATGGAACAATCATAGCTAGAGTTTGAAAATGACAATATTCATCACTAAAACATCAACATTTTAGTGGGGGGATCTCTATTTAATAACATCCTAAGTCTGATTTGTAAGCTGTGATTCAGCAAACTCTGCAAAAAAGTAAAAAAAAAATCTCAAATCAAATGCAAAAATATTAAATAAAGCATGACATTGGTTTCTCTATCTCAGTACACGTTCAAAATATTTATTCTTATACAGAAACGATTTCAACATCCAATAGAACTTCATTCAAAACAACATGGAGCTGTAGTGTGAATGTCATGCTGAGATAACATCTACGCTACAATACATTTTTCCTTGTTTTCAAGCTGCATCTTAGAGCAGAGACTTTCAATCATGGTGCTGTTCAGGGAAGGTAATTATGATCAGGGCTGGTAAGATTTCTTTCATCACACATCGTAAAAGGAGGTGTAATTTAAAGAGGGATTTGTCTCAGTTGTGATGTATTGAAAAAACTGCTAAAGTCAGAGAACCTCAGTTCCAAAAACTCATTTGTTTGTTTGTTTTTGCACACAGAATTTGTTTTTACACACTTTAATGTTGAAGCTGCGCACATATAAAGTCTCACATCTGGTGTTAAAAATTCTGTCCTGTGTCTGGTGAGACATGTGAGATGTGAGACAAATCTGAGCAGAATTCACGATGTTCTCAAAAGGAGAATCTACTTTAGAAATGTAATCTGTTTCTTTGAGTGAAAGGCAATTTAAAGAATCTTACAATACCTCTTGAAAGGCACTCTCTTATTTGAAGTGCAAACACAACTTTAATTAGCAGACGATAATAGTATGCAGATCATTTTGCTTTGCAGTCTAAATCTTGGCGGAGGAACTCATGCTCATGTAAATGTCAAATCAGGCCCAAACCACCCCTCTCCACCATCTGAATAAGCCTAAATCACACCACTCAACATCTGATAATAATAATAATAATAATAATAATAATAATAATAATAATAATAATAATAATAATAATAATAATAATAATAATAATAATTAAAGCTGCAAGCAGCGATCAAGGGCTCGAGCACCTACGTCGCCATCGCCTCGGGTGGCCAATTGGTTACAATGCGCTCTACGACCGTTCCTTAGTTAGAATACGTATTCAAGCGAGAACTGTTCAAATTACCTAATGACACAGGCAACTCAAGTAAAAAAATCCCTTCTCAAAGCGTCATGACCCCCAGGTGGTGCTAACGAGTCTAAATATTTATGAGTTGAAATATTTTTTGGGACTGTTTTGGCCAATATTCTGGGAACCTGTCAAAATTGGTAAAAATGCTGTTCCACCTGTGATCACTTGGTGGCGCTATAACCGATGATTAATGTTGTAGATGTGTTAGACAGGGACTTTTAGTATACTTGGTACATTTGGGATCGATCAGACATTGTATGGCTGAGTTATAATAACTTCCTGTTTATGGCGAAACGTCAAATTTCGATGACTGGTGTACGTACATCGTTTATCAAAGTAATAAAAGCTTCGGAATTTAACATCCCACATACCTTAAGAGAAGATTTCTGGAGTTTGAAAGTGAGCAGATAAAATATCTTAGGAGGAGTTCGTTGATTTAATAATAAGACTAAATAAAACTATCTTGCTTGGAAGTAATTATAATATATATAATATAATATAATATGCGTGATTGGACTGGTGCTGTGTCATGAGAAAGAAGCTTCGTGACATGGATTTTATTTGAAGGTTGACTCCATTTTTTATTTGAAAACAAGAACATAACATGAATCATGGAAATCACGAGAGTTCGAAACAAGGCTTTAATGAAACCATCAGCTGGGCTCTAGAGAAACCCTTTAATATATTCGTCCAGTGCTTCCAGGCAGAGCAGGACCTCCAAAGAGACTCCTATTCTCACAACCTTCAGTAATGGACCTTCGTTCATCAGTGAAGTGCACAGCCATGAACACCTCCACCAAACAGTTCCATGCTACAACAGTCCCAGTATCCGAGACAATCTTGGAATCTCAGGAAATACCAGCAATGAAGCTGCTGCTGCTGATGATGATGATGACCAGGTTGGAGTCTCCACCGTCAATCTCAAAGGAGAGAAGACAAACATTTAGTTGCAGAACTGATTGCAGATCCACGACAGCAAATGTGTTTGTACTACACTGGTGTCTTCAACATCATTACTGTTTAAACTTTCTAACTTTACCTGTATTTAGCATTTGCTCTGATTTACTTGTTTCACCATCAGTATTACATTCAATCCACTGTTTAACAAGTTTTATTATTCAAACTCTAGCAATAAAAAACCCTAACATTTACATATGCACTGTTTTAACTGTACTACAGTGAAGAAGGTTAACATTTCTTTGTAATTCTGATATTGCTGTGGAATATATATTCCCCACAAGTACAACTATAAGTTATATTTTACTTTAATATATGAGTATACTGTAATAAAAACTAAAGCAAACCACAGTTTATTGCTTCACTAGAACCAAGTTAATCTATAGTTAATTTAAGATTACTTAGAAATACAACAATATACTGTATAAATCTGAAATTTCTAAATTAAACAAATACAGTAATTACATTATATGATTACAGCATTTTTAACATGTTGCTTTAATTGTTAAAAACGAAAGTTATTTATCTTTTTATTAAAGTCCCGTCCGTTCGTTAGGTTAGGAGGTTCTTGGTCATTATTTACACAGAATTTATCATGAATACTGACCAGAGACAGACGCGCGGGTTTCCTGCTGGAGCTGCCCGTGCAACAGGTCAGGGAGGTGGGGTTGGATCAGTCGAAGCTCCCGCTGAACGCGACTGGGGTTCAAACTGAAGCTCCTGTGGAAATGTAGGTGAACCACGCCGAGCAGGGTTCCTCTTTGTAGGATTCTAAGCTCCTAGCCACAGCCCTGAACACGTTTTTGATGTTGTGGAGCAATTTAAAGCTTGGTGGTGCAGATAGAAACTTAACAATCCCGTCCGCCATTTTCCAAACCAATGCTGCGCCTCTGTAGCTTCTCCCACAAATCCGCGCATTCCAGTCAACACCTGAATGTCTTGCGTGCATTCAGCGGCTCTGCCGATCAAACACAAAGTAAACACGCGTGCATTCACTCGCGAGTTGCGCTTTATTTCCGCGCGAACCGCGTTCGATGTGAACGTACCTTTAAGCCCGAGAATCCCAGGTACCGGGGACTTGCCCCCTTGTGCAATACATTTCCGCTCATAGTTCACTAACCCTGAGAATGACCCTACACATATCACATACCGTTGTGCTCAGCGAAAACTCCTCTAAAAATCTAATTCAATTTCATATCCGTTAACCACAGCTCTAACGCCATGCAAATAAACAACAACATGTCCGGAGTATAATTCATGACCAAGTTTTTGTTTTGTGCTCTCTTAAAGCCACAGTATTCCCTGGCCCCTGCGGGGTTTCCCCTTAAAGCAGGGTTGCCAGGTCCCAGAAATATTTCCAGCCCAATGACAACTCAAAATCCGCCCAAATGGAATGAAAACTAGCCCAATTTTTCAGTGTCCAATCAGATTAGACAACGGCTGGATTCCCACAAAGGGCCTTAAAAAATTTATATAAGTTTAAGTTTAAAGTATTGGCCTTTTGTCTAACCCAAATTCTTAATATCACACATTGTGCTTTTTTAATACACAATCTCATACAATAAAGGTCAAATAAGAACATGTGCTCTCTGAATTTTTTTTGACCCTAGTCAGAAGTGCCTACTTGTACTTGTTCATCCACAGACAACCGAACCGACGCTTCTGACTACAACGCTCTCAAGGAGTGACGTGATGATGATGATGCTTGATTGGTTATGTCAAAAGCACATGTGGCGCGCGCGCCTATTTGCGTCTCGCAAGAAGCAGCGTTTGTTGCCAAGTATTCATTCCCGGGGATCAACACCCACTAATAAAAGGTTCCCTTTTATCTTTGTCCACAATTATTATTTATTATTATTATTTATTTTTTTGCGGCCGCGGTACATTATAAATGTAGCCCAAAAAACCGCAACCCGCAACTCCGTATTTTTTCCCGCAACTCCTTTTCTAAAATAGCCCAATTGTGCGGGAAAACCGCTACCCTGGCAACCATGCCTTAAAGCGACAGAACCCTACAGCCATTTTAAGGGTTTTTTGCAAAATAATTAACTTCCTTTTGATTTTGGAAAATCGCTGCAATTGACTTTTTTGTTTGTCTTGATCTGTAACATAAGTGTGGCAATTTTCAAGCATGTCCTTTAAACACAGTCTGAAATAGCAGTAAAAAACAGAAGAAAATGCTATATTGCATGCTGCCATTAGGTGGCGCTATAACTGACACTGTATTTCGCTCTATGAAATCCTTCAGACGTGGACTCTTAACACGCTTGACAAATTTTAACCCGATCAGAAATTGCATTGCTGAGTTATTAACCACTTCCTGTTCATATAAAAAGTTTGACTTTCGAGGACTGCCATTCGCGCATCGTAAAATGAAGTCAAAAAATCTTCGCAATTTAACATCCCATATGCCTTGCGAAAATACTGAACAACTTTGGAGATGAACAGATGAATTCTCTAGGAGGAGTTTGTTAAAGTATGAGACATGGAAAAGTGCCATTTTAAGGGTTTTTTGCAAAATATTTAACTTCCTGTTGATTTTGGAAAATCGATGCAATTGACTTTTTTGTTTGTCTTGATCTGCAACATAAGTGTGGCAATTTTCAAGGATGTCCTTTAAACACAGTCTGAAATAGCAGTAAAAAACAGCAGAAATTGCTATATTGCATGCTGCCATTAGGTAGCGCTATAACTGACACTGTATTGCGCTCTATGAAATCCTTCAGACATGGACTCTTAACACGCATGACGAATTTTAACCTGATCAGACATTGCATTGCTGAGTTATTAACCACTTCCTGTTCAAAGAAAAAGTTCGACTTTCGAGGACTGCCATTCGCGCATCGTAAAATGAAGTCAAAAAAGCTTCGCAATTTAACATCCCATATGCCTTGAGAGAATACTGAACAACTTTGAAGATGAACAGATGAATTCTCTAGGAGGAGTTCGTTAAAGTACAAAGCCTGAAACTGTGCTCAATTTCATACAATAGTAAAAAATAACCGACTTCCTGTCGGTTTTGGAAACTGAATCCTATTGACTTTTTTGTTGGTCCTGATCCCTTACATAAGTGTACTGATTTTCAAACATGTACTCGCAATACAGCCTGAAATACAAGTATAAAACAACAGAAAAGGGTCTATTACATGTTGCCACTAGGTGGCGCTATAACTGACACTGTATATCGCTATTTGCATTTGTTAAGATATTCACTCTTAACCTACATGGCGAATTTGAACTGGATGGGACATTGCTTGGCCGAGTTATAACAACTTCCTGTTTACGACAAAATTTCGACTTTGGATGACCGCTGTGCGCACATAGTTTATCGAAGTCAAAAAAGCTTCGCAATTTAACATCCCATATGCCTTAAGATAGTGCTGAACGAGTTTTGAGACGAACAGATGAAATCTCTAGGAGGAGTTCGTTAAAGTACGACGTGAGCAAAAATGGCCATTTTTAGAGGTTTTTGCGAAATAGCTGACTTCCTGTCGATTTTGGAAATAAGATCCCATTTACTTATATTTAAGTTTAGGTACCCTACACATGCGTGGCGAATTTCATTTGCCTACGACAAACTCACAGCGCATCATAAGCTACAACGCGTTAGGTGGCGCTGTAGAGTCATTTTACCACACCCGCTTTTCAAAACACAAATAGACGTAAATTTTCGCAGGTTCTGGTGTGTGTGCAAAATTTGGTGACTTTTTACGCATGTTTAGGCACTCAAAAGTGCCCGCAAAAACACGTTGGAAAAATAATAATAATAATTAAAGCTGCAAGCAGCGATCAAGGGCTCGAGCACCTACGTCGCCATCGCCTCTCGGTGGCCAAGTTGTTACAATGCGCTCTACGACTGATCCTTAGTTAGAAGACATATTGAAGTGAGATCTTTTCAAATTACCTAATCATACAGGCAACTTAAATAAAAAAAATCACATCTCAAAGCATCATGACCCCCAGGGGGCGCTAACAAGTCTAAATATTTACGAGTTGAAATTTTTTTTGGGACTGTTTTGGCCAATATTCTGGTAACCTAGGTAAAAATGCAGTTTTAAATGCTGTTCCACCTGTGATCACTTGGTGGCGCTATAACCGATGATTAATGTTTTAGATGTGTTCAGACAGGGACTTTTAGTATAGTTGGTACATTTAAGATCGATCAGAGTTTGTATGGCTGAGTTATAATAACTTCCTGTTTATGGCGAAACGTCAAAATTCGTTGACTGGTGTACATACATCGTTTATCAAAGTAATAAAAGCTTCGCAATTTAACATCCAACATACCTTAAGAGAAGATTTCTGGAGTTTGAAGGTGAGCAGATATAATCTCTAGGAGGAGTTCGTTGAAGTATGAGACATGAAAAAGTGCCTTTTTAAGGGTTTTTTGCTAAATAATTAACTTCCTGTTGATTTTGGAAACTTGCTCCAATTGACTTTTTTGTTTGTCTTGATCTGCAACATAAGTGTGGCAATTTTCAAGCATGTCCTTTAAACACAGTCTGAAATAGCAGTAAAAAACAGCAGAAAATGCTATATTGCATGCTGCCATTAGGTGGCGCTATAACTGACACTGTATTTCGCTCTATGAACTCCTTCAGACATGGACTCTTAACACGCATGACGAATTTTAACCCGATCAGACATTGCATTGCTGAGTTATTAACCACTTCCTGTTCAAAGAAAAAGTCAAACTTTCGAGGACTGCCATTCGCGCATCGTAAAATGAAGTGAAAAAAGCTTCGCAATTTAACATCCCATATGCCTTGAGAGAATACTGAACAACTTTGGAGATGAACAGATGAATTCTCTAGGAGGAGTTCGTTAAAGTACAAAGCCTGAAACTATGCTCAATTTCATACAATAATAAAAAATAACCGACTTCCTGTCGGTTTTGGAAATGGATTCCTATTGACTTTTTTGTTGGTCCTGATCCCTTACATAAGTGTACTGATTTTCAAACATGTACTCGCAATACAGCCTGAAATACAAGTATAAAACAACAGAAAAGGGTCTATTACATGTTGCCACTAGGTGGCGCTATAACTGACACTGTATATCGCTATTTGCATTTGTTAAGATATTCACTCTTAACCTACATGGCGAATTTGAACTGGATCGGACATTGCTTGGCCGAGTTATAACAACTTCCTGTTTACGACAAAATTTCGACTTTGGATGACCGCTGTGCGCACATAGTTTATCGAAGTCAAAAAAGCTTCGCAATTTAACATCCCATATGCCTTAAGATAGTGCTGAACGAGTTTTGAGACGAACAGATGAAATCTCTAGGAGGAGTTCGTTAAAGTACGACGTGAGCAAAAATGGCCATTTTTAGAGGTTTTTGGGAAATAGCTGACTTCCTGTCGATTTTGGAAATGAGATCCCATTTACTTATATTTAAGTTTTAGTACCCTACATATGCGTGGCGAATTTCATTCACCTACGACAAACTCATAGCGCATCATAAGCTACAACGCGTTAGGTGGCGCTGTAGAGTCATTTTACCACACCCGCTTTTCGAAACACAATTAGACGTAAATTTTCGCAGGTTCTGATGTGTGTGCAAAATTCGGTGACTTTTCACGCATGTTTAGGCCCTCAAAAGTGCCGCAAAAACACGTTAGAAAAATAAAATAATAATAATAATTAAAGCTGCAAGCAGCGATCAAGGGCTCGAGCACCTACGTCGCCATCGCCTCTCGGTGGCCAAGTTGTTACAATGCGCTCTACGACTGATCCTTAGTTAGAAGACATATTGAAGTGAGATCTTTTCAAATTACCTAATCATACAGGCAACTTAAATAAAAAAAAATCACATCTCAAAGCATCATGACCCCCAGGGGGCGCTAACAAGTCTAAATATTTACGAGTTGAAATTTTTTTTTGGGACTGTTTTGGCCAATATTCTGGTAACCTAGGTAAAAATGCAGTTTTAAATGCTGTTCCACCTGTGATCACTTGGTGGCGCTATAACCGATGATTAATGTTTTAAATGTGTTCAGACAGGGACTTTTAGTATAGTTGGTACATTTAAGATCGATCAGAGTTTGTATGGCTGAGTTATAATAACTTCCTGTTTATGGCGAAACGTCAAATTTCGTTGACTGGTGTACATACATCGTTTATCAAAGTAATAAAAGCTTCGCAATTTAACATCCAACATACCTTAAGAGAAGATTTCTGGAGTTTGAAGGTGAGCAGATATAATCTTTAGGAGGAGTTCGTTGAAGTATGAGACATGAAAAAGTGCCATTTTAAGGGTTTTTTGCTAAATAATTAACTTCCTGTTGATTTTGGAAACTTGCTCCAATTGACTTTTTTGTTTGTCTTGATCTGCAACATAAGTGTGGCAATTTTCAAGCATGTCCTTTAAACACAGTCTGAAATAGCAGTAAAAAACAACAGAAAATGCTATATTGCATGCTGCCATTAGGTGGCGCTATAACTGACACTGTATTTCGCTCTATGAACTCCTTCAGACATGGACTCTTAACACGCATGACGAATTGTAACCCGATCAGACATTGCATTGCTGAGTTATTAACCACTTCCTGTTCAAAGAAAAAGTCAAACTTTCGAGGACTGCCATTCGCGCATCGTAAAATGAAGTGAAAAAAGCTTCGCAATTTAACATCCCATATGCCTTGAGAGAATACTGAACAACTTTGAAGATGAACAGATGAATTCTCTAGGAGGAGTTCGTTAAAGTACAAAGCCTGAAATTATGCTAAATTCCATACAATAATGAAAAATAACCGACTTCCTGTCGGTTTTGGAAACGGATTACCATTGACTTTTTTGTTGGTCCTGATCCCTTACATAAGTGTACTGATTTTCAAACATGTACTCGCAATACAGCCTGAAATACAAGTATAAAACAACAGAAAAGGGTCTATTACATGTTGCCACTAGGTGGCGCTATAACTGACACTGTATATTGCTATTTGCATTTGTTAAGATATTCACTCTTAACCTACATGGCGAATTTGAACTGGATCGGACATTGCTTGGCCGAGTTATAACAACTTCCTGTTTACGACAAAATTTCGACTTTGGATGACCGCTGTGCGCACATAGTTTATCGAAGTCAAAAAAGCTTCGCAATTTAACATCCCATATGCCTTAAGATAGTGCTGAACGAGTTTTGAGACGAACAGATGAAATCTCTAGGAGGAGTTCGTTAAAGTACGACGTGAGCAAAAATGGCCATTTTTAGAGGTTTTTGCGAAATAGCTGACTTCCTGTCGATTTTGGAAATAAGATCCCATTTACTTATATTTAAGTTTAGGTACCCTACACATGCGTGGCGAATTTCATTTGCCTACGACAAACTCACAGCGCATCATAAGCTACAACGCGTTAGGTGGCGCTGTAGAGTCATTTTACCACACCCGCTTTTCGAAACACAAATAGACGTAAATTTTCGCAGGTTCTGGTGTGTGTGCAAAATTTGGTGACTTTTTACGCATGTTTAGGCCCTCAAAAGTGCCCGCAAAAACAAGTAACAAAAATAAGAATAATAATAATAATAATAATAATAATAATAATAATAATAATAATAATCCTAACAGAAACAATAGGGTTCTTGCACCTACGGTGCTCGAGCCCGTTGGGCCCGAGCTCCTTCGGTGCTCGAGCCCTAATAATAACAATCCTAACAGAAACAATAGGGTTCTTGCACCTACGGTGCTCGAGCCCGTTGGGCCCGAGCTCCTTCGGTGCTCGAGCCCTAATTAAAGCTGCAAGCAGCGATCAAGGGCTCGAGCACCTACGTCGCCATCGCCTCTCGGTGACCAAGTCGTTACAATGCGCTCTACGACTGATCCTTAGTTAGAAGACGTATTTAAGTGAGATCTGTTCAAATTACCTTATGATACAGGCAACTCAAATAAAAAAAAATCCCATTTCAAAGCATCATGACCCCAAGGCGGCGCCAACGAGTCTAAATATTTACAAATTGAAATATTTTTTGGGACTGTTTTGGCCAATGATCTGGTAACCTATGTCAAAATTGTTAAAAATGCAGTTTAAATGCTGTTCCGCCTGTGATCACTTGGTGGCGCAATAACTGATGATTGGGGAAAGTTCATTTTTACAGCTTTAAGAGTCAAAAATAGAATTAAAATGAAAACACACACCAAAGCGTTTCTTTCTCACCGCATTCATTATCTTATGCTATAATTATCCTTATTTGTTTCTTACATTTTGAAATGTTGCCAGATTATCCAAGAATTGTTAGATTATCACCCTTCAAATATCTAGTTTCATAACTGTATTTCCCTGGGATATTATTTTTGATGAACTAAAACGAGTGGTAAACCAACAATAATTACCCATAAATAATAGTAAAGCATATGTGATATTAACTGTTAACCAGATGATCATCGTAAGAGCTAGTTTGATATGAGCATTGCAGCATCAATCTGTAGCTCTGTTCTGAACAATCTGCAGCTTTCTAAGGTGTGTTTTATTTGTCGCAGTCCAAACAACTGAACAATACTCCATGCATACATTTTTTTAAAGTAAGAGGTGAAAGAAAGAGCATTTTCTGGGTACTGCAGTACCATTTGGCATGTCCTTGGTAATGCAGTCGATATGTTGTTATCATCCCTGCACATTATAGTGTTTAGAAACACACTGATAAAAACGTTGTATGGAGCTGCTGGTGTATACTTTGAAACAGGGTTGGAACCAGTACATGACACTGGCCTTATATAAACAGCGACAGAAACATTATTCCATTGTGGAAATGATAGAACAATGATGGAACTGAGTCACTCTGAATAAAACTAAATGTTTACCTGCCTTTCCTTTGCATTATTGGCACCCTGTTATACTGATATATTGTTATGCTGAAATAATGGACTTTATGTTATTGTTATCACTGGTTGAGCATGATCAGAATGTGCACATCTAACATGAATTTAGGTTCAATTGACATTTTAAACATGACAAAATTGTATTAGGTTGTCAAATTCTGATCACGTGGAACTGATATTCACAATAAAAATCACATAGATCCATAAATAGATTTACAGGGCAAAACAAGCTGTTTCAGTTTCATTGTCTATTAGGCCCTTTATGCTTCATCACAATTAATGTGTGGTATTTATCCTATAAGTTACACACAAAACCTCAAAATAGGCATTGTGATTTCATTACAGTCTTTCTGCTTTGCTTTTTTTGCACATGGACTAAAAAGCAGCACAAGGGAGTTTATTACAAATAAATGCAAACATTTCACAAACAAATATCTTTTAAGTAGTAAGTCTAATGCAAATAAAATATAAACATCTAAAGCTTTTTACATTATATCACATCAACACATTTTTACTTTGTTTTATCCTTCTTTTTACGTTAAATGTTAATTATTGTAATGAATACGCAAATAAAATATGAACATCTGAAGTTTGTATAATGCTGTGCATTTGCTGTAATGCTGTACAATATTCACTGCTGTAAGCAACTTGCATTGGGCGATTGCATTCTTTTAAACTTATATTTATAATTAAACAATGTGTTACAAGTAAATTTGACATCTACGCGGCATATAAGCAAAATAAAAATGAAAACGTCTTCACGAGTAAACATTTTATATGAACTCCATTGGCTTAGTCTGTGCAATCACGTGATTGAATGCGCGTTCACGTAGAGGGGAGCCGAAACTGCAGCAGCGCTGCAGAAGAGACACTGCTGTCATAGAGGGTCTCAGCGAAGCACGGGAGATCAACTACTTTCAAACTCTCAGAGAGAGAGCGAGAGAGATGACAGCACCGAACTGGACGATCGCGAACGAGACACAGTGACTGTGCGCTAGTAGCGGTTGGCCACAAACTCGGAGAGAGAGTGAAACCGGAGCAGACGCGCATGTTAAATAGTTCGTCTCCGGACTCTGACTGGAGCAGCGAAACGTCAATCACTCTCAACACGCACGCACATAAAAATAGTATAAACATAAATACAATATAAGCTCTTAAGCCCGAGAGTCCCAGGTACCGGGGACTTGCCCCCTTGTGCATTACATTTTCGCTCATAGCTCATTTACCCTGTGAGGGACCCCACACATATCACATACCGTTGTGCTCAGCGGAAACTCAGGAGTATAATTCATGACCAAGTTTTTGCTCTGCCAGACTGCCACTGTTTCCATTCCACAGCCACTCTCTTAAAGCCACTGTACACCGCCTGGCCCCTGGGGGGGTTTCCCCTACAGCCATTTTAAGGGTTTTTTTGCAAAATAATTAACTTCCTTTTGATTTTGGAAAATCGCTGCAATTGACTTTTTTGTTTGTCTTGATCTGCAAAATAAGTGTGGCAATTTTCAAGCATGTCCTTTAAACACAGTCTGAAATAGCAGTATAAAACAGAAGAAAATGCTATATTGCATGCTGCCATTAGGTGGCGCTATAACTGACACTGTATTTCGCTCTATGAAATCCTTCAGACCTGGACTCTTAACACGCATGACGAATTTTAACCTGATCAGACATTGCATTGCTGAGTTATTAACCACTTCCTGTTCATAAAAAAAGTTCGACTTTCGAGGACTGCCATTCGCGCATCGTAAAATGAAGTCAAAAAAGCTTCGCAATTTAACATCCCATATGCCTTGAAAAAATACTGAACAACTTTGGAGATGAACAGATGAATTCTCTAGGAGGAGTTTGTTAAAGTATGAGACATGCAAAAGTGCCATTTTAAGGGTTTTTTGCAAAATATTTAACTTCCTGTTGATTTTGGAAAATCGATGCAATTGACTTTTTTGTTTGTCTTGATCTGCAACACAAGTGTGGCAATTTTCAAGGATGTCCTTTAAACACAGTCTGAAATAGCAGTAAAAAACAGCAGAAATTGCTATATTACATGCTGCCATTAGGTAGCGCTATAACTGACACTGTATTTCGCTCTATGAAATCCTTCAGACATGGACTCTTAACGCGCATGACGAATTTTAACCCGACCAGACATTGCATTGCTGAGTTATTTACCACTTGCTGTTCGTAAAAAAAGGTCGACTTTCGAGGACTGCCATTCGCGCATCGTAAAATGAAGTCAAAAAAGCTTCGCAATTTAACATCCCATATGCCTTGAGAGAATATTGAACTACTTTGGAGATGAACAGATGAATTCTCTAGAAGGAGTTCGTTAAAGTACAAAGCCTGAAACTATGCTCAATTTCATACAATAGTAAAAAATAACTGACTTCCTGTCGGTTTTGGAGACTGAATCCTATTGAGTTTTTTGTTGGTCCTGATCCCTTACATAAGTGTACTGATTTTCAAACATGTACTTGCAATACAGCCTGAAATACAAGTATAAAACAACAGAAAAGGGTCTATTACATGTTGCCACCAGGTGGCGCTATAACTGACACTGTATATCGCTATTTGCATTTGTTAAGATATTCAGTCTTAACCTACATAGCGAATTTGAACTGGATCGGACATTGCTTGGCCGAGTTATAACAACTTCCTGTTTACTACAAAATTTCGACTTTGGATGACCGCTGTGCGCATATAGTTTATCGAAGTCAAAAAAGCTTCGCAATTTAACATCCCATATGCCTCAAGATAGTGCTGAACGAGTTTTGAGACGAACAGATGAAATCTCTAGGAGGAGTTCGTTAAAGTACGACGTGAGCAAAAATGGCTATTTTTAGAGGTTTTGGGAAATAGCTGACTTCCTGTCGATTTTGGAAATGAGATCCCATTTACTTATATTTAAGTTTTAGTACCCTACACATGCGTGGCGAATTTCATTCACCTACGACAAACTCATAGCGGATCATAAGCTACAACGCGTTAGGTGGCGCTGTAGAGTCATTTTACCACACCCGCTTTTCGAAACACAATTAGACGTAAATTTTCACCGGTTCTGATGTGTGTGCAAAATTTGGTGACTTTTTACGCATGTTTAGGCCCTCAAAAGTGCCCGCAAAAACACGTTAGAAGAAAAAAAATAATAATAATTAAAGCTGCAAGCAGCGATCAAGGGCTCGAGCACCTACGTCGCCATCGCCTCGGGTGGCCAATTGGTTACAATGCGCTCTACGACCGATCCTTAGTTAGAATACGTATTCAAGCGAGAACTGTTCAAATTACCTAATGACACAGGCAACTCAAGTAAAAAAATCCCTTCTCAAAGCGTCATGACCCCCAGGTGGTGCTAACGAGTCTAAATATTTATGAGTTGAAATATTTTTTGGGACTGTTTTGGCCAATATTCTGGGAACCTGTCAAAATTGGTAAAAATGCTGTTCCACCTGTGATCACTTGGTGGCGCTATAACCGATGATTAATGTTGTAGATGTGTTAGACAGGGACTTTTAGTATACTTGGTACATTTGGGATCGATCAGACATTGTATGGCTGAGTTATAATAACTTCCTGCTTATGGCGAAACGTCAAATTTCGATGACTGGTGTACGTACATCGTTTATCAAAGTAATAAAAGCTTCGGAATTTAACATCCCACATACCTTAAGAGAAGATTTCTGGAGTTTGAGAGTGAGCAGATAAAATCTCTAGGAGGAGTTCGTTGATTTAATAATAAGACTAAATAAAACTATCTTGCTTGGAAGTAATTATACTATATATAATATAATATAATATGCGTGATTGGACTGGTGCTGTGTCATGAGAAAGAAGCTTCGTGACATGGATTTTATTTGAAGGTTGACTCCATTTTTATTTGAAAACAAGAACATAACATGAATCATGGAAATCACGAGAGTTCAAAACAAGGCTTTAATGAAACCATCAGCTGGGCTCTAGAGAAACCCTTTAATATATTCGTCCAGTGCTTCCAGGCAGAGCAGGACCTCAAAAGAGACTCCTATTCTCACAACCTTCAGTAATGGACCTTCGTTCATCAGTGAAGTGCACAGCCATGAACACCTCCAACAAACAGTTCCATGCTACAACAGTCCCAGTATCCGAGACAATCTTGGAATCTCAGGAAATACCAGCAATGAAGCTGCTGCTGCTGATGATGATGATGATGACCAGGTTTGAGTCTCCACCGTCAATCTCAAAGGAGAGAAGACAAACATTTAGTTGCAGAACTGATTGCAGATCCACGACAGCAAATGTGTTTGTACTACATTGGTGTCTTCAACATCATTACTGTTTAAACTTTCTAACTTTACCTGTATTTAGCATTTGCTCTGATTTACTTGTTTCACCATCAGTATTATATTCAATCCACTGTTTAACAAGTTTTATTATTCAAACTCTAGCAATAAAAAACCCTAACATTTACATATGCACTGTTTGAACTGTACTACAGTGAAGAAGGTTAACATTTCTTTGTAATTCTGATATTGCTGTGGAATATATATTCCCCACAAGTACAACTATAAGTTATATTTTACTTTAATATATGAGTATACTGTAATAAAAACTAAAGTAAACCACAGTTTATTGCTTCACTAGAACCAAGTTAATCTATAGTTAATTTAAGATTACTTAGAAATACAACAATATACTGTATAAATCTGAAATTTCTAAATTAAACAAATACAGTAATTACATTATATGATTACAGCATTTTTACCATGTTGCTTTAATTGTTAAAAACGAAAGTTATTTATCTTTTTATTAAAGTCCCGTCCGTTCGTTAGGTTAGGAGGTTCTTGGTCATTATTTACACAGAATTTATCATGAATACTGACCAGAGAGAGACGCGCGGGTTTCCTGCTGGAGCTGCCCGTGCAACAGGTCAGGGAGGTGGGGTTGGATCAGTCGAAGCTCTCGCTGAACGCGACTGGGGTTCAAACTGAAGCTCCTGTGGAAATGTAGGTGAACCACGCCGAGCAGGGTTCCTCTTTGTAGGATTCTAAGCTCCTAGCCACAGCCCTGAACACGCTTTTGATGTTGTGGAGCAATTTAAAGCTTGGTGGTGCAGATAGAAACTTAACAATCCCGTCCGCCATTTTCCAACCCAACGCTGCGCCTCTGTAGCTTCTCCCACAAATCCGCGCATTCCAGTCAACACCTGAATGTCTTGCGTGCATTCAGCGGCTCTGCCGATCAAACACAAAGCAAACACGCGTGCATTCACTCGCGAGTTGCGCTTTATTTCCGCGCGAACCGCGTTCGATGTGAACGTACCTTTAAGCCCGAGAGTTCCAGGTACCGGGGACTTGCCCCCTTGTGCAATACATTTCCGCTCATAGTTCACTAACCCTGAGAATGACCCCACACATATCACATACCGTTGTGCTCAGCGAAAACTCCTCTAAAAATCTAATTCACTTTCATATCCGTTAACCACAGCTCTAACGCCATGCAAATAAACAACAACATGTCCGGAGTATAATTCATGACCAAGTTTTTGCTTTGTGCTCTCTTAAAGCCACAGTATTCCCTGGCCCCTGCGGGGTTTCCCCTTAAAGCAGGGTTGCCAGGTCCCAGAAATACTTCCAGCCCAATGACAACTCAAAATCCGCCCAAATGGAATGAAAACTAGCCCAATTTTTCAGTGTCCAATCAGATTAGACAACGGCTGGAATCCCACAAAGGGCCTTAAAAAATTTATATAAGTTTAAGTTTAAAGTATTGGCCTTTTGTCTAACCCAAATTCTTAATATCACACATTGTGCTTTTTTAATACACAATCTCATACAATAAAGGTCAAATAAGAACATGTGCTCTCTGAATTTTTTTTGACCCTAGTCAGAAGTGCCTACTTGTACTTGTTCATCCACAGACAACCTAACCGACGCTTCTGACTACAACGCTCTCAAGGAGTGACGTGATGATGATGATGCTTGATTGGTTATGTCAAAAGCACATGTGGCGCGCGCGCCTATTTGCGTCTCGCAAGAAGCAGCATTTGTTGCCAAGTATTCATTCCCGGGGATCAACACCCACTAATAAAAGGTTCCCTTTTATCTTTGTCCACAATTATTATTTATTATTATTATTTATTTTTTGTGGCCGCGGTACATTATAAATGTAGCCCAAAAAAACGCAACCCGCAACTCCGTATTTTTTCCCGCAACTCCTTTTCTAAAATAGCCCAATTGTGCGGAAAACCGCTACCCTGGCAACCATGCCTTAAAGCGACAGAACCCTACAGCCATTTTAAGGGTTTTTTGATTTTGGAAAATCGCTGCAATTGACTTTTTTGTTTGTCTTGATCTGTAACATAAGTGTGGCAATTTTCAAGCATGTCCTTTAAACACAGTCTGTAATAGCACTAAAAAACAGAAGAAAATGCTATATTGCATGCTGCCATTAGGTGGCGCTATAACTGACACTGTATTTCGCTCTATGAAATCCTTCAGACGTGGACTCTTAACACGCTTGACAAATTTTAACCCGACCAGAAATTGCATTGCTGAGTTATTAACCACTTCCTGTTCATATAAAAAGTTTGACTTTCGAGGACTGCCATTCGCGCATCGTAAAATGAAGTCAAAAAAGCTTCGCAATTTAACATCCCATATGCCTTGCAAAAATACTGAACAACTTTGGAGATGAACAGATGAATTATCTAGGAGGAGTTTGTTAAAGTATGAGATATGGAAAAGTGCCATTTTAAGGGTTTTTTGCAAAATATTTAACTTCCTGTTGATTTTGGAAAATCGATGCAATTGACTTTTTTGTTTGTCTTGGTCTGCAACATAAGTGTGGCAATTTTCAAGGATGTCATTTAAACACAGTCTGAAATAGCAGTAAAAAACAGCTGAAATTGCTATATTGCATGCTGCCATTAGGTGGCGCTATAACTGACACTGTATTTCGCTCTATGAAATCCTTCAGACATGGACTTAACACGCGTGACGAATTTTAACCTGATCAGACATTGCATTGCTGAGTTATTAACCACTTCCTGTTCAAAGAAAAAGTTCGACTTTCGAGGACCGCCATTCGCGCATCGTAAAATGAAGTCAAAAAAGCTTCGCAATTTAACATCCCATATGCCTTGAGAGAATACTGATCAACTTGGAAGATGAACAGATGAATTCTCTAGGAGGAGTTCGTTAAAGTACAAAGCCTGAAACTGTGCTCAATTTCATACAAAAAAAAAAAATAACCGACTTCCTGTCGGTTTTGGAAACTGAATCCTATTGACTTTTTTGTTGTCCCTGATCCCTTACATAAGTGTAGTGATTTTCAAACATGTACTCGCAATACAGCCTGAAATACAAGTACAAAACAACAGAAAAGGGTCTATTACATGTTGGCACTAGGTGGCGCTATAACTGTCACTGTATATCGCTATTTGGATTTGTTAAGATATGGACTCTTAACATACATAGCGAATTTGAACTGGATCGGACATTGCTTGGCTGAGTTATAACAACTTCCTGTTTACGACAAAATTTCGACTTTGGATGACCGCTGTGCGCACCTAGTTTATCGAAGTCAAAAAAGCTTCGCAATTTAACATCCCATATGCCTTAAGATAGTGCTCAACGAGTTTTGAGACGAACAGATGAAATCTCTAGGAGGAGTTCGCTAAAGTACGACGTGAGCAAAAATGGCCATTTTTAGAGGTTTTTGGGAAATAGCTGACTTCCTGTCGATTTTGGAAATGAGGTCCCATTTACTTATATTTAAGTTTTAGTACCCTACACATGCGTGGCGAATTTCATTCTCCTACGACAAACTCATAGCGCATCATAAGCTA
>SRMA01026885.1:41031-68788 GCA_007224835.1 Danionella cerebrum | reverse complement strand
CCTTCTTCTCTCAGCCTTCGGCGGTGATACACGCTCTTTCTCTTACTCCCTTATCTCTTATCATCCCAGCTGGGCTTCTTGTCTTTTGTCTGTCTGCAGAGACTCTCACTATCCTGCTCTCTAAATAAAAGGAACTATGGATCTGATCAACTGGTCTCTAAATGCAATTGACACCATTTTCTTGACGAGGAGCGTGGGTTCGGGGGAACCCACCTGTCCTGCTGGAACTTATGCTGCTGGCTACACGATGGACTCCTGGTCGAAGTGGAGGATCGTGTGCCTGGCTGCTCTGTCCCTGGAGGATGTCGAGGACATTTACATAATTGAAACTGTGATAACTGGGATTCTGCTGATTGGAAAATGTGGAGCTCTCGGCTATCGGCGATTATCAAAAGCGGTCAGTGCTCAAAGCCCCACTAAGCTGACCGACTGGAATGGAATGTTGAATGGACTGTCGGGACTCATGTAACGGTCTGTGACCGCAAACTGGATTTCATCAGGGAAAGGCTGGCAGAATTGAAACGTAAGTTGGATAATATGGAGACCGGGGAAAGACTCTAAAAATCTGGAAATTTACAGCTTTTGACCTAAATTAACTTCTGTACCATCTGACGTCCCTTATCTCCTCTGGCCTTGGAGGCCGCGAAGAGGAGTCTAAACATCCCCCGTGCAGAATTCGATAAGGGGACACTCTCAGAACCCTCCCCTGCATCCACTTATCTCCGCCAGCTATTTTCCCCACCGCTGTAATCTGACGGGTCATTGGACAGCGCCCCCCATGGCTGCAGAAAAATTCTGGCTGCGGACTACAGCGACTACACCACTTCCCCGACCCCTACCTCATCCTGCGATGTTCTTTCCTGTATTTGTCAATGTGCTTGATTGCAAATGGCTTTTTTTTAACCTGCTCCACAGTGCTCTTTTCTTTGAAGGACAATGCTGAAAGGCTCTTTTTTAAGCTAATTTACCTAATGTATATCCATTTTCTCTGTTTCTCTCTGTAAATGCTACCTCTCAACACTGGCCTGTTCCCACCCTGTCTATGTCTGTGGCCAGAGGGGTCCAATTTCACTACATGTAACAGTGTATGTGACAAATAAAGGCTAATTCAATTCAATTCAATTTTCAACAAAAAGTTATTTCCATAGCGATAAAAGTTTGTTGTTATGTCCGGTCGATAGCTTCGCGGAAACTCCATTTTGGGTTTTTTTCTGTTGTTCCGTGGTCTCATAACGTCACCAAATATGGAATGACTCCCCATGCGTAAGAGGTGGTCTCTCCACGCTGCGCGTCGTGTGATTCGTCGGCGATGCTTTCCGTCTCAAAATGGTTGAGCTTATTGGCTTCCTCAGAATCAGAGCTTTCCAGCGATATATAGAGCTCCCGGATTGGACAGATGGTCGGGGGGTAGGGACACTCAGAAGCTCGACGTCGAAAGCGTTTGTGAATGAAAGGTTCCCAAAAGCGCAGCAAGATGGGGTAAATGAGCTTCCACCCCCCTTTTACAGCGTTTTTTAGGCTGAGTTCATTTTTTGGCCATTCCAATATCATTTACTCTTACCCAGTGTTCTTGACTGTCAAATTAACTCATCCACACCACTCCCCAAGAACCTATCTTCATTTTGATACCAAGATTTGCAGTTTAGACCTTGTAAAAGCTGAGAAATGCCTTAAAAAGTAAAAGTATAGGATTTTCGGAAAATAGGCCTCAGGGCTTAAGAGGTTAAATGAGGAAGATCTAGAAAAAAAGATTCTGAACCAAATACTGTATTAAAATATTTTATATCAACTGTGCAAAAGTTAACAGCAGTTTAGGAACAATTCTAGTGGTCATCTAGTGGTCATTTAGAGAAATGTAATTTGAGAAACTTTTAAGAGCACACGTCATACTTCAGTCCCGCCCTTCTTCCGGCGCTTTGAGAGGCTCGAGGTTCTTCTTCCAATGTGGATAACACGTGTGTAGGAAATGCGTTGAGACTGCTAAATCTTTACAATAAATCAGTTCTCTAAAAACAGTTCTCTCTCAAACGGTCTCCAGTGTTTATTATCAATTGAGAAGGTTAATTTTTACCATAACAGGAGCTAGGCCGAAGCCGTGGCCTCTCTTACGCCTCTACTACGGCTGTGACCGCCCTCCGCTCCGTGGCGCTCTGCATTCGCCGTATAAGATGCACCAACTTTTTCCCCTCAGTTTTGGGGAAGAAAAAGTGCGTCTTATACTCGAAAAATACGGTATTTTGTCAAAATTGAGACAAAAGCTAATGCTAAGTTAATCAGCGTATTACGTCCGGTTTTTAGCCCATGCTTAGGTTTATGATCACCAAAATGAGTGAAGGATCTGGACCAAGTAAATCATTAAGTCCTACATGAAAATCATTAGGTCCAAATAGCGTTCCACAATGACTGATGTACATTTGGAAGTGTGCTTGAGGCTGGCTCTCAGCAGCTACTGTCCAGACTATGCATCCCTGGCTGATTCAATTCAGTGCAAGTCACCAAATTAAACTCAGGTTATTACAAAAAATTTAAATAATTGATTATTATGTGTGTTTTGTCAATTCTCAGGGGTAGATCACTTTGACTTGGTCATTTTAAAAGTAGCTCGCAAGCTGAAAAAGTGTGAGCACCCCAGGTTTAGATGTTTTTGTACTTGGACTGTGGGAATCAACTGCAGTGCCCATAGAAAACCCACGCAACAGAGAAACTGCACTCAGGAAGACTCCCTTCTGGCCTTAAAGTGGTAAACTACTAACATCGTATAAAATTATTTTAAGGCTAAAAGGGAACATAGCCATCCATTGCCACCTTAGTGGGAGCACTGTTTGCTAAATGCAACGCTCGTCAGCAGGCAAAAGCTCAAATACAAATGCAAATGAAAAAGAATAAGCACTCACAGTTGTCCTAAAGTTTAAAATTGGTACTAGGAAAAATAGTTTTAGCATTAGAGTTTGTGGGATTGACTTGCTCTTGTGATCAAGATGTCAATCAAGTCTAGAATGAATTCTCAAGGCTTTACCACTGGGTTGGCAACTAGAAAATAATGAGATATTCATTATCAGTTAGCCATTAGCATTTCTCTCTCTACTTCTTTCTTCTAGGTCACTCCAGAACCAGAGTCCAAGCCTGAACCTGTAGCAGTAGTAGAATCAGCACCCGCGGAAGAGCCCATTTCCGTGCCAGAACCAGTATGTTCCGAAACAGAGCCAATTCTAGAATCTGTCAAGGAGCCTGCTACAGAACCAGTGCCTGAGCCAGTGAAGGAGTCTGCATCAGCACCAGAACCAGAACCTGTTGTACTCTCTGAACCTGTCACAGAACCAGTCCCTGAGCCAGTTCCAGAGGTACCTGAACCAGCACCTGAAACTCCCCCTGAACCCATCCCTGTGCCTACTGCAGAAGTACCATCTGAACCCACCCCAGAGCCAGTTCCTGTGCCAGCACCAGAGTCCTCCCCAGAACCTCCCTCTGCCCCAGCAACTGCACCTGAAGTTGCATCTGATGCTGTCGAAGAATCTCCAGCCCCTGAAGCTCTTCCAGAGGTCCTCAAGAATGATGGTAGGGTTGCTGCGTTGGGTTTAACTGGTTTGTACAATACCTAGCACCTGGCACTTTTAACAACCAACTCTGTTAGAGTTTGTGAGTTTTCAAGTGTCTGTGAGTCACTTTAGGCTACAGAACCTGGTGACTGAGCAACGGCGTGAAGGATTTGCCATCGTCAATGAAAACTCCCAATAACCACACTAAGATTCATTTAAAAGGTCTTTACCGTGTATACTTTTGTCAGATTCCCCTATGCAGCAACAATATTGTTATTTGGGTAAAAGCACAATGAGGAGTATTTGAACTTTGAAGAATCATTTGGGGCTAAACATTGGTCGGCTCAGCAGCACTTTAAGTTTAAGAATCTTATTCTAGATTTAGTTACTGCTTTCAAATAGTTCAGATAATAAAAGTAAAATATAGTATTTTTTCTTTATGTGACCCAGTGAAAGGCAAAATGAACATTCAATCAGCAGTCAGACACAGAAGCAGCTAATAATTTCAAGCTCCTGCTTAAACTTTTCTTTCCTTTGTATTTTGCTGTGCTACATTTGAAATAATAAACTATTCCTTCCTCATTTCCCTGCACTTCCACTGTAACTGGTTTGTACTGTTTTTCTTAGACAACCATGTAAAACCATGATCTTTAAAGTACAGGGCGGCATGGTGGCGCAGTGGGTAGCACAGTAGCACTGTGGCTCTAGTTAGAAGGTTGTCGGTTCGAGGCTCGCCGGTGACCTTCCTGGAAGGAGTTTGCATGTTCTCCCGTTTCCCCCACAATCCCAAAAACATGCGGTTGGGTTAATTGACTAATCTAAATTCCCCTTAAGTGTGAATGTGTGAGTGAATGTTGCCCTGAGATGGACTGGCGACCTGTCCAGGGTGTACCCCTGCCTCTCGCCCAATGTGTCCTGCCTCTCGCCCAATGTGTGCTGGAGATTCTGTGCACTGGCAGAACCCCGAAAGGGAATAAGCGGGTATGAAAATGAATGAGTTAATGAATGTTTAAAGTACATAATAATTTTGTATGTAACCTGCACAGCAAAAATGCCTGTGGGTGCAGCAGGCACCTTTAATTCTGATGTTGGTCTCGTGTCCTGTATAGACACTCACTAATATTCATAAGAAGTTTTATTAGGAAATAATAAAAATAGTGACCTAATGGACTACTTGCTCGTAGACGCATGACACGCCTCTGCCTTAAACTAATAGCACTCACTGAGGCCACACAGGGCACTTTATAAAAATATAGCACCATTATGTCAGGGGCGCGGCACGGTGGAGCAGTGGGTAGCACTGTGGCCTTCCAGTTAGAAGGTTGCCGGTTTGCCGGTGACTTTACTGGAAGGAGTTTGCATGTTCTCCCTGTGCTTGAGTGGGTTTCCTGCGGGTACTCCAGTTTCCCCTACAATCCCAAAAACATTAGGTTAGGGTAATTGAATAATCTAAATTCCCCTTAGGTGCGAATGAATGTTGCCCTGTGATGGACTAGCAACCTGTCCAGGGTGGACGCCTCTCTCTCGTCCAATGCGAGCTGTAGATAGGCAAAGGACAGAATAAATGAATAAATGAAAATGAGTTGGAAAATGAATGAATGAATTTCAGGGGCAGGACTCAATCGCACAGTTCAGCAGGTCCTATACACAAACAAGAACCTAAAATGCTCCTCATTAAAGCATTAAAAACAATATGTAGAAGGCTGTCAAAAAAACCTCTGGATGAAGTGCACTATAGTGAAAGCAAACTAATTGTTACAAACGAGCATGAACTTTTCAAGCAAGATATGATCCGGTTCTTCTTCTTCATCTCCCTCCACCACTCCCTATCCTCTGCATCCTCAATATTTGCTCCCACTAGCTTCATATCATCATTTATTGCATTCATATACTCTGCCTGACACTCTCTTCACCTCCAGAACATTCCTTACGAACTCCTCCCTCAGAACCATACCTACTTCATTTCTCTTATCAATACCACAATAAACCTGCTACTATTCTCTGAGCCTTGCTACCCTTCGACCTGGTCTCCTGTTCAACCCTTCCACCAATCCATCATATCAGCAAGCTCTCTAGCTTTTCCTGACATTGTACCACCATTCAGAGTTCCTATTCTCAGTCCTACTCTCTTTCCTTTCCTCTTCTCTCTCTGTCTACGTATTCTCTGTCTGTGACCAACAGTAGCCCAGTTTCCACCAGCGCCATCATGTAGGTCAACAGCCCCGATGGCGGTCATTGTTACCCCTCGACCGATCCCATATGGAGTTTAAAGTGATGATTCACATTTTTTTAAATTTGATGCCCTTCTGACACAACCCTCTCTATTTATCCAGGCTTGGGACTGGCACAGAAGTCTCTGGACTATGTCCCTCATGGTTAAATTAAGATAGTATGGGCAAATACTAAGGGCGCCGTACATCCAGGGGGCGCCAGAAATGGAGGAAGAAAAAAAAGCGCACTTTCCAGGAAACTTATACCTATTTAGCATTAGGTCTTCAGAAAACAGTAAGCCCACATTACGTTAACTGCATTTCAAGCCCATTTAGTACTAAGAGTAATATTATTAATAATAATATAGACTACCCTCGTAAGACGCCCCCCCTCCTCCTATGAATAATGGACTTTACCTGCTACACAGTGGTCTGTTTGGATGCACTCCACACCACCACAAAGCAATGCTACGGTAAAGATAATGCTACTTTTAACAATTAGCATAACAGTTTAATAATCAATAAATAGCTTGGCTGTCTGTTTTAACGACAGTTAATGATATGCAGGGGCCTAGTTGTTATGTAAATAGTCATGTAACTTCCCCATCATTGCTTCCTCATGTAAACGTGTAAATATGAGGTCTATTCAGCAGGGCTTGTAAAGTTAATTGACGTGGTTAATTTCCGTAGTTGTGAGCCTAGCTGTTTGTTGGGTTCATTTAGTTTAAAGTGTGTGTATCATGTTAAACTTTACATGAGTTATAAAGTGCATAACTTCCCAAATGCTTTATTTTACTCCAGTTTACTGATTGGTTTGCATTCTGCTAACAAGCTTTTCACTGTAATAAAATTTAAATAGTTACTAATAAATAAATTACTATCTAATAAACTATTTACACTGTGGAATAGTGTATGGAAGACATTCAGCTTGGAAGTGATCTTAATCAACCTCATATGACCGCCAGTGCAAGATAACTAACATTATTTGACATCAACAGCTATTCATTATCAGCCTTTTCTGAAAAAGTTTGCCAAATCTGTCACATTTACAAAAGTTTAGTTGCCATCTCAAGTTACTTTGGATCAGATGGAGCGGTGCTATTTATTCCTCACTGAAGTATTCAGCTTGCGTTCATGTCTTCTTTCTCCACTCTTTCATTCCCTTCCTGTCACACCCAAGGCTCATTTACAAGTAGGTTTGGTTATCCATGAGAGCGAGTGTTTCCAGAGCAGATCTGTGAGTGCTGGCAGAGATAAACACTCCGACACACACTGGATCTTTGTGCTCTGTGGCTGTAAACCGACGCCAATGTGGAACTAGGTCCTGGTCACATCCTTCCTTTGTTCTACAAGCACTGCTCTGCCCTCTAGGCTGTATTTTGTGCTCCTTGTGTTCACAAGACTGTAAGAGAGAGCAGTGTTAATAATTTGCTTTATGAAAGTATGTCAGTTCAGAGTTCTGATAAACCTAACAGCTGTTGCTGTGTATAGAGCATTAGAGTAGAAATTGATCACGGCAAGAGAAAATTCATGGTAAGAGACTGATTTTATTTTGTGTGGTGGGTGGCGATAGTGACATGGACACACACGCTCTGATTGACGCCGCACAGAGCATGTTTATTTAAAAAATGGCCCCATTAAAATGCCAAAAGGGGAGCGTGGCTCCGGGAAGTGCGCAGGGGTGCTCCAAGGGAACCTTAATTCCGTTCAGTCCAGTGGCGAGTGGGTTTCCGGACCAGAGGTGTAGTGTCCCGTTGTGCTGGCGCATCCGCCATAATGCAGTTCTGGACTCACTGCATCTATGCGGCCTGTAGGCTATTCCTTGTTGGAAATCTGAGTTCTTAGCAACTTCCTGTTTGTCATAGCCTCCGTGCACACATAGTTTGAGTGTGTGAGACTGTGTGGAGGAGTTTGTAACTAGCAAAAGGAGTTTGAACTTAGCAAAAGGGGCCTTTCGTAGAGGTTTTTGCGGAATACATAGATCAGTTCTATCAGGGTTCTTTGCACCTTCGATGCTCGAACGCTAACCTTTCACCAGAAACGCATGGAGATCAATGACAGATGATTGATTGATATTAATGTTAGATTTAACTGTTTCTTTTTACTGTGTTTCAGTCTGTGATTCTTCTTCCACATTCGCGCACATGCGTCTTTTTTTCCTTATTTCCTCACATTCTTTCGCCGTTTTTGGCACACTAAACTGTTCTATTTCAGAGCCCAAACACTTGTAAATAGTGAAAGAAGATGTTTATACCATCATCGAGAGCCCTGTGAGTTTTATGAATTTTTCAATCACAGTCATATGTAATAAAAGTTTTTATACACAGGGTTTATTCCAAACAATAATGTTTTTCAATATATCGTGTCATTTTTGATAGTATATAAATTGACTTTATATAATATTGCTTTTAAAACTGCTCATGCTCTTGATTCCAACAACATATTGCTTCATTAATTTATTTTTATCTTTTGCTAATTTTTGTATAGAAACATAAGGGTTTCTTTTGGACAAATCTAATATGATGTAATTTATTTATATATTAATGGATTGATGGCTCTCAATATCACTATATATATCGTTTGGAAAAAAAAATATCGCAATGTAATTTTTTTCCAATATTGTTCAGCCGTACTGCTGATTATGATGAAAGGAGTCAGAGTTAAGTTGGTTTCAGTTTTTTTTTAAACAACTTAGAGTGTGTATTTTAAAGAAGTCTCTTGTCCACTAAAATGTTAACCACGGATCAAATTGCTTAAGGTGCACATCTTTCAAACAGAGTGAGATTGTAGACAGCCAATCATGCTATAGCAAGAATTGGCAGCATCCAATAGATGAACTTAGATCTGAGGGGAAGTAGCTCAAACCATAGAAGCTGTTTGTGCTTGGTTTGAGTGTTTAAAGCAAGAGTGGTGCAGTTGTCAACTTTGCCATCATCAGTTTCCATATCATGCGTTGTTTGGCCAGGAAAATTGGCAAAAAAAGATGTATATTTTTTCAAGATTTACGTCTGGAAACCTCATTTGTGCAGGAAAGTATTATAAATGAATATGAGCAGAGCCAAAGTCTGAAGATTGATCAAGTGTTCATTTAATTTAAACTGGTGCTGAACTTTACACTCCGTATGTTTATGGTTCCTTTCAGAAGTAGCTGCTGTTGTGGAAGATGAGGGTGAGATTCCTGATGTTGGCAGCAAAACAAACAAGTTTGAGACGATCCTGACCAAGGAGGAGCTGGAGGAGGAGCAGAGGTCAGTGTGTGTCAACAGTAATATCAAACCATCGTAAAGGCGTCTATCATAACAGCACAGAGTTTGACGAGATGTGCATAGCAATGCTTTTGCTAAACATGAAGACTTCAGTGGATTGATGTCCTCATAACTTGACGTGATGTGACATAGCGTTACCTCTACAAATTATTGTTCTCTGAAGGAGAGATTATGAAATTATATTTAGAATCTAACTCAGGAAGCCTCGAGTCATCTCTAATTACTCTACAATAGACCAATCAAAGGGTCTTGTGGTATATCACAATGTTCAATTTACCTGAACACCTACTCACCAGAAGGTATGAAAATCAATGCTTACCTCCAAATAACAATTTTCCAATCCATATCAAGAGGCAAAAATTCACTCAGAAAACACAGCTCTGTACTGTGCCAAAGGGACGTAACAACTTTCTCGCCCTCAGGGAATGATGATTTATGCGGGTAACCAAGAATGCCCCCCCCACACACACACACACACAAGGGAACCCCTTAAAAATGCCACAGTCTAGGTTCTTTCATGATGGCGTGTTGTTAAAAGCATGAAGTTACTTTGGATAATGAGAATGTCCACTTTTCTTTAATTTTGCTTTCTCTTTTTCGTTTCGTTTTTGTAACATCTTTTGTTCTCTCACACTTATTGTTTCTCTCTCTTTTCAATCTATCCGTCTCTCATCCATTTCTCTCCTCTTTTTCCTCCAGCTTGCTCACTCTGTCTTTTTCTCTGCTTTTTTTCTCTCTTCTGTTTTTAACTTGCTCACAAACACCCTTTGGAAAATGACTGGTGTGATTTTTAATTTGTAGGATATACAGTGAAAAAACAAATCAGTGTAATACTCTCTCCTCTTGAGTAGTTTTAGAAGAGCTGCGTTTTACTCATACTTTAAGTTGTATTTAGAATACATACTTTTACCATACTTTTTTGGCTGGTAATTGTACTGTTTTATTGAATATGATCTTTCAGTACTCTTTCCATCACTGTTGATGTGTAAATCAAATTGTACAATGATTTGAGACAATCTGTAAGGGACAGAATCATATTTAAGTCACTCATTTTTATACATTCTATGTACTTTGGGTCTGTTTTGCTTCTCTATAATTGGGTATTTCCACAGTCTTTTCAAAATTAGTTACATTTATGAATGTTGATGTTCAGTTTGATCCAGTCTTTCATTCGTCTTCAAACTCTTTATCTCAGGGGATATAAAAGCATCCTTCGGAATTGAATCTCATCAAAACTAACATCTGCATGATTCCTGTCACTTCAATCTGCTTTAACACAGAGCAACTCTTTTTCTTATGGGCACAGTTCACTTAAAACGATCAGTTATTCCATATTGAGCACTTTCACCCTTCCAAGATTCTTTGGGAAGAGTTGAGGACGAGTAAATAATGAAAGTGTTGTGTTTTTGAGTGAACTGTCCCTTTACTGGCTGAACTGAACTCTTCTTCTGAACATCTGCTGGGCTTCACAAATAACACCTGCTTTAACCAGTAACACCCAGCGCATCTGATGGTGAGTCACACACAACACTCATTCATCATAAGACAAACCAGTCTGGGTTAGCACCATATGATTAACTGGAAATTATAGATGCACTGCACACAAAACAAAACTGGCTCAATGTAGAGCAAATACACCCTATGGGTTATTGGGAGCTGGGGTAGAAGAAACTTGCAAACACCGTAGTCTCGGGTTTAATTCAATTTGTTAAACCTATACTGGACCCCATAACCCTTCAGTTAGTGATTTATACTTTATGAGATCACAGTGTGACTCTTTCATATGTTGTAAAATATAAAACTAAACCACACAAATAATGTTGTTTGAAAACCGCTGCACATTGAGGATTTCATTCAATGATGACAGAACTGCAGATCTTAGAAACCAAATAAGTTTTAAACAGAGAGTTGGAGATTTTCATCCAGTCTGGAACTGGTGATTACCCTTTATAAGGCTCCTTATTGGCCAAGATGAATTGTCACAAACCCCTGAGCCTCAGCAAGGAGCTTTCCCAACTCAGTGGGGCCTGGTGAGCCAGCTTCTCAACTTTAACTATGTTTTCTGGTGATCATTGTTAACAGTGGGAGCACAATCAGAGAGTTGCATATATTGCGTTACTGAAATAATGCATGAAAGTCACATACCACACCTGAGCGGGAGAAAGACAACAAACAGCATGTATGCGTAAAATTATCATGACAGGCTAACAGATTAAGCTCCGTTATATTTATTGGATATTAATTGTTGTGTTGCTTAGTGTGACGAATCTAAAACTTTTCTCGTCTGAGAAAGATCCAGTAAAAATTGAAAGAATACTTTTGTAGATCTTTTACTAAAAGCACGTTTGCGAGTTTACACTCAAGGTATTAGTTTGGCACAGTTTGATTGTGAAATTGCGTTACAAACCTGCTTTAAAAGGATTATCATAAACTGGTCATGTATCTGTCATATTTCACAACAGAGCCGTTTGTCTGGATGTTGTAAATATCTAGTTAATTATAAACCTCCCTTTAAACCAGACTCACCTCAACCAACCTTTAGCCCATTGAATACCAAGACTTGACAGCACCCCGGCCTAAACAAATGAATCTTAATTACTGTCACTCCCTCTGCTGGGTCTAATCTTCTTTATCTGTTAGAGACCTTTATTCTGTATAGCTTTCTGTCATCATGTTCTTTAACCCTTAGAAGTCCTGCGCCATTTTGGGTGTTTTTGGGGTTTTTTTTACAACTTTACAATTTGCTGTAATAAATTTATCTTCAAAACAGATCATTTTTGTACAAACCCAGCGTCTTTTTTTATATCTTTTTCATTACATAAAAAAACAATCCTGAAATTGTACAAAAAGTACAATTCTTAGTAGTAAATTGACTTTTTTTTAACAGCAAAAATCTAACATTTTTTCAGACAAATTAGAAATGTAAAAATCCCCCCCAAAAAAGCAGACAAGACATAAACAATATTAGATTTAAAAAGGAAGGTGAACTGTTCTTAAACCTGACACTGTTTAGTTTCAATTTTTTTTGTGCCAGAACTTTGAAAAACACGAGCCATATCACAATTATTGTACTTTCAATGGTTATTTGTTCTTTCCACCACTTGATGGCACTGATTGTACCGATTTAGGGTCTGTAAAACAAACTGAAAGATATTTCACAGTTTAATTTAGAATACTTAGCAAATTATGTGTCATAACCACAAAAATCAAGCTAATAACCTTCTTAAAAACCTGCACATTACGTTTGAAATAAAAAATAATTACATTAAACAATAACTGGGTTCCAACATTCCTACGCTATTCAAAACAGCTGCTGTGATTGGCACATGCCCGGGTGTGGCTTCTAAGCATTAAAGTCCTTAACTTTAAGGGGAGCTCAGATTTTTCCAGATTTATCAATTGAATCGTATTGATGTGTGCACTGCTCTGCAATGTTTGAAATCCCATAGTAACCACTACTTTAAGTTTAGCTGTACATATCAGTTGCATATATGTCCTGAATGGAAGGAGTTTCACTGAACCTCAACAGTGCAGGTGTAGAACACGCCGCATACTTCCTCTGCTATCTGAGCAGGAAAACTAGGTGTTGGGTTTTTCTCACTAACTCATTTGTATGTGCAGTTTACGTCACTCTCTTACCCCTCCCCCTTCATGGTAAGGGGAAGGGCTGAAAGTATACCCCTATCAATAAGGACACGCCCACATAGCTGGATCTTTCAGCCACAATGTTCTGAGGGATCATCAAGTTTTAAAAAAAATTAACCATATAAACATAAATTAGATGCAAATCAATTTTTACATTAATGTTAGGTTAATAATGGCACATTAGCCCTGTAAAATAAGATAATAAGATAAATAAAACTAGCATTTGTTTGTGCATGTGTGATTTAATTTTCTTTTGTTGATCTGTATATGAACCTGCAATCCAACAAAAGGATGGTTCTCATTTGTTCATCTGGGCGAAAGGCAGGGGTACACCCTGGACAGGTCACCAGTCCTTTACTGGGCAACACACTCATCCCCTCACAGGCTAAAAGGCTAAAAGGGAAACTTTTACATTTACTTTTATGCATTTGGCAGACGCTTTTATCCAAAGCGACTTATATTTTGAATGAACATATTTTTTTCTGTCAGTTCTTGCTTTCCCTGGGATTTGAACCCACAACCTTTGCGTTGTTAGCACAATGCTCTACCAACTGAGCTAATTTTAACTAAATTTTAAGCTTAAATTTTAACACTATTACCTACATTTCTAGCTTCCAATGTGGTTAAAACACAACAGACCAGCAATGTGAAGATGGTAATTAGCTGGGTTTCTGGCTGCAAAAGTGGCCAGTATCTGGATCCCCATTTAGCTGTCCTGGGAACAGTACAGAGGAAGAGTACGAAGTCAAATCCAGCGAAAAATAACTATTTCTAAACACTTGTCTTTATTATCTATGATAATTGGTACATTTTGGATGGATAAAGGAAGTGAAAATTATAGTAGCTTTTATTGCTTTAAATTTGTATCCATATTTTATACTTATTAAGGTTTTTTTAAACTTTAAAGAGGCAGACTTCAGGCCTTTATAGCATTTAAATATTAACAAACAAAATGCACTTACAAAGACATGTCGACTAAAGTAATTGGCTAAAAATATTGGCTGTCAAACATCATTAAAAGAATTAATCATAAAGCCTGTACTTCATTTATACTTATACTTTTTTATATTTACAACTGTGCATCAAGCCCAAATAAGGTCCTAACCATAGCCTTTCCATAGACCAGATCCATATGCAAGAACTTTTTTTACAACTTTTTTCCCCCAAAAAGGCCAACTTAGGATGGAATAACTCTATAATGCAACAGCAAAATATTGTTAAATTGTGGATAAAGGATCAGTTACTATAGTTATACATACAGTACATGTCAATAAAATGCTTACTATAATAATTTCTTTGATTACTGCTACTAAAAGCAGCACAAAACAATTCATTATTTTAAATGTTTGAATCCAAACAACATTTCGGCTTCTTTTTTCAATGATGCATAAATTATTATACTGAATATGAACTCTAATGCAAATAAAATATAATAATCTAAAGTTTGAATAATGTTGTTACTCCTAAGTTACAGTGCAAAGATTATCAGATGAACATAATTAAAAAGATCCACGACAGAAAATCAAAACTTAAGAAGTTACCAAGTGGAAGTGCACACAATGAAACAGTGCCTACTAGTGGTATAAAGTGAGGTTGCAGGCGTGTTTGCACGTAGGCTTGACATATAACGAGGAAATGGGGCTCAACTGATTTGATATTTTCCACCATATTGTGTTTTAACTCCACGAGCTTCTCTCAAATAAGAGATTTATCATAAAATAGTTGCAGAAGAAGATCTTGAGGTGCTGATTCAGCATTTAGAGAATCCAGACATTCTGGAAACCTTACAAACCCCTGGCTTCCTCCATCTACCCTGCAGATCATTTTCAATTCAATAGATAAATCATTTGTTTGTACGTCACATTGTATGTTGTTAACCTGGGGTTCTTGATACTCATCCGTTGTTTATTTTTGTTTTGTTTTGCAGAGTTGCAGAGTAAGCAGTAGTTGAAGGTCTGCGGGGAGTCTGTGTGGAGTCCCTTCGACATTGTAGTCTTTTAGTTCTGTTTATTCCTGTACAGGCCAATTTGCACTTCTGCGTGTGAATAGCATGCTTCCTTAAGCCAAACCACCACCAAATATTAACTCAACAAGAGCTTTGTTTGTATTTGTCTTGATCAACTCGGATTCATCGTTTTCAGTCATAAACTCATTTAAATTAAACGGAGGAATATGGGCGGATGTGTTTTTTTTGCGTTTTTATTTTGAAACTGTGGTCAGACATAATCTAGAGTGCCTTCTTGAAGCATCATGTGACCTGCCATAGCCAATCAGCTCAGGTTCTGGTGTTCCGCCCATCCCACTCTTCAGGAGGGATATCACTCCCTCTGGTGGGAGAAAAGGTGAGATGCAAAGGGCTCGATGTAAAAAGAGCCTGAACATGCATTTAAGATTCATGAAAATACACAGTAAAATAATTACAAGCAAGCTGACAGGATGTCAGCCACATTAAATCTCAAAATATTCTAGAGTGAATTCTGTGTCAAATGTGAAGTTTCGATTTTTCTTTTGCTCTTGGAAAAGAGAACCGTGCTTTACTGTATGATTTGTGATGCTCAGACATGAATCAGTGACTGTAGCAAAACACTGTCGTGGATGAAGCGTTTTCCTGCTCCGTTATATCATTTAGATTTTTTGGTTTGATGTGTGACTGCAATGTTTTCATGGGATTCACTGTGAAATGGTTTTTGAATAAAGCCAAATTCAACAAACGTCTGTCTGACTGTGCTGTTACTGCTGTGATGCGATTCAAACTAACGTCCAAACACTAAAGGATCATTCATTCAGCTTCATACACGATTGTTCCCTTTTGGGTTCACGGGGGTCTGCTTGATCTCCTGCTCACTTCAGGCGAGAGGCGGGGTACACCCTGGACAGGTCACAGGGCAACACACAGATTCACACCTAAGGGGGATTTAAATCAAAGCACATGTTTCTTTCCTAACACACGATCCTGAAAACAGCTTCTTCACTTCACTACTGCGTCATGTTTTACATATGTTTATTTATAAAAATGTACATTTGCTGGGCATATCATTAGATTGTAACGTATTGATTCATTTCAGTGATTAACTATTTTAAAAAGCTAACTAATAACTAGTTACTTCTTAAATAAATTTAAATTGTTACATCAACAAGACAGTAACAAGTTACTCGAGTTACACAAGTACAGAAATGTTCAATTATTTTGCATATAACCAAAAATACTTATAATCAACTCTATTTTCAATAATAAAACCAACCAAATTAAACCCAGCAAATGAAGGAACTTGACATTGAGTATAGTACATTAATTCAGGACTATGTTTCTGTGTTTCTTGAATAGAAGATATTAAGAGCCAGCTTCATAAAATGCACAAGAACACAGTTTCTTTATAAATAGTCTGAGTCCAATCTAAAGAGTGCAGATGCACAGGTAGAGACATCATAAACTCATTTCTCTGTATCAAATACTGTTTAATCTAGAACACGGCTATTTGTTCTCTTCCGAACCGCACAGTCAATGTGCCTTCAGGAATACCATTGTTCTTGTACAGTAATTATAATATTATATGATGTGAGAGGCGTCTGCCACTTCTTCTTTCCCAGCCTACGCCACTTATGAATACTTCATCGCGTCCAGTAAACGATCAGGAATTAAGGCCTTTACGTACCTATGTGTGTGTTTTTTTTAATGTAGGGGCTGCATGCAGTAAATCTTTAGCCTTAATTACACAGCGCTAATGTAACTTTACACACCTGGTGGAAAAAAAAACGTCAATTTTCAAGAAACGCACCGAGCCATTTTTTTGTTTTCACAGTGTGCGTAAAACGCTGTGATTGGCTCGTCTGGTCACATGTTTTCAGCCAGGAAAGGCAGCAAAAGACGACGAGAAAGAAAGAAAACGAGGAGCTTTACTCCCAGAGGTGCAGAAGAAGAGAACACAGAGACTCTCGAGAGGGAATTACTGAATTACTTTGAATTACTGAATTTAAACAGAGCAAGAGATCGACAGCAGAGGATTTCACACGCCATGATCTTAAGAATAGCAGAGAATGGTGTCCATGTTCTCAAACCGCATCTCACAACCAAGACCTCGAGAGAAAGATTTGAAAACAGCACGAGGTCATGTGTGTCACTCTGATGAGACCAAAATTATTATCAAATAACCGTGTTGAGGCGGAGACTTGATTTTCTGGGTGGGAGTTACTGCAGTGGTGGTTTAGACCGACTACCAAATCAGGGAAATCCAGACATACATCTTCTCATATGTTTATTTGGTTTAGAGGAAAAGGGGGTGCTACTTGCGCCCTCTGCTGAACAACACTGGTGGAAATATCATGAACACAGCTTGTCCAAACAGAGGCTTGTAGAGAAGCAACATGTAACATGAACTGCATGGTGTGCAGGGAGTTTTATCTGCAGTCACTGATCCATTACAGGTGTGATCAGTGATGGATTAGAGGCAAAAGACAAATGGCTAGCCAATTAAAGGTCTGTATCTACAGATTGATAGGTGGATCAGCCAATGAGTGACTACGATTTCGTACAAACCGTTTGAACCGAAACCACTGATTATATTGCCGTCTATGACTTTGTGTCCTATGCCCCTGGACTTCTTGTTGCCATTGAGTCATTTGTACTTCAATCTGATCAACTGTCACGCGCGTCTACAAACCCCTGATTTGCATGTGATTTTGGGCATAAACTAAAAATCAGGGATAAAATCGTGCGTCCGAAACCAGCTTCAAAAAGAAGTGTATGGTTTTCCAGAAAACTAATAGTTTATCTTTATTTTTTTTGCAGATAAGTGATCGCTCATCGTTCTCCATTAACGAGCTTCAGAGTGTGAATTGTTTCTGTACCAGCGAGTGGCATGGAGTGAATTACAGTTCACTGAAGCACCATCTAGTGTTCAGGAGAGTGTCTGTGCAGTAATTATTTGACGCAAAAGAAAGACACAGGGACCTAAAGATGCAGACGGAAAAGTAAAGCATAGGTGTTTTTTACCTTTTACCTTAACGGTGTGAAAATGAACCTGCAGAGATTCAGGAGGTGAGAAAATGGATCACACTTCTCAGCAGTCCCTCTGAAAACCCAGACAATGGGGGCGGGGTCAGCTGTGGAGAATACACAGGAGAAAAAGAGACGCTGTCTGAGACTATTTCACACAACCACAATTTTAAGAATGAAAGGAGAGAGAAATCTAATTTATGATCTTTTCTGAGCTCTGGTATTCCGACAAAGATGTCTAGCAAGTTAATCGTTCAGAATGTCCCAAAAAACCCCGGTGGCCAGGGGTTTTGTAGTCCTCTGACATCAAGGTGTCGTCATTCCAGTTTTCCAAGGTGATGGACCACACGTGGATGCTGCAGTATCTGACAAAAAGTCCCAGGCCTCCAGCATCCTGTTGTTCTCCATGCAGATTGTAAACTAGACAATTGCTGAGCAAACTTGTCAGCGTCAGGAACCCCAGCATCCGTTCCTAAGCTACTAGGCCGGCCATGCACAGGCGATTTGGCACGGCAATCCTAGTAGAGTACTAGTTCCGTATACACTTCTCTGTTTCTTTAATTCTTATCTCTTTATTTCACAAAATCCTTATAAGTCTTAAAATGGACTTATAAGTGCCTGCTCCTCATCCGTGTGATTACAGTCTTCGGTCTGATTCTCACTCTCGGCACAGGTGCGGCATAAAGGGAACATTAGTTTACCCCCGCATATATATATGGAAGAACAGGATGTAACAATCCACGCGGTGGATACACAGTGGCTTTAACAAGCCCAAAGTATGACTCTACAGAATCAAAGTTCTCTGTAATAATAGTGGGGTGTGAAATTGGGAAATCATAGTGATCCATTGTGTAGGGGTATAACGAAATGATGTCCTGATATAACGTCTTCTCACCTTCTTCTGTTTTATGGTATAACTTGTAAGCGTTTGTACGCCCCCCAAACAATGCATCTCTAGGTTTAAGCCTCTCAATCTTTTTATACGTACTCATGAACTCAATCACAGCGGGGTTTGTTTTCTTCATCTCTTCCCACTCACATTCCCAAATAACCTCCACTTTCAAACCGTATGAATTTTTGAGAATTTCAACCTTGTCATCTGATTTTTTCCTGAGAACGCTGAAAGGTATACCTGACAGCGGATGTGTTTTGTGGGGTTCAAAACGGCAGGAATGACCGTGATGAATACAGCCGTTGTACTCGAGAGCGTGTTTAACACCACTCTCTTCATAGTACCCATCCAAAAAGTATCTACCTACTGAAACTTCACCCCGATTTAGAGCGTGTTGGATATCAACTTTTCTTGTCGATTTCAAAAACTCAAGCCATTCTATCGAGCCTGAAGAGTAAGCCTTGCTGTTGTGAACGTAAGCTTTATCATGAGTCAACGCCACTGTGTTTCTTTTAAGGAAATGGGTTTTAAATATACCCATACAGCAGCTAGGGAGCGTCGTGTAAGTGAAAAGATCAATTTCGGTGTGAGTGATGAATTCGGATCTGAATTTCATACAGGCCTCTCTTAAGAGAATGACATCGTTTGTCCCATAATCTTCTAACTCCTTTGCAAAGTCAAACTCCTTCCCGATTACAGTCTGGTACCAATCATTTAACGCATTCTGATCTTTCAAAGTCATGTTGTCATAACTGTAAAATGTTTTTTTTCCCGGGTAAGGACCAATATAACATTGATTTTCGACTGTGTTAAACCCATGTGGAAAATAACCCTTACCCTGACAAGTTAAGCCTAATGCTTCAGGTGTTTTTGACAGAGCCATAGGCATGAATGCATAACTGTCGATGTAGAGCTGTTTAAATGCCTTGTCATACATGAAAATCAGTTTACAACCCTGCATTATAATGTCCAAAAGAATCCCGGCGTTGCAAAAATACTCGAGGATTAAGAATGAATCAAATCGAGAAGCATAATGAGCTATAAAGCAGTAATCATTATATTTTGGTTGTCTGAAATGATTCATCATGGCAGCTATGCAGTCGGGACCCTTCGCTATGAATTGTTCACCATCAAATGTGATTACACACACAAAATTAGGCACATGTTTACCCTCAAACTGCATAGTTTCAAAATCGTAGAAAATGTATTTTCTACTGGTTGGTTTCAAGTCTGGTAGGTTGGATACAGCACTGGTGAGTTTCTTCATCAAAAAGCTCCTCTCTGCAAAACTCACAATTAAAAGGATGACATGTATGGGTTTTTTTTTTGTTTCGGATCGGTTTTATAACGCCTGTTGCATTTTTTACAATATTTTGTGACATCGCAGTGTGATCTCTAACCTGTCTGGAATTGTTTTATGCATTTGATAGCAGAAGCGTGATTTACAAAATCTACCACAATCTCCACAAACCACCTTCTTTTCTGTTTGTTTATAACAATCCGGATTGTGACATATGTCACACACGTATTTGCAGCTGTGCGGCGTAGCGTCGATGTGACCTTTATAACAGAATTGACACACGTAATCAGCACCGATGAATGTTTTTAGATTTAATATGATGTGATAATGTTCATCATGCAGGTATTAAAAAACTGTCTTTGGGTGTGGTTCTGGATAATTCTGATAACATTCTAACGATCCTGGTTGGGACCTGAACATTACAACAATTTTTATGTTGAGTAGTTGTTCAAACTTTGCAACATCACCGAGAGCAATCTTTTCATAAAGGCCGAACCCGGCGCTAGATCGTGGCCGCTTCAGCTTCCAGCTCACTCTCTGGAGTGTCGGGGTTCATAAATCTTGCCAGACATATAGAGAAGCAGAGCTGATTTGAGATGTTAGTAGGTGAAAATAGACACAACCTCTTTTTTTTAATCAGTAGATTGAGAGCTATATCTGTACATTTACGACGCTTTCCACCACCTTCCCATCTCCTGGCCACATTGACTAAAATATCAACGGTAGAATCTGCTGAAAGATCTTCGTTGCTCTGTAAAGCGTTTGTAATCTGATCTGTGAATCTGTTGATATCATATTGATCCCTCTCTGTTAAAACAACATTGATATCTGATGAAAGACCGCCGCTTATAAGTGTGACGCTGATCACGCTTCCATCACCCCCCACCTCTCTAGCATCTGTGATAACTTCAATCAAAATGTTGTACACTCTGTTGTGATAATCTGCAAAATCTGTCGACCGTACATTGCGTAAGTTGAAGGATCTCCGGAGTTCAACACGTGGTCTCTGCTGAATTTGGTATCGATGACCACCATCCCCACTCTGAACTACATCAATTGGTGGTGAGGCAGCATTATTTTGGAGCGGTTGATTATCACCCAAACAGTCAATTAACCTTTGAATCCCCCAAAGCGGATTTACAATCTCACTCTCACCCATTTCAGAAACATGATCAGTAGAGTAGTGGTCACCATCATGGTTGGGTAATGTGTCTTCATCGTTTTGAATTCTTTGTATCAACCTATTTAGACCATCGCTGCTTTCAGAGAGATGGGAATTTGAAAATAGAGACTCATTTTCAATTCCATCCAGGATTCTCCCTACCTCATCTTCTCTTTGAACGGTTGAGGGATCTGTAAATCCGTTGTGACTAACAGAGAGTTTATTTCATCCAGAGAATTATTTCTACTCATCTGTGTTTGGTCTACCATTTTTTGTCCACCAGAGGGGAGTGTTTCCTCTGTTGGGTCATTAGGGTTTATTTCATCCAGAGCAATATTTCTACTCATCTGTGTTTCCTCTGTTGGATCATTAGAGTTAATATTTTTTAGAAGTTCATCTATTTCATCTAACGCGTGTCCATTTGGACATTGTGTACCCCGACCAACATTGGTTAATACCTCAGGGGTATCAGAATTTGATGTTTGTTCATCCAATGATTGTCTATTACTCTCACTCTCTCTTAGCAACAACTCCAAGACTTGGATGTTATTTAACCCATCTCTCATTTCCATTTCCCCCAAATTAGAAGTAGACTGAGATAATGATAGTGGTGACGGGTAATGATCACGAAATTCATTGGTAGGTAATGAAAAGAATTCACGATGGATTTCTTCTAAACATTCACAAATGTTCACAGTATTTGATTCGATCAAAAGTTCAAGGTGGCGAACCATATCTGAATGATTCGCCATATCTAAATCAATTTAATCTAATCTTACATTCAACAATACACTATAAAAAAGTAAAGTCAGTTTTTACCCCCCTTTTTCTTCAAATCACGACTCATAGCATTTACAGTAGAAGACAGTGCAGCAAGCAGACTTACTGCCAATCGACGTTCACGCACCTCTACCCGGTTCTCCTCTTGAAAATCAGAAAACAGCTCAAGCAATTTCTCGACGTTGGTGAATAGAAGATCCATAGAATCCTCCATAGTATTAATGGTTGTCGCACTAGTGACTACCACATTGTGTAGTTCTTCCAAGTGTCGAGTCAATTCATCGGTCTTCTCGGTTAGCACGTCCAAAGCGTTGCTCATTTGGCTCGATCGATGAACTAACGTCGCAATTTCTTCATCCACCGAATTATACACCGGGGATGGTGCGGGTTCAAGACTGAGACTAGGAGAGAGATCCGGACGAGGAGAACTATTTCTGGATTTGAAGCTCGCTGCATCCCAATGTCTGACAAATTCCTCGGCCCATTCATCAATTCCGGCCTCGTCTGTAAACAAAAAAAGTATTTGTGTACAAATTTCAACAGGGTTACAATATATTTGTAATAATTAAAACACTTACAAACAGAATATTCAATCCCCTTTCTCGAGTCAACCTCTTGTATAGGGGGTGTATTTAGACCTTCTAAAAGTTTAGGAGGAGAGAAGAATTATGAATTACAGGTTATATATCTGTGTCTCTCTCTTTCTTTCTCTCTCTCTCTCTCTCTCTCTCTCTCTCTCTCTCTCTATATATATATATATATATATATATATATATATATATATATATATATCTACTCACAGTCAATGATTTCATCGGCAGGAGTTAGATTGAAAGGTTGTTGTTGTGTAACAAGAGATGATAGTTCTAAAAAAATATATATATATATATATATTGTAAAAAAACATCTTTTTAAATTATTATTATTATTAAAAATTGTTTTAGTTACCGTCAGCAAGACGCTGCTGATTATCAGGACCACCTATAGGAAGAAAAAAATGTTATATGTAGTTCCAACAGCTGTAATACTAGTAAACTCTTTAATATTAGACAGTTTTGATATTTACCAACACTCACCACTCCTTCATGAGATGGTTCTGAATCCTCTACAGAATACACAAGTATGAAAAAACAAAAGTTATGTGATTTTAAAAAGATTAAAATATAATGAATATAACATATAACATTAAAATATAACACAATGAATAATGTAAATATTTTTTTTATACTTTTTCCTACTTTCCTCATTGGCAACATCCATCATTTCCCCATTTACTGCGGAAAAATACAAATTGGTTAGACATGATTATTTTACACCAATCAATACAAGTACAGGAGACTTACATACAGAGTTGGTTTATGGATTCAGCATCGGGGTAGAGTTGGAAACCTGTGGATTGAGTTGTGTTAAATTGTATCGAATATAAAATATATTCTATGATGTTTTAAAAATGTATTACTCACCAGCCATTTTGTTATGATATTGACGGTCTGAAGAGATGATACTGATGTCCCAACACTTTGGTCGCAGCCTTTTAAAAGACGTAGGCCATTGACTGGTGTGCTACACCCTATTGGTCCGCATATATTGGTGATGGTTGTGAACACCATTGTTTCATCTTGAACAATCAGAATAAATTAGGAACTTTTTCCCATCTATGGATTCACTTAGTCACGCTCTTTGGAGTAGAGAAGCCGGATGCCATCTCCTAACCCAATGTGTTAAGGGGGGGGGGGGTATTCTTTGAAGCGGAGAGTCACCCCAGGACATTGATCAATATACTATTATTGATCCCTTATATCTAGGAAGTGGTGTAAAGCGTCTCACAGAGTCTCTAAAACCGAACCTAAGAACTTTTTAATGAAAGAACCACACCTTGGTGAGAAGTGGTTGTGAATACTATTGTTTCATCTTCAAAGTTTAAAAACCTATGAGAAGTGATGCACAATAGACCCACTGCATGGGAAAGCGATGTGAGTTAGATTTAATTATTGACCGGTTTCAGTTTTTAAAACCGATTGTGGTGAAAATAACTATTAAACATTTAACTGACTTAACAGGTTTAGTTATATGATTAAAAATATTATGTTTGTTGTATTTAACAAATAGATTAGAGAGACACAATAGAGAGACATAGAGAGACATCTGTGGGTTTTAATATGAAACATTTCGGTTTTAAAAGTTGTCGGTTGTGAAATTCTCAGACCTTTTACAATAACGTTAATATTTTAAGGATATTTCAAAGTGTATTTGTACTAAAGTAAGTCTCAATGTTATTCAATTACTTTTTGTTTTAATATATATTGAATCATCCGTCACAAAATTAAACATTAACATCTTACGTATGTTTCAGTTGTAATACTATTTATAATATTATTTTAGTTTTCAAAAACCCTACTTATTTTCATTATATTATTTCAAAGTAATCTTTTTAGTTAACCATCTATGGATTCACTTAGTCACGCTCTTTGGAGTAGAGAAGCCGGATGCCATCTCCTAACCCAATGTGTTAAGGGGGGGGGGTATTCTTTGAAGCGGAGAGTCACCCCCAGGACATTGATCAATATACTATTGTGCCGATCGCTTATATCTAGGCTGGTTTAAAGCGTCTCACAGAGTCTCTAAAACCCGCGAACCTAAGAACCTTTTAATGAAAGACCCACTGTGGTGAGAAGTGGTTGTGAATACCATTGTTCATCTTCAAAGTTTAAAAACCTATGAGAAGTGATGCACAATAGACCCACTGCATGGGGAAGGGGTGTGAGTCAAGCCACACTGTTGCACCCTCAATCTCAAACAGAAAATGTGCAACCTAGGAGAAGCGGTCTGTGAGTCAAGTCACAACTCGATCCGACTTGTTAAATAAGTATCCGAAAACACCGCCGCCTGACAAACTGTATTCCTCCTTCACAAAAGTTGTATCATCGTGCAGAAATTTTGTCAATGTAAGATAACCCCTTGGTTTTCTAGGTGCCTTTGAAAGAAACTCAATCATCTCTTCGTTCCACACCGTACCGTTAGGTGGACTCATCTTTGCCATTTCTCTTGTGAACAGTTTTACACCCAAAACACACACACACATTTAAATTAAACTACATTTTATATACTACCCTAAAGTGACATCACTCTTTCCGGAGAGGAGGGATGGGAGAGAGGGAGAGAGACTGCGCGCGCACGTACACGTGGTAGTGGTGGTGGTGGGGGCGGGATATTTACCCACACATTTACATAAGGTCATTAAGGTCATCCATCAAACTCAAAATTTTGACACAACCTCCCCTCTACCTCTCTCTTACATTAAATAAAGATTACGTGCCAATAAGATGTGAATGAAAGGATAGAATCCTTGCAATTCCACTTTACTATACTCTTTAGTCATACAGAATATAAAGATAATAAAGTCATAAGCTGATTTTATCTTGAATGTTAATCTTAATACAGAGCGTTATGATCTGGGATGCTTCTACCATAACACTCTGTCCTGTAATGAGTTCTACATATCAAATGAGTAAAAAAGGGCAGGTATGAAATCCAACCGGCTACATCTACTGGGTGTAAATAACCAGTGTAAAAAGGTGGTGTAAAATGTAAGTAACTCCCAAAGTGTTGGATTAACAATACACAGTGTAAACAAGTACACTTTGCCAGTGTAGATTATTGGTGTAAACTTATATATGGTTTTACATTTACACCTGAAAGTGCAAAATAGATTGGGACCATATATGATCTGAGCAGTGTTGAATTGACACTGCTAAATTTACTCTGTGGGGTAGTAGAGTAATCTAAATTCCTCTTAGGTGTGAATGTGTGAGTGACTGTTGCCCTACGATGGGTGTGCCCTTGCCTCTCGCCCAATGTGTGCTGGAGATAGGCACCGGCAGACCCCCGTGACCCCAAAAGGGAATAAGTGGGTTGGAAAATGAATGAAAGAAGGTGCAGATAAACTCCACTCTCCTACTCACCATTTTAACGAATTCACCAAAGCATTCAGGTATTGTTTATTTCTCAGCTTCTTGTCCTGAATATTTACAAGACCCAGAGATGCCGGCATTTTCCTGGCTTATAAGAAGCAATGACTATAATGCTTTATATAATTATAAAAACTTTATATAAAAATAAAAAGTGCCGCAAAATAAAGAAAATGGTTCGGGGAATATCATAAAATATCATGATTAAAACATTTTTACTTTGCTTTACAATTGCAAACAAAAACACTAGAAGTCTGGAGACGGAAATATGGATTTGAGCTCAGTTGCGTAGTATGGCTATATTTCACCTTATTGGTTTGTGTCAGTGGAGAACACAAGTACTAGCGATGCTATGGATGATAAATAGAGGATGAATTCAGTTAAAACAAAAAAACAGCTCAGCGACGCAACATTTTTTCCTGCTGGTGTAAAGTTACATTAGCGCTGTGCATTAAAAAACACATAGGTGTGTAAATCTATGCGTTTGCTTCATAACACTTTTGTGGCTGCGTCATGAGCTCTCTGTCTTTCTTTTGCGTTCAAAAACTCTCCTGAGCACTAGAAGGCGCTTTGGTAAACTGCAATTCACTTGTTGCCACACGGTGCACAGAAGCAATGCACACTGTGTGAGGCACGTTTATGGAGAAGGAAAAGAGGAAAAGCGATCGTTTATCTGTAAAAAATACAGACAAACTATTAGTTTTCTGGAAAACAAACCACTTCTTATTAAAGCTGGTTTCAGGCGCACAATTTTGAGTTTATGCTTAAAATCGCAAATCAGGGATTGTGCAAACGTGTCACAGGTTGTAGTACAAATCTCGCTTTAACTAGCGAGATGCTTCTTAAATGTCTCAGCGAGTCACAACGTCTGTGATTATCTGCAGCCAATGAGAGCCATCTCCAGAAGGCAATGGCATCTAGGATACAAACGCATAGACGGCGATATAATTAATTCAGACAAAAAAGAAACTTTATTAGCCCGCAAAAAGTTGTTTTGTGAGCGGATGGAGAGATTGAGCGCATAGAGATACCACCCACAGACACAAGAGTATGTTTTACACTATGATGCTAGGGGCGGATTCAAAAAAGCTTGCGGATCTATTTTCCACACGGTGTGTTTTCTGTGCGAAACGTTTTGGCATTGATTTGCCGACATACCCTTAGAGCTTGAAATCCTGGGCTTTTGAGGAGGAGTGGAAGACATTGGAAGAACAAGAGTTTTATGAGCAAATTTTAAAGATGACGGAACTGTGACTATATCAGAATTGTACTATATTCACCATCTGCACAGACACCAAAGCAAATGGATGGTTTTAAACTCTATAGAAGAGATGCCTATGTTTCAAAAGTCTCTCTCTCTCCTTCTTCTCCCTCAGGGTGCAGCAGGAGCAGTTGGCTGCCATCTTCAGGCTGCTTTGTGAGAACCAGGACACATTTGGAGAGATGACAGAGGGAGAGATGGAGGAACAGCTCAAACTGTACTCACTTTAGTCTCACAGATCTGCATGCTTTTGAGCGACTGTTGCTTTTAGTACTAACTTCAGACAGTTTTATATGTAGAATATACTTTATACTTTATCTATCTGTTTATCTCTAGTTACAGTGGTATGCAAATGTTTTGGCACCCCTGTAAATCTTCCCGATTTTTCTTTATAATTCATTTGTTGTCTGGATAAAAATAAAAAAATCTGTTAAATATATCATGTAGCCGACACAGTGATGATTTATGGAAAGTGTGCAAGAATTATTTAAAGAAAATTATGCATTTGCATAAATGGAGGCACAATGTAACGAAACAATGTAATGGAACTATATTGACCTACAGGGTGCCGAAGTTGGACTACTGTTTGTCGAAGAAGAAGAGGAGGGAGAAGGATTCGTACACAGAGAGAGAAAAGGAAAGGAAGGAGTATAGATCTGAGAATAGGGACTCTTAACGTTGGTACAATGACAGTGAAGGGTAGGGAGCTGGCGGACATGATGGAGAGAAGGAAGGTAGATATTC
>SRMA01026885.1:10162-40936 GCA_007224835.1 Danionella cerebrum | reverse complement strand
GCATTCAAGAGTGTACAGGCCCAAGGTCAGGCTGACCTGAGTTCAAAAACACTCACTCGCCCCCACCGCTCCTGAAAGCTGAAGTCAGCATTTCTTGCAATAAGCACATGATGTCATATGTCACCCCTCTCACTCTCAGTTGGAGCTGGTTTTCCCTGCAGCAGGAAAGGAGGATCCAGGTATTCTCCCTCAGCGGTCCTCAGAAGAACTCAGCTCCCACTCTTTGACTCATCCTCCAGCACAGGTCAGGGCTATCAGCCAGGCCAGACAGCAGGTCTCAGATCAGTCTGCACTCAAAAAAAGGAATCATAATCTCGGCAACTCCCATCTCACAGTCTCTGAATTCTTTCTTTTGATTCCCACGAGTCCCTCCCGGTGTTTAACTTATTACAAATTGGGTTTAAGTTCACTTTTTACTCTGGCTCTGAACATATCACACTGCGAAGATCCATTTTTCTTCCTGAAATTTAGAAAGAGAATTTCACTTCATTCATTTCAAATCACTATTTTTGATGCTTAAAATAGCATTTTAGAGTTTAGTTTTTAAGAGCATCTTGTGTTTCATCTAATGGTGCTTTCACTTTCTTCTTTCATTCCTCTAGTGATAAAGTGTCAGCATCATCCTAAAATCTCGATCTCCATAATCTCTTCTCAATCCTTCAGCAAATAACCTCAAAACCAACTGTCATGGTGCGGTACACGAGGAGACCGCCGGTGCTGGTGTCAGGGAGGAGGAGGTAAAGAATTTCAGAGCATCAAATATCAAAAGGAACAGATAATGAAAACAGGAGCTGTCATCAAATCACTAAAATGTACGAAACCTTAATTATTACTCTATTGTCCTGCGTAATTTCACTCGTAATGAACTAAATCTTAAATAATAATAATTGCATGGTTTTCTCTGTTAAGGGTTTTTATTCATGTTGTATACCCCCTCTTTTTATTTATTTATTTTGTTAAATGACTCTGTATCTCACGACTGTGTTCCATTTCCATACACTCCGTCACCATCAACTATCAGCTAAAAACTTTTAGATGTGTCTCAGAATTCATACTAGTTAAATTATTGCTAACCCCGATGGCCAGAAGTCTTACAAATTATATTGATTCATTTATTGATTACACTTATTATTGATTGATCCTATTTCAATCAATTATATTCCATATATTTTATTCTTTTATTTTAAGAAAATAGTTTTTGCAGCGGATATGTGACAGAGCTTTCTACTAATCAACATCATTTATTACTCCTCTCTTCACTACAGCTCATTTAAGATTATTTTAAATAAAAATTACTAAATAAAATCTTAATACTAATGATTGTGAATGAATTGCTTCAAAGTCTTGTTTACCATAAGAGCTATACGAACTCAACACATTTTCTACGACCTCTGACTAAAGAGTTTAAATCTCCAGCTCATTAAAAAGATGATTCATATTTTTGCAAACTTTAACAATCTGTATTTTCTTATTCCAATAATTCAATTAAATTCTTTTATGAGTATTTTGAGTAATTCAGGGAACAGCTCAGGAGGAGGGTGTACGCTGTACACGAATGCTTCCTTTCATGTTGTTCAAGGTGAAGGACGTTTTCCTCCACAAACAGTGTTTCCACGCAGATGTTCTTTGAGAGAAACAGTTCTCTTTCCAGCCAGGGTTTGAAATTCAGTTTAACCCAAAGACTTTTTTTTTTTTTTTTTTTTTTACCTTGTTTACTTACCTGCTCAAAAGCCATCACACGGGAGAGTACATGCTTTGTTGAGTTGGACAGTTTTACTTTCTACAGGAGAGTAAAACACCTGGTGTGGTGTTTTATCCTCTGGAATGGAGCATTGAATATATGTAAATATTTATTGGTAGATGTACGCTACTACCACGGTGCTGTCTGTCCTGACCAGCACGTGCCGACTCTGGAGAAGCGGGCCGAAGCGCCGCAACCAGGGTGACTGCAACTAGCTCGAGACGGTTGATGTGCCAGCGAGAAACCCGTCTGTTCCAGGAACCGGACTCTCGTCAAAGTAGGAGAGAGAGTCAGACTCAATCCACTCGGAAGGAAAATTGCATACTGAGCGTAGGTCACGCCCGGTCTTATACCCTACGCCTCCAAATTAATTTGCCCGTTAATATGTTCGTCAGTCGCTCTCACGAGGATTCGCTCCCATTCAGTTCGTCTTATCCCAACTAACGTCTCCGGGACCGACTGAAAGGGAACAAAGTGATTTAAAAAGATGAAACAAATATAACATAACGAACAATGTAAATATACAGAATGTTTTTTTCTACCTTCCTCATTGGCGATATCCATGATTGATTCATTTACTATAGAAAAATAAATAATTAGTTAGACATAATTATTCAGTCATCAATAATTTGGACAAGAGCTTTATATACATACAGAGGTGGTTGAGGGATTCGGACCTGTGGATTGTATTGTGATAAATTGTGTTAAATATAAAAAATACTCCATCGGTGGTTTTTAAAAAAGTAGTACTCACCAGCCATTTTGTTATGGCGTTGTCTGAAATATCTGTTGATTGGTAAAAGGTACCCTTTTATAAAGTTTACCATTCTATAGATGACTGATTTATCGGACACACCCCCATTTTCCAGAGTGGTCGACATATCTCAGGTGGGTGGGTGAATAGCAGATCGGTTCCAGTTTTTAAATTCAACCGTGGTGAATTTAACCAAATTTAAATTACACAAAGTTAAATTATTAACAACTTTAGTTAATAGATTAGAGAGAGAGAGAGAGAGAGAGAGAGAGAGAGAGAGAGACGTAAATCCATGTTTTTTTTTTCATTATTTAATTCAAAACACTTCACTTTTACATCTGTATTTGATATATAACCTCATTGAGGACTATTTGCTGACGATCTGTGCGGGAAAGACCTTCATTGACCAGAGACCCTGAGATGGATCACAGAGTTTCAGTTGGGTAGACATTTGTCAATGTAAGATGCCCCAATGGTTTTCAAGGAGCCTTTGAAAGAAAGTCAATCATCGCTTCATTCCAACCCGTACCGGAAGGTGAATTCATCTCCGCCATCTCTCTTGTGAACAGTTTTTTCTCACAAAACATAAACACATTGAAAATGATACAACTTTTATATTTACACAGATGGGGTCAGGAGGGAGAGAGGGTAGGAGGGAGGGTGGCTACATCCTGTGACGTAGATACAGGGGGGGGGGTCATAAATGTCATCCATTAAAGTCAAAATTTTGACAAAATATCCCCTCTACTCTCTCTTATATACATTATAAAATAGACTCAATCAAAGTAAACTCAAAGACTAAATAAATAATTGTTTATACACTATGGTGTGTGAGTATTGCAAATTTGTTTATTGAAGAGTCTGACAGCAGCAGGAAGGAAAGACCTTCTGTATCTCTCCTTCGCACACAGAGGGTGGAGCAGCCACAGTGCTGATAGGGTGTCCTGCTGGGGTGGGACTCATTGTTCAGCATGGAGGTCAGTTTTGCCAGGACCCTCCTCTCCCCTACCTCCTGCACTGGGTCCAGAGTGCAGCCCAGGACAGAGCTGGACTTCCTGATGACTCTGTCCAGCTTCTTCCTCTCCCTCTCAGTGATGCATGCTGTTCCAGCAGACCACACCGTACAGGATGACTGATGCCACCACAGAGTCGTAGAAGGTCTTTTCACTAGAGTAGAGCCTGCTCTGGCCCTTCCTGTACAGTGCGTCTGTGTTGTGAGTCCAGTCCAGTTTGTTGTTGAGGTGAACACCCAGGTATTTGTATGAGTCCACCTGCTCAATGTCTATTCCCTGGATGTTCACGGGTGAAGTATCATCTTCGAAAGTCCACCACCATCTCCTTGGTTTTCCCTGCATTGATAACGAGGTGGTTTTGCTGACACCAGTCCACAAAGTTCTGTGTCAGTCCTCTGTACTCCACGTCGTCGTTATCACTGATGAGACCAACAATCGCAGTGTCATCTGAGAACTTCTGCAGCACACAGCCGTCAGTGTTGTGTCTGAAGTCTGACGTGTAGAGGGTGAAGAGGAAGGGGGCAAAGCACTGGAAAAATCAGAGAAGGTGATTCTCACAGTGCTGTCGGGCTTCTTGAGGTGAGAAAGAGCTCAGTGTAGCAGGAAGGTGACAGCATCCTCCACTCCAACATTAGGCCTGTAGGCAAACTGCAGCGGATCCATGGAGATCCAGTCTCTCCAGTGTCTTCATGAGGTGGGATGTCAGAGCCACTGGTCTGTAGCTACTTAGGTCTTTGTGGTGCAGTGTTTTAGGCACTGGTACCACACAGGAGGTCTTCCAGAGCTGTGGTACCACCCCCAGCTTGAGGCTCATATTGAAGACGTGCTCCATAACTCCACACAGCTGGTCTGCACAGGACTTCAGGAGCCTGGAGCTAATGGCATCTGGTCTAGCTGCCTTCATTGTTTATATCTTCCTGACTTCTGTTCTCACCTGGGCTGCTCTGAAGGGTGGGGGTGGGGAATGAGTGTCACTGTGTAGGTGTGAAGTGGTTTGGTGTTGTGATGAGGTAAATGTGTGGGAGGTTGTGGGAGAGGAACAAAGGCCAGGAGTCAGATAGCAGTGGTGCGACTGCAAGGGGGGAGGAGTGGGTGCTACATTAAACCTATTGAAGTGTTTGTTTATGTCGTTGACCCATTTCTGACCCCCCTCAGCCTGTGAGTGGGGTGTTATGTAGCCTCATTGTAGATGTATTGTGTATTGTAGATGGTTTTCAGGCTTCTCCACACCTTGCTGAAGTTCTGCTGCTGCAGCTGCTCCTCCATCTTCTTCCTGTAGCTGGCTTTTCCCTCTCTGATCTTCCTCCTCAGCTCCCTCTGTACAGCCCTCAGCTCATCCTTGCTCCCTGACCTGAAAGCTCTCTTCTTCTCCTTCAGGAGAGCTTTGATTTCAGGGTTAATCCTCGGCTTGTTGTTGGAGAAACAGCGTAACTTCTCGGAAGGAACAGTGTCCTCAACGCAGAAGTTAATATAGTCTGTTATGCAGTCTGTTATTGTGTGGATGTCCTCCTCATGTGGGTCATAAAGCTCTGTCCACAACGTGGTGTGTGTTGAAGCAGTCCCTGAGAGCAGCTTCACTCTCCTCAGTCCATCTCTTCACCCTGCGTGAGACCAGGCTGGGTCATGCACAAGCTCTTCTCTCAGCAACTGTAGTACCCGATAGATAGAATGTGTGTGAAAAAATTCTCCATCCCTGCCGGCTCTCTATTTAAATCAGGAGAATCTATTTCTGGGCGTGCTTCCAAAGTCACTCGTGCTGGGTTTTATCGATAATGATGCATTCACAGGATCGTACGAAAAAAACCCATTTAACTTTAAACATTGCAATTTGGAGTATCTCACCATTTCTTCAGAAGGGCAACAATTCCCCACAAAACCATTACAGCCAAATTTTCAGACAGGAGCTGCAGTGAGGGAGTTCAAACACCTGAGGAATCAAGCGCTCTCCATCGATAGGGATGACTTCCTAAACGGTTACACGTTGTACGCGTTCAATCTAACGCCTGATGCAGACTGCAGGCAACGCGTATCCCTCATAAAAATGGGGAATATTAGACTGGAGGCACGTTTCAGAGAGCCGTTGGAGAATACTGTTAATCTAATTGTTTATGCTGTGTTTGACAACATTATAGAAATCTCTAATCGTAGACAAGTACTGGCTGATTACTACTGAATATGAATACTATTCAACTAACCAACATTATGGATAGGATTGTGTGTGACAAGGAACATTTTCTTGGTGTACTACCGTGCGATCGACTTCCTGTAAATCCTGTGACGAGTTTACCGGCGAGTGTGATAATCAACACGCACCCGTCCACACTATCTGGAGAACATTGGTTGGCGACATACTTTACCCGGGATGGAGTTTGTTGTTTTTTTGACAGTTTTGGTAACCCTCCAGACAGTCAACGTTTCTCATCATCTATAAACAACTTTATAATCAACAACTCATCTAGAGTGATGTATTCAAAGCAACGTGTTCAAGATTTCATGGCCGACACATGCGGATTGCATTGTATATTTTTCCTCTATCATCTTGTCTTAGGTTATGATTAATGGTGATGATGTAATAGAGTTGTATTCTCATGATTGTATTGAAAATGATGGTATGGTTTCATCGTTTAAACCACTTTGCAATGAAAAAAAAACAATTCATACATTTCTTGTGTACAATCATTGTGTTCCATAAATTATTATTCAATAAAGATTCGGAAAAGGATATATTTTTTCATCTCTTTTATCATAAAGTAAAAGACGGTACAAAAAAGTTTAAAAACATTCACATTTAACAGGATTTCAAAAATGTATCCAGCTTTCACGTTCAATCTTTTTTATTATTTTTTTTATTTTTTTCAAAATCTTATCTGAATCCTCAGCACCAGCATCATCAAAACTCGTGACTCATTTACTTCTTAAAGCATGAATGACTTTCTTAACATTATAATTAGGCATTGTTGAAGCCGCAATGTTAATTTCTTCAATTTCTTGTTGTGCGACTTCCCCGTCAATTGATAATTCCGAGCAAGGGGCAGAAGGAGTTCCCCTTCAGGTTTGTACAACTGTAACTGCTAACCTTTACCTAAGCTTACCGTCGGCATGTCTGGAAGGACTTAGGGCATGGTGTATTCAAGGAGTTCCCATAGTCGAAACCTTGACAATACATCTTGTACGTACTTGGATAACCCCTGTTCCCTGAAGGAGGGAATTACGACGTATTCCCCTGCCATACCCTTCAAGTCACTGCTCTGAGGTGGCGAGAGGTAAGTGGGTTCGGGTCCTTGGTAAAAGGTAGAAGGAGGGGCTGTCCATTACATATTCTGTCCGTCTTCTCAAGGAGAGAGGTTCCCATAGCCAAAGCCTTTAAAATCTAGTTATCATTGTTATTTATTTCCTTCCTCCTGTTCTTGACTGCCTTCTCTCAACATCTCTTTGTTCCTTTAATTCCCAGAACATTTTCTCCAGCTTTCACTATGAATTTGATGTTTTCCGTGCTGCTATTTGTTTGTGCTGCACAATGTATTGTCTCAACCATAAAAAGGATAAAGTTTTTCTTTTCTACATTCTGTTTTTCTTTATTTTTTTACTTCTGTTATCTTCTCTACTTGCTTTATTGTCTTCGCATGGGTAACTCTTCGATTTACTTTTGTTTGTTTTATTTTTCAGCCCATTTGCTGACTTCACATCCTCTATGGGCTGCACTGTGGATACCCCTACAGTTGCAGCTTTTCACCTCTGCATTTTCTTCACATTCTCCGTACTCATGGTTATCTTCCACATTTAGTTTTGCTTCTGCATATTGCAGCAATGTGTTTAAATCTCTGACAATTGTAACATCTGAGAGGTGGTGGGATGTAAGGTTTGACTTGATAGTATCCCTTGAAAACTCTGCAGTGGGAGTGATTCTTGCTCAAATTGTTTGATTACAGATAAGCCGTCAGCTCTCTCTCCTTCTCTTGTTTTCAGTCTTTTTGCTTCCACTACTTTTGCTCCATTTACATATTTTTTTTTATTTCTTCCATTGTTACCATTAATGGCACTCCTGAGATCACACCTCTGGTAAAAAAAAATGGTTTCTTTTGGAACTGAGCATTTTGCTTTATAACTTTCAATCTTTTGGAGATTGTTTACCCGTTCTTGTTGTTTTTTTGTGCTTGCGGATAACAAGCAGTTTCCCATTTCATTTACCTCTCCTTACAATTTGTGCATGCCTTTTGTTAGTTTGATCAGGTTGAAATTTTGAAAGCTTACTCCTTCTTCCTTCATCTTAACACTTGTACATTTTTTCTTCCGGGGAGTTTAGTGAAATTATATTTGATGTATTGCCTTCTTTAGCCGCGACTCTTTTTAATCACTTGCACTAGACGCTGCAGCTGCGCACACATACAGCCTAGTAGAGAGTCCTGCACTTTGACGACACGCAAAAATGAACATCATAGGAATCATAGGAACTGTGTAATTTTTTTTGTTTGGTTATCAAACCTAAATGTTTCAAAGGAATGCCAACAGAAAAAGGTGGATTAGCAACCCCTCTATGGTCTGACTCTGAGTTCAACACATGGAATCAATAGTCGCAGAAAGAGTGAGCTTAACCAAGAAACTTGGTGTTCGACCAGAAAGCATTTGGACTTTTGATCAATGCAAGAAAGCGTTGACTAAATGAATCCAGGAGAAGAACAGAAAAGGAAATATTTGCTGCCACAGAGAATTTAGCTTAGCATTAGCACAAGAGAAAGCACAGTGCATTGCTAAGTTGAAAGCTCAAATTGAATAATTAGAAGAAAAAGCCTCAAGGCCTCAACTGAATGTGAGTTGCCACATATAGAAGAATGTGACCAAGATTGTGGACAGGAACATTTCCACCATTTTGAAGCTGTTGATGTTTGTGCAGCGAGACAAAAGTCAGGGGTCAAACCCATTATATCAGCAACCCCCACAGTTCATTCACAAGTGACCAGCAGACCTCTAGGCCCTGAACCCATTGAGAGAGTTGCTGAGAATCTGTGTATGCTCATTTTTCTGAGTTTAGAAGAGCACTGACCAGAAAAACTAACTCTAATATATCTATAGCTGAAATCACCCAGCTAGTGTCCCAAATTTTGACAGAAACAGAATTCAGGGACTTTGAAACTGCTATTAACACTTCAGAGTTTCAACATGTCAGTAAAAGTGAACTGAGAGAAAGAATTCTGAGATGGCTACAGAACATTGTTGGGCAAAGATCCAGAGTGACTCGATGTGTATCGAAGAAGGATGAAACAGTACACAGAAAGATTTTGCCAAACAGCTGCAGCTTACAGTGCCATTGCAGACACTCCAGAGAATTGCGAGAAGATAAAGGCCACTACTGAGGACCGGACCAGGTCTGATGGTCTTTCAGCAGATTACAGATCTGCTCTGGGTTTTCTTCTTTCTTTTTTTTTACCGTGTCCTGTCCTGCTCAAAAGCCATCACATGGAGAGTATATGCCTTGCTGAGTTGGACAGTTTTGCTTTCTCCAGGGGAGTAAAACACCTGGTGTGGTGTTTTCTCCTCTGGATTGGAGCATTGAATGTATGTAAATATTTATTAGTTGTGGTTCCCGCGAGTCAGTTTACATCAGTTGTGTCAGGACAAGATGGTGTTGAACTGAAAGGGGGAGTGGATAAAGGATTAGGGAAGGTGAAGGTACACGAGTGAAAAAGAAAGAAAGGAAGAGGAAAAGAAGAAAGAAAGAAAAAATAATAATAAAATAAAAATAAGTAAATAAATAAATAATGATAAAAAAGAAAAAAAATCAGTAAATGAATAAAAATAAAATAAATAAATACCTACCTGAACATAATGCATAGTAAGTCCTAGTAACAGTTCGTTTAGTCCATGTCCGTTTGTTATAGTTCATTAAGAACAGTTCTTGCAGTTTGTATATTCAGGCACACATGTTTAAATATACCGGTACATACATACTGCTCTGGGTTTTCTACATCTAACGTGGTCTACTGAATCTCTGCAATGTAACATGGACCGGATAGCGATCTGGGAAAGGTACTCTGATGTTAAAAGACAGTCAGAATCGAAGCAGCATCTTTTCATGCTGTAAATGAACAGAAACAAGAACAGAAATGTTCGAGGAGAGACATCAGTTGCCATTACTGTGGTAAACCAGGAGATTGAATGAGCGAATGAAGCATTTAAATAAGGGGTGATAAAGCTCCAGCGTTCCCAGTAATCTGTAACAAAGAAGCAAGATTATGTAAACAGAACTAAGGGACTTTAGTTTTGTACCATTGAGTAAACACTACACAACAACACAACACACTAAATCATTGACCCATTCCTCTTTCCTGATGTCTGATTTGAAAGTTTGCCTACAGGCCTAATGTTGGAGTGGAGGATGCTGTCACCTTCCTGCTACACCAAGCTCTTTCTCACCTCAAGAAGCCCGACAGCACTGTGAGAATCACCTTCTCTGATTTTTCCAGTGCGATCCCGATGTCTGATTTTAAAACATAACAATTTAACTGATTGCATGAAATACACTATATATTATTACAGGTAGAGTTATATTGGTTATTATTGGCTCTGAGAACTACACCTGAATAGAGCTACATACTGTCCCTCAACGACACAAAATAAAAGAAAATGTAGGGGTTTTGATTGGTTGGTAAGCATAGCATTGTTGATCTCAGCCAATCAGAAAATGTGTCAACGTAGGAAAAGGGATTTACTATAGACCCATTGGGTTGTACCCCACACTGTGAACAGTTGCTCCCAAGCTGTGAGCCAAGTCACAAACTCTAAGCTAACAAACACACACACGCACACACACACATACACGTTTACCTGACCAAAACAGGACAGTCACTGTACACCTACCAACTGGGGTCCTAAACTTCTACTAGGTGCACGCACACACACACACACACACATTGTGAGTCTCATTCAACAACACCCCCAACACAATAAGTGTTTTCCATTCAATGAAGTGTTTTCCATGGAGCACCACAGTATTCAGCTGGTTCTTATAAATGTTTATTCTTTTGATGGTTTGTAAGTGTCACTTGAAAACAAACATTTTTAGAAGAAATACATTTTTTTTAGAATTCAATGTTTCATTTTGCAGGTAAATTGAAGGGTTTCACTCATTGTGTGTTCATTTTTGGTATTGTAAAATGTATTTGAAATTTCAAATGACCGGTCTGTCAAATTGTGTATAAAGAAACGATCCCCAAGAAATTAGATTTAGGGAATGGAACTCAATACAATCAGTGGAAATAGAAAAATTTTTAAAGAGCATCTCATTTATTTTCTTAATTTAATTTGCCAAGAATAGTTGAATGTTTACTTATGTTGCAGTGATTCTCTATTGTGTTCTTTTTTCTGTCTTTCTGCTGTTTTGTACTCTATATCGCTCTTTCTCTCTCATTCTCTCTATTTTGCTCTTGCTCCTCTCTTTTTTCTCTTTCACTATATCTTTCGCTCTTCTATCTATTTTTCTCTCCATCTTCTATCTTCTATCTACTTTTACTCTCTCTATTTCATTCTCTCATTTTTCTATATTTTCTTTTCTCACACTTTCTGTCTCTCTCACTTTCTCTTTTCAATCTGTCTCTCTTCCATTTCACTCTCTCTCGTTTCTTTTTTCTCTCCTCTCAGAGTAAAACTCACAACTCTTGAGTAGTTTTAGAAGAGCTACGTTTTACTTGTACTTTAGATTGTATTTAGACCAGATACTTTTTTCCTATGGTTTAAAAACATGTTCCTGTTAATTAAACATCTGCAGAAATAAATAAAAGTATCAAACAATAATGAGATGGTCCACAAAGAATTATTAAATGTATTTACTAAAAACAGCTCTTTTTTGCATTGTATCCTATAGAATGAGGCGTAAGCCCAGAACATAGTGCTGTGACTTTCTCATATCTCTGATCATATGTTGCATTTACGACTTTCCCTATTTTGGATGTCTAGTTTCAAAATGCTGTTTCAGTGTTGACTGGTGTATTTGACACATGTGAGACAAAATCTGTGAAGGACCACCCTGTTTCTGAGGTAAACATTAGGTGTGTATGCAAACATTCTCCTCAACGCACGTGTCCCGTATGGTCTCAATGATCTCTGAAAGAGCATGTACTACTGGGCGCTCTCAGGATGTAGTTTTAAGTGAAAAGATCTTCATCAAAAACAAACTTGTTATTCTGCATGCTACATCCACCATCTCCAACAGTATTCATAGATTCAAAACAATTACCGTATTTTTCACCGTATAAGACGCATCCAGTTTTAAATGAGATCTAGAAAAAAAGATTCTGAACCAAATACTGTAGTAGAATATTTTATATCAACTGTGTAAAAGTTAACAGCAGTTTAAGAACAATTATATGCCTAACATGAACAGTCAGTAAACAGTAAAAGTAACAAAAAAAGGCTGTTTTTATTCGAACCCCAATAATTCCTCTTCGTCACTGCTATCACAAATGAGGAAGGACAGATCCACGCAGTCATTGTCATCACTTTCTTCCTCACTGGTGTCAAATAAGATGTTGTCTTCTGTTCCATCCAAGGCATAACTAATGCCACACTTCTTAAATGATTTTATAACAATGTCCTCCTTCACGGAGTCCTACGCGCTATGGTAGGGTCCACGAGATGGGCGATGATGTCAGCGCGCACCGCCGGCTGTACAAATATGGCCGATGGCTCCGGAGCTAGGCCGAAGCCGCGGCCTCTCCTACGGCCGTGACCGCCCTCCGCTCCGCGGCGATCTGCATTCGCCGTATAAGATGCACCAACTTTTCCCCCTCAGTTTTTGGGAAGAAAAAGTGCGTCTTATACGGCGAAAAATACGGTATGTCAATTTTTATTTTATTATGTTGTTGAAAAAATGGATGCCTTCCCAATATTTTATCCAAAATCTAATAATTTCCCAAAATATTCTTACATCTTTGCATCAGTATTTGGTATATCCCCACATATCAGACTAGTTTTTCTGGTAAAGGGGGCCACAGAGCTGAAAGACAGTTTGCAACATCCCTAAAGTGACATCACACACCCACATGTGCACACACTCAGAGTCTAATTCCAGAACACACCCTAAAGTGACATCACTCACCCAATGAGGGTTTTGATTGGTTGGTGAGCATAGCATTGATTTCAGCCAATCGGAAAATGTGTCAACCTAGGAAAAGTGATTTACGATAGACCCATTGGGTCGTACCCCACACTGCTCCCAAGTTGTGAGCCACGCCACAAACTCTGAGCTAACCAATACACACACACACACACACACGCACACACACACACACACACGCACACACACACACACACAGTCTCATTCCACAACACACGTAAGCAGGGGTGTTAAACTCTTTTGAGCTAGCCAGCAGTGCACAATTTGAGCTCCTGGGAGCTGAACCAGACAATTCATGTAGAACAATCATTGATTGCCTTAATTGATTAATTCCTTAAATACATTTTATTATTCCTATTGATAGTTTGTATTTTTTGTTTGATAGTTTGACACAATCAGAATACAACTGTATAATGCTTGTTAAACAATGGATTGAATATAATATAGATGAAGAAACACTTAAATCATGGCAAATGCTTAATAAAGGTAAAGTATTTCTGGTGTTTTATCAAGCTTGTGGTTTAAAAATGTAAAACAGAAATGAAGATGTTGAAAACACTATTATAGTACAAACACATCTGCCTTTAGATGTTGTGTGAGGGGGGTTTGTGTCAAAGTATTGATGTGTGATGGATGACCCCATGACGCCACAGGATGTAGACCCCCTCCCTCCCTCCAAGCCTCTCTCCCACACGGGGAGAAAGTAATGATGTCACTTTAGGGTTGTATTTAAAAAGTTGTTTAATTTCAATGTGTGAGTGTTTCGGGGGGAAAACAGTTTAGAGAGATGAAGTCACCTACTACTCCTGCTGGTGTTGTGGAATGAGAGTCTGTGTGTTAATCTCAGCTCAGAGTTTGTGACTTGGTTCGTCCCCAGTGGGCTCTTTCATAAAACCCCTTCTCCTAGGTTCTTTTTGATTGGTCAAGATAAACAATGGTACTCTGAGACTTGGTTCACAGCCTGCACAATGGGTCTATTGTACATCACTTTTTTGATTGATAGAAACCAACTCAGAGACCCATAACGACATTCTCCACAGTGTCCTGTGGGAACTTTCCACTTCAAAGAATGGTGTATTATCTCCCTTTATCACATTGGGTTTGGAAATGGTCTGAACCCTCTCTACTTTGAGAAGAGATTGTTTAAGAGAATCCATAGATGGGGAGCTCCAAAAACATCACGTTTGAACCAATATAATGCACATGAGTTTAAAAATTCAAATAACTGTATAAATAACATCACAACTGAAACACACTCAAGATGTTAATATTTAATCTTATGATGGATGATTCAAATATTAAAACAAAAAGTAATTGGATAACATTGAGTTACTTTTAGTAAAACTAGACTTTGAAAATCATTTAGGAATGAATCATTAAAACATTAATGTTACTGTGAATAATCTTAAATAGTCTTAGACAGAACTTCACAACCAACAACTTTTAAATGTGAAATGGTTTGTATTAAAACCCATGGATTTATGTCTCTCTAATCTATTTGTCAAATACACCAAATGTCATCTGTTTTAATCATAAAACTAAACCTGTTAATCATTTAACTGCTTAATAATCATATTCAACACGGTCGAATTTAAAAACTGAAGCGATTAATAATTGACTCTCTAAGCGACGTACTATCTGGTATTCACACCCCTCCACAAAGATATGTGGAGCGATAGATAAAGTAGCCGTTGTCTGCAAACTTTTTTAAAAGGGTGTGACCAAGGTCTAGAGGCAACAGCCTCTTCAGACCAACCCCCCGATATTTCAGACACAAAATGGCTGGTGAGTAATTCTTTTTAAAATACATCATTTTTATTTTCAACACTATTTATCAAAATTTAATTTTTCCATAGTAAATGGTCCAATTATGGACGTGGCCAATGAGAAAGGTAGGAAAAATATTCTAAATATTTACATTATTCACTATGTTAGATTTGTTTTATCTTTTTAAATCACTAATTTTGTTTTTCATAGTTGTGTTTTCTATAGAGGACTTAGAACCATCTCAGGAAGGAGTGGTAAGTGCAAAGAAATTGTGAAGTTAGTTCATAAATCGACCCAAATGACCAGCGGTTTGGACCTGCTAACCGAGAAGATTGGCATCTAGAAGAACTCCACATCAACCATCAAAACCCTACATCATTCTATGGTTGATCTATTTACCAACATCGGGAGATTGTACAAACTGTTTTTTGAATTTCGAAAGAACCGGAAAAAAGTATGCGAACATCGTTTGACAGTAATTCTGCTTGCTTCATCACTGCCATTTTGAACTGCGCAAATCACATCCAATGTCAGGTATACCTTTCAGCGTTCTCAGGGAAAAAATTTACAAGGTTGAAATTCTCAAAAATCAGATCAGATTTTTATACAGGCCTCTCGTAAGAGAGATGACATTGTTTGTACCATATTCTTCTAACTCCTTCACGGTCACAGTCTGGTACCAAGCATTAAACATATTCTGATCTTTCATAATCATTTCCTTGTGGAATATGTTGACAGAACGATGATTCCACAAAGTTTGCCAGCCCAAGAACTCTCGTCCTTCCAGTGTGTTTCCGATTGTGCTACATAATAAATGAAAACCTGATTCTCAGTGACAGAGATGTTTCCGCTTACTGTATCTCCAACTGGTGACATGTGAAAAAATAAAAACAAAATAAAAAAACCAACAATGTTAAAAATAGTCAATATTTAAAATTTCACAGGTCCTCGTAAGGCACATTTAAAACTACATACTACAGGACAAGTGAAGTAAACTCATTTGTGATTACTAAAATAAACACTAAGAATACCCCATAAAACAGTGTCCTCATAAAACAGAAAGCTATACATTTGACGACGTGGAGTAAATATATTTGGCCAAAACAATAACTTTAAAACACTTGAGAAATAACTGAACTGCTCAGGATTATTTCTACATTACTACTGATGGCATATTTAAAGCTGTAAACATTTTCATCTTGAGCATTATTTAGCAGGTACACAGTCTATATCAAGTACAGTTTTGTGTAGACTGAAAAAGCTAGACAGTGTCCCAAAAGAACTTTGTTTGAGCTTTTGACACATACTGAAAGTCCATTACACAACATAACATTACACACTACAGGACAAGTGAAGTAAACTCATTTATGATTACTAAAATAAACACTATGAAGACCCCATAAAACAGTGTCCTCATAAAACAGAAAGCTACACATCTGATGATATGGAGTAAATATCTATATCGGTTTTATGTAGACTAAAAAAGTTAAAGAGTCCTGAAAGGACTTAGTTTGAGGCTTTGCCACATGAAAGTCTGGTAACATAACAGATCATTTAAAAAAAAAAGTTAAAAAGAAAAATAAAAAGAACAATTAAACGAACAGTTAAAAGGACACTAGAAAATTTATTAATATTCCTTAAAAGAACAAGAAATTATTTCAGGATATAATTTCTTGTTCTTTTAAGGAATATTAATGTACGAATTCATTTATATATAGGGTAACGATTAGGGGTGTAACGGTTCACTGGGATGTATTGAACCGTTTCGGTACGGCCTGTTCGGTTCGGGACACTTGCGTACCGTTTCGGTATTCGGTATTTTTATTAAATTATATAAATGTATTATTAGCGCGATATTAAGCGCAGCGGAACTATGTTCCTAGGCGAGTTTCCGCACGGACGGTATTGAGTGAAACACAGTAGCGGTGCATTAGTATCTGTGAGAAATGGACATAGCGAAAGAGAAGCCAGAGCTTAAAGACGGTCTCGTGTTTGAGAACACTTTGGCTTCTCTGTTAAAATACATAACGGGGATAGACGAGTGGATGAATTTAAAGTTGTATGCCGACATTGTTCCACGGAGATCGGGCAGGCAACACATCTAACATTTTCTACTGCTGGAGATATTATAACCAGATATATGCTCTCTTCAGAAAATGTGGATAGGTAATCTATCCTAACTAGTTGCAGTATTTCATTTTTTATTTAAAAAAAAATGTGTTTTTCTTAATAAAGAGTGCAATTTATTTAAAATATCACCCAAATGTGTCACTTTTATTTATTTTATGCAAGAATTCTATTGTGTATTGGCAGCTTTTCAAAATAAAGATTATGTAAGTTCTTATTGTTTTGTACGGAACCGAATGAACTGAACCGAGCTCTCCAAGACACTGTACCGAACCGAATACGATTTTAGCGTACCGTTACACCCCTAGTAACGATGAATAGATATATACATATCTATTCATTAAGCTTGCACTCAAACTATAACCCAAATTGGTGGCAGTAATGCTCCAAAAGGCTCGGTTGCAAACTGCCAATAGAACACCCGAAGAAGAAGAATGAACAAACGCAGGGAAATTCAATGGGCGGGGCTTCACATTCACTGGTACTGTGTGGTGGTCGAGTCTAGCAGCCAGTCTGCAGCAGACAGGGGCATCTCTCTGGAGCTGAGGAGTCCTCGCTGGTATTCTTTAAACTACTTAAAGATCATCATCGACCGCCAAAAATGACGGCAAACGGTAAGTTTTGCCTGCTCACTTGAATGTTAAACAAATTTCATGCTTGTTTTCTTACTTTAATTTAAACAAAAAACTTTAAACCAACAATGGTAATGCCACACGTTACATTATACCTCAATTAACACCACATTGCTAAGTTGTTAGATCTTTTTTGTTGTTGTATCGTAGAATTTAAAAAGCATTTCAAGTTAAACGCTTAAATTCTGGAGGATCCGATCTTATACGCGAGTGTCTGATTAAAGAGGGGTCTGATTGCAGCGACCCCTCAATAGACCAAAACGGCGATTTAGCTCACTTATATACCGTTTACGTTTTCCATCCAGACGCCGTTAAAAGCACGCTCAAATCCTACGAAAATGCCGTTTGATCGTCCGCATAATGAGCCCCCCCCCCCACAATTTACACAGCAGGTAAGATTTAACTGCTCTCCCCCAACCAAGAAGTCCTCGCTGCAGCCGACAGCACGACTACGTAACAAACGTTCAACGCATGCGCGGTAATGCCATTTAGTACGTAACAAATGTTCAAACGCATGCGCGGTAGTGTATGTTGAAACAAAATATTAAAAAGCTTTATTTGGTAAAGTGTTTTCGTTTGCCTTAAATCTATTTCTTAATTAAACGTATTTGTAATCTTTACCTATCGGTTTGTGGTTTAACAATCTATATGATACACGTTAGTTTTAAGTATCAAAAGCGGTGGACGTAACTAAAGAATTTGTGAAAGGGAAAGTGACATATATGTGATATTTCTATTCTATTAATACCATATTAATTATGTTAATACAATGTATTGATCAATACAAAAAAAATGGTATATAAAAAGTAAACAATTACAAAAGAGTTTATGCCTGTATATATTTGTATTATAAGATTCATTAAAATAAGTACGGGCACAGTTGATTTGGAATAACCATAAATAACTCTCACGTGTATACATGTACTGGTCTTCAACAATATTGAAAATCATAACGTTGCTAATTATAACATAGAAAAAAGTAAACAACGATATAAAATAAAATGAATATAAAATAAAGAGATAAATAGCATTAGAACAATAATAATAATATGAATATTGTACGGTACAAAAATTTAAAATCAAATTTCACAAACTGCTGTATTTCTGCAATTCCAAAACAACTGATCAATGGATTGGGTTCATCAGAGCAAAAAGAGTATTTTGTGTCAATATAATTGTTATGTCTTTTCAAAGAACACTTGTCTAATTATACAATATCTATGGTTTCAACTATAGACTTTAAAATGTTATCGCCGCGTATGAGTGTTTTGATTACGTACTCAATGGCATTGAGTACATGATTGGGCAAAGCGTGTTTCAACATTCATTACTGCGCATGAACATTTAGAACATTTGTTACGTACTCAATGCCACTGAGTATGTAGTCGCGCTGTCTGCTGCAGCGAGGACAGTCTCCAATCAACGGTGAACAGACCCAAACCAGACTAATTTATCTCTGATTGTATTTTATACAGATGTCAGAACTCAAGTACATCAGGGAACGTTTGTTACGTCTACGCAACTAATAATATTACGTACAAGAACTATTCAAATGAGGAAACGGTTCAGTTTAAAACCGAGTTTTGTGGCTTCCCTAGCATTTCACATGTCTAGTTCTGTTAATTTGATCCAAATTAGGTACAACTGACACAATGTTGTAACCCTCTACCGATTTAGTCCTCATTCATTCCACGCTGATCATTCAGAACTGCAACAGATGAAAATACCACCACGTGATGTCATACAGCACAAAGACAAAACATCAGAAAGTGGGCATCGAAGGGGCGCCATTAATTGAATAATTTCATTGCACAGAAATGTTGTTTTTGGTAATTCTTTAGCCAAGTCATTTGTCATCGTAATTCGGGACTATCACCTCCCAGAACTGTCTTGACCAGCTGCCTCCAAAAGTAAGATGATATGACTGAATGGTGTGAATCCTCTGTGTTTGTTTAGCTAGATCAGGAGTGCTCATTACATCGATAGGTGCTACTGGTCGATCGCGGCGTGAAATGTAAACAATATCAGCCGATCATTCATCCCGTCACAGTTCAGTAAAGTTAGCTGCAGATTCTCGGATTCGGTTTTCTCTGATCAATAGCTCGAGACCAGAATGTTCTTAGTAAACAAATAATACCTATTTATAATCTGTGTTATGTAGCGGACAAACTACAAAACATTTTTCATCAAAACAAGTTTCTCTCGGCCTTCGCAGAAACACAATACCGTCTATGAGCAACCCGCTGACATGGAATCGCTTAGGGACCGTCTGCAAATTACCAGATCAAAAATATGTTTTACCCAGAATATGCTTCATAACTTCATTCTAAATTACTCTATTACAACCAAAATCAAGCAACACACACCACTCCTCACCTGCACATTGTACTGCACGACTCAGTTTCAATAAATATTGAAATATTTATTAGAGCATCATTTTTATTCTTGATTATTTGGATCAAAGCTCAATTGCTCCCATAAAAATCACTCTATTATCACCAAATTCAGGTCACACACAACTGTTCTAATGATTCAATTCAATGCAAGTCATCAAATTAAACTCATGTTATTACAAAAAATGTAAATAATTAATTATTATGTGTGTTTTGTCAATTCTCAATAAAGTTGAAAATAATTGTTTGTTGATTGATGTTTTACATTTTTGTAGCGGGTAGATCACTTTGACTCAATCATTTTAAAAGTAGCTCGCAAGCTGAAAAAGTGTGAGCACCCCTGATCTAGACCATTGCTGGAGCAGCAGAGAAACATCAGTCATTATACAAAACTGACTGAACAATACCGAACTCTAGTGGCCAGTTCACTGCACACACTTTTTCAGTGCACAGGTTCTCTGAAAACATCAACTGGGTGCGCTAAGCTCAGTTACACGGTTGTGCACCCCTCCTCAACCTCAAATATTGCAGAAGCAAACAAAAATAAGGTCAAAATACACCATTTTAAAACTTAAACAAAATCAATCCATTTTACTGTTGAAAATCATTAAAGAGCCTAGAAAAGTTAATTATTTAGTGTTTGCAACAACAGGTTGAAATGCATCCAAGGTGAAACAAAAAATAATTTTGTTTCACATTTTACCTTTATTTTATTATCATTGACGGTTGACGGACTATGGCAAGAGGCCAAACAAAGTCCAGCGTTGTCAAAAATAATGAGAACAAGATAAATTTAAATTAATCCAAGAATTAAATTCAAGTTATCACAAGTAACACATGAAAGGCACACGTAATAGTCAGACTAATGAACAGACGTGACAAATAAAGGGGAGCATGGGATTCGGGAAGTAGTCAACACACTTGGAACGTGAGGGAGGGAGAGGAAGGAGAACCTGTGTCCAAGGCGGACGAGGGCTCAGGGGCTAATGACAATCCCAATCAAAAACGATTGGAGCAGGATTCCAGGTTATATTAATGTTTTTCCACTTTGATTTTTTGTAATCATGACAAAAATTTGACTCAAATGTACGCAAGGTGCACATGTGGAGTCTCCTAAATACCAGTAAAGCTTGGCATTGAGACTAGCAGGAGCTTTGTTTGGTCATTTTGCCAACTTGAAAATGCCTCTGCTTTGACAATTTGTGCTATTATCTATGCAGGAAGTTGTAAAAAAATGAAAACGTTGTGTTTGGACAAGGAAATGACTGGGCATTGGACAGTATGCATCTCCTCTGTCTGCATCTCCTCACATTTCCTCTGTGTGTATCGTTATTGAAAATATTGATCATACCCATTACAGAAGAGGTTTCTTTTTCTCTTTAGAGTCCAGGTATTCTGAATTGGTCTCAACACTATCACAAAGATCTACCAACACTTTACCAGCGCACATTGAGCCAAGAGGCAGGGTACACCCTGGACAGGTCGCCAGTCCGTCACTGGGCAACATTCACTCACACATTCAAACCTAAGAGGAATTTAGATTCTTCAATTAACCTAACTGCATGTTTTTGGGATTGGGAAGGTCAGGCGAGCATCGAACCAACAACCTTCTAACTGGAAATCACAGTGCTACCCACTGAGCCACAGTGCTGCCCTCCTGCTCATGCACAAAATGCCAAAAGTTAATATTAGTACATGAAAAAATAGCTACATTAAACAATCCATTGTGCAAAAAATGTTGGGGACCACTAAACAAAACTTTTTTTTCTGTTTTCAGAAGGCTCTGATAAACTGGTAATGGAGGAACCTGCTTTATCTCCTGGAGAGACCAAAAAGACAAAATCCTCTGTTGAAGGTGTCCTAGAAACCCCCGAGGATTCCCCAAAGCCAGAGTCTCAGCTACCATTAGAAGTTAACAGCAAGCTCAGAACCTCGGTGGATGGTGACACAGGGACCCCCGAGGATTCTCAAAGTCCAGAACCTCTGTGTAAGAACGGCAACTCCAAATCTGCCATGAAGCGCCAAAGGGATTCAGATACCACTCCAGAGATTAAAGCTAAATGGATCCACAGAGAGGAGGAGGAGTACGAGGAGGAGGAGAACCTGGATAAAAGTGAGTGTGGGATCATAAGATGTGTTTATGCCTTGATTAATCACATGTACCCAATGTACGCAGATCCTTTTTGAAGCTCAGTTTATGTCACCTGCTTCTTGTTTCCACTGATCTTGTCCCTTTATGATTTTACCGAGTAACTATAGTCCAGCTGTGGCAAAAATAAACATAAAGCAATAAACACATCTACATAAACAGTGACACAGCTAGTGTAGAATACAATATCGAAACAATAACCAAAAAGCAGAACGTACACCTACCGACCTCCAGTGTTGTGCAAGTTACGTCCAAACTGTAAGACATTGCAGATTATCTTTTACTGTTATTTAATATTACTGTCTCACAATTGTAATATGTTACACTAGTTTTATTATGAGTTACTTTAACCAAAATACAGTAACTATAGAATTAGAACTTAGCATTCTATAATGACAAAATGAAATGCAGTACATGTAACACCAGCACAAACGGAGGGGATGTAGCGTAATGACTGTGAGCTACAGGATACTAACAACATAGTTTATGATTGGCAACGTGAAAGCAATGTAAGAAAGAATGAATCACCAATGATCTGAGTGAGAGAAGAGGTAAAGCGATATCTGTTTATATTAGACACTGCAGTAAACTCTAATACTGTAACAAGATCCAGAATTCTTATTTTTCTTTTCTAATTTCTCATGTTTCAGGCGTTATAAAGCATTATATGTTTAACACACCACAGTGACAACAGTTTGTCAATTTGTGTAAAGAGTCCTAACAAAGGAAATGGCGATGCCTACCTTTTGTGATGTCTCTACAGGATCACAGCCACTGAATCATGAAGTGTCTTATACCATTGTACTCGTAACAGTCCAACGAATAAAATACATCCAAGCTGCTACTGCAGAACTTGAAACATGGGCGCTTATCTGTACCTGTTACCTGTACAGTAGTACCCTGAGATAATAATCTGTTCCAGGGTGACCTTCGTATGGGAAACATTTTGCATCATGAAGCAAGTTTTACATGTAAAACGCCTAATCCGTGCAACGGCTCTCAGGAACAACAGAATAAATAGATGAAAAAATGGAAAAGCAGAGAAAAATCAAGTAACGTTTCTTCAATCCTTAAATCTAAACATTGTTAATGTAATAAATGATAATAAAACAGAATAAAACATGTAAAATACGTAATATGTTCACAAATGTGAAACATTACCTTGAGAGTGAAGCGATGTGTCGGAGGAGGTGGAACGGATGCAGAAAACATTACGGCACTACGTATGAAAGTTATCTTTCTCAAGATATTTCACGAATTACTGACACCAACACGGTTTCAAGCACAAGAGACACTTCTGAGAACGTGTCACAGGGTTTCTCTAAGTTGCGCTACAGAACAGCACTTTCCACGTTATAAACGTTGTTTCTTTTACGACACCTTGACTCTAACATTTGTTATAGCACATTGTTAGTAATCTATACATCAAGTTTGGCTCGTTTTTTTGTTTGTTTTTTTTGCGTATCAGCCCCTTAAAGCACACTTTCTTCAAAGGGAGAAAGTAGCGCAAGGACACAGAAGCACAGCGTGACGTGAGACAAACAAGCAGATAATAGAGCAGAAATATTTGTTATTGTTCATATCTCGAATTTTTCTTTGCATCTCAAAGCAAAAAAATTTCCTGCGAGACCTTTCGTATCTCGAACATTTCGGAACTCGAAGCATTCGTATCTCGGGGTACCACTGTAGTTTGGAATGAATGTTTGTACATGAAAGGTTTCTGAGTTTCTGGCTCCTTGCCTCTTTCATCCAGTGATGCGCTGACATTTATGAACTCTGAGCGATGGGGAAAAAGAGCTGTGAAAGGATCAAAAAGAGAAGGTTGTTGAACTGTACAGGAAAGGGATATACACAGATATCTAAGAAACTGGGAATGCCAATCAGCAATATTTAAACTCTGGGAAGGGAGGGATACTGTTGAAACTGTTGAATCCAAAATGTTGTAAACTTATGAGCACAACTGTATTTCACACAGCCACCTACTAACACTTGCCTCAATCTGCCCAACAGGGGAAAAGCTGACCGACTACGACCAACAGTGTGCTGAACTGTGGATTACGGCGGAAATGGACGCAATGTTGGCATATGAAAGTCACGATTTGAGGTCGCTCACGCGTGAACTAGAGGCCCTTAATAATATGTTTCAACGAAGAAACCGCTATATTCCTCCACCGCCTCTCCGCCTTCGCCCTCTACCGCCTCTCCGCCTTCGCCCTCTCCGCCTTCGCCCTCAACAGCCTCTCCGCCCTCGCCCTCAACAGCCCATCCCGTGTCCTGCTCAACCGCTCAACCCTCAGCGTGAACCTTCAAGCAATATGCCTCCAGCACCTGGCCACAGGCACTCGGTACCGCCCCCACAAAACTGCTCCTGCCTTTCGTCACTCAAGGCCCTTATTAATGTACGTGTAGGCAATTTGGAGAGGAAGATTGTGTCAATCCAACAAGATCAGAACCGCTGGAACACCACGATCATAAACAGGATTCTCCAGATAACCCAGCGCCTTGCTCTGGTGTCAGGTAATGTGGGAATCCTGCAACGAGACCAGAGGCTGCTCTTCGACATGGTGGATCGGATAAATGAAAGATCAGGGCTCTTCGAGAGGTGCTTGTTAGACATGCACAGAAAAATTATGGGTAATGACTGAGGTGTCACACAGCTCGCCATTTTGAGGGAAGCATTGATAAATGAGGTACTTCCAGAACCGTGTGCTCCCCATTTACTCAACTGCAAGTGGTTCAAAAACATTTGTTTTTTTTAGTCAGTAAAGTTCAATAATGTCAAGACACCGTTCACTTGAAGCCAAAAACGATATTGACTCCTTGATTCGATAGCATTTTTTTGTTTTAATCCGGAGTGTAAACGGTGACAACAGCGCATCAACAAAAATACACTTTGATCGTTATTACGCTTAAAATCAAGTGTAACATTAGGTGTAGATTGACAATAATGTGCCATAATAAAAGTTGGAGTCAATGTGTCTGAATATACTTTGATAAATTAGAAACTGCTTTTTGGAAACAAAATTTAAGAGTAAGACATTTTAGTTTAACACGGGGTTTCTCCTTTAGCACATTCCACTCAATACAATGTAATTTATTTTGACACATTGACTCCAACTCTTGCACATTATTGGTAATGTATACCTAATAATTAGAATTAAAAGTGATTTAAAGCATTTTGATGTAATAATGATCAAAGTTTTAGCCTTTCTTCTGTTGTATGCCAATGGGCGAGTAGAGCGCCAGACCGCGGTAACTTATGTAACCATCAGATTAGATGCGTCCAATAGTCTCGAGAAGAGAAGAGCATGATCCAAAGCAGCTTTGGCTGTACTTTCTTTCACTGCAAGCCTTAAAATACAAATTAATTCACTCTGATGCCACTGAATAATCATCTGCTTTTTTTCATCTATAGAACATTGTAAAAGTCCTCCCCAAACTTTTATAAGGACATGGTTACTAGTTAAAAAATAAAGTTTTGGGGATGATTTGAACATGACTGTGATCAAGACTGTGAGAAACAATGTGAACTTGTGTGTTTGATATTCCCTTACCTGTGTGTTCTTATGAGTGTTCTTTGTGAAAAGTTAGTTTCTTTCGTGTTGATTTAATTAATCTCTAGATTAGAATGCAGGATATTAATCATAGAGTTTGTCTTTCGTTCGCTTACTGATATTTGGGTTCTACATTTCTTTTGTGCTCTAGCTGTGTTTTGGTTTGTTTTGTGTTGCTTTAGGAACTTAATAAAATGATACCCAAGCCATCGTTTGGTTAATAGTTTTTCTCTTGGTGGCCCCTTCTCCTTTGGCATAAATATATCTTGGTGGCCACTTCTTTAGAATTTTGTTGTTGCCCCCTTTGGCCTAAACAGATTTTCTCTTTGTGTCCCCTTCTTTATTGTTTTGTTGTTACCCCCTTTTGGCATAAAGACTTCTCTTCATGACCCCTCGTACTATTGTTGAACTGGCCTTTTCATCATATGGCTCCACCAATAGAATTGCCCCTTGACTCTGTTTAAAAAGCATTGTAGCACATGTTTAGAATTAGATTTTGGATGACTGCTGCCTTGGACATTAAACCTCAGAGTTTCCTACACCACTCAATACCGAGAGCAATGCAAGGTTGTTTTCAGACCAGGCCCGAATGCTAAGTTCAGACTGGAGTGGTCTCATCATAGAACTGTACACACTGCATGACTCTGGGGCAACCAAATGCACCCAAAAAGTAACTTGCGCTGTAAAAATTTATAAAATAAAGGCAAGCGATTGCATAGAGGAAACCGATTTGATTAAAGTTCCACCAGTAATTAAGCAAATTACACACTTTACAACTGTCTGAAAAAAAGAGACTTAATCAATAATAAAAAAATATTACTTACACACTTTAAATACATGTGACTTGTTTTTGTAACAAGAAGTAAAGTTTTATGAAGTTCATTTATTTAAAATGAACTAAATCTGATTTGTGCAATTTGTATAAAATCTTAATTAATTTTCTATGCATAGACAGACTTTTATGGATGATACTTGGAATTTGAAAGTGCTGTAGAGATTTAAGTTTAGTTTATTTTCAGCATCTAGTAATTTGTACAAAATTGGCCATAAACAGGTCACATCAGATTATTTTAACAAATGGATATCCAAATTTAGAGCAATTCAGCATAAATTCAGGCACCAATTGATAAATTCAATCTCCCACTTAAAAATATTATTATTTTTTTATCATTGGCATTCCTCAACTTTGAGAGAGAAAAAGAGAAATAAATCCAGAAATTCACATAAAGAATTAATTTGCAAATTGTGGTGGAAAATAAATACCTTCAAAATACCTTGTATACCACCAGAAAATATGTGCACAGATTGCTTATGCCCAATGTGAAAGAACTGTGTCGAGTTTGCTGTACCAAATATATATATATATATATTTTTTTTTTTTCATTAATAAAAGAAAGCTGGCCAAGATTAAAACACTAGGTATCTATTTTGCACCACAATTTGCAAATAAATTTGAAACTCAAAATATATATATTTATGAAATATAAAGGGGATGGACACAATGATATTCGGTGTCAGGGAACATTACAAGGTGGTATCATGAAACCAGTGAAAATATTCCAAGGAAACCATGGTCCAGAGTTTCAATATCGTGTGATAGTTTTATTTGGTGTTTATTTAACTGCATCATGAATTTGCTTTGAGAGCCTCTGATGCAATCATTGAACGGCTTTGACACAATCTTTACATTTTCAGCCTCAACTTTGTTTTTATTTTTGCATTAAAAAGACACTGAAAAAGACGCACTGGGTTAAGATCAGAGAAGATCAAACCTTCACTGCAAGATGATCTGCTACACTGTATTACACTGTTAAATGATCTCACCAATTAAAAATATAGCTCAAATCAAAGCTATTTTCTCAAGGGTGTTTCTAAGCAAGATAGAAAGTAAAGTAAAGATACAGCTCTGTACCATGAAGAGAGTGCAAGCTGGAGGAGAAAGAGAAAAGAGAATGAAAAAAGTGTGAGAGAAAAAAATGTGGAGAGAGTGAAAGTAACTAAAGATAGTGAAGAAAGAGAAATAGAAAGATAGCGAGAAGAAAATGAGGAGAGAGCGAGTGATATAGAGAGTGCAAAACAGTAGAAAGAGAGAAAACAGAGAGCATGAATATTTTTCCTGACAATTGAAATGATAAAAGGAAATAAATAAGTATTTCTATTTTTACTGATCGTATTGATGTGATCGAATTCGATTGGTTACATTCTTTACATAGGACAGGATAGGTGCACAGTAGAAAAAAACATTTAAAATAATAATAATAATAAAGTAGTTAAGGCAGGTTGTACAGACACAGAACTAGAAATGTGCTCAAGTAGAAGAATACATTTAAAATCTAATCACTAAATTACAGTTTTTGAGAAAAACTACTCATTCATTTATTCATTCAGTCATTTTCCAAACACGCTTTTTCCCTCTTCGGGGTCACGGGGGTCTCCAGCGTACATTGGGTGAGAGACCGCGCAGAAAAAACGACTCAATTACAGTAATTGTTTGTAATTAGTTACTTTACATCACTGCATAGTCCATATAATATAGTATTATGACGCTTGTTTTTTTAATAGCAATTAAATCAAGTAAGTAACAGATAATTAAAATATTTTAAGTATAATTTGGGGTATTTGACTTTTTTACAATGTAAAAACATAAGGTAAAATGAGCAAGGCCGGAGTTCTTTCAAAATTATGATTATTAATAAAAATAGGAGTCTGTTTTGCTTCCATTCTTAGGAGACCCCTTTTTGAAACAAATGTCATTGTTTATATTACATCTAATCTCTTCCCCTCGCCCAGGGTGCTTTTCTCTCAATGGCTGGAATTAATCGCAGACATTATTCCCAGTCAGAACACATTCCCAGTGCACAAGTTATTTTGAATCCAATGTATTCCGAAAACGATGACATTCCAAAAGGTTCACATAAAACGTATAAGAATATAATTAAGCACGACAAAGTTTATGAAAGACATGTGTTCATGCAATGGGTTTCCTCAGGCAAGATGTCTCTCACTTTAAACACGGGAACGAAATATTCAACTACCAAAACTCATAAAGCTTGAGCAGTGTCACCAACAGGAAATTCAACCGTGAAAATACTCTTTTGTATTTGCCCTCTATTAAATCACACCATCATAAAACACACACGGACACATAGACAGCTATGCCATTGTTTGAATACTCCATTGTGTTTGACTGGCAGCTGTTAATTACTTTTGCATAAGTGATTATTACCTAAAAATGTTCCTGGTTCTTTGTTAAATAAACTCAATCAGAGTTGTTGGTGTAACAAGAAACTGCTTTCATCATTTCAGTCATGTATTCAGCCCAGTTATTATTGAAAACTTTATAATGTTTCTTCTCTTGGTGGAGACGTTCTTTAGATCCACCACATGCTGTAACCACAGCTGATTATCAATCATGTATTTCATGTAGAAATATCTATTCGGTTCATACAGAACATGAACATGAACAACTTCTCATGATTACAGACTGCTTCAGGTGTTTTTCTCCCAACCTTTGGACAAAAGCTTCAGCTAAATGAACCAATCGAATAAACTATAACCTTTTGTGCCAGTCTCAAAGTGGTACGATTAAATGAATCTCAAAAGTCTAAAATAACAATGTTTTGTTCTTACGGATTCCGTATAAATGACACTGATTCTCTACTTAATTGCCCCCTCCACTCACTGGTCGGTTAATAACTGCTCGTCTATCTGCTCATTCACATAAGAAATGTGAATAAGTGACTGACTGTGGCATGATTCTTGGTGACAGACAGAAGTTGCTGATCATCAAGGATTTTGACACACAATCATCCCTATAGGATTTGCAGGGAACGGTCAGAAAAAGAGAAAATATCCAATGAGTGGCAGTTCTGTGGGCACAAATGCCTTGTGGTCAGAGGAGAATAGCCAGACTGGTTCAAACTCAAATAATCACTCGTTATAATCTAGGTATGAGCATTGTGGGAAATTTAATTAACTTCCTATGCTTGTAAAGTTAGATCTCACTATAATGAGAATGAATGGTTTTATTATACATGGCCTCGGAAAAGGGAAAGAGGACTGCTTTGACTCCCCTTTTCTTCCCAGGCAGGAAGAGATAAGAATATTCTGGAAGAATATTCAGTTTTAAACAGTTTTGTTTCAAAGGAAACGCGTCAGGGAGGCGGAGAGTGAAACTGAAATGTGATATTTGAGCTGAGAACAACAGAGAAAATCAGAAATCATCCTGGGAACAGACTGGGAAGATTTCTCCGGTGCACCGCATTGTTCTCCTCTTGTAATAATACTTATTAAATCTACCTTTTTATTAATACACGTTCTCCTAAAATCATTTTGAACACGCATTGGACCCTCAAAAGTCCAACAGCATCTCTGAACACACAGCATGTCAGACCGTGAGGAAGGTTGGCTACAGCAGCAGAAGCCCACAATGGGTGAAAACATAGTCTTGGCTCTAAGGACAGCCTACCTCCAGGTTGGGTCTGCCCCCGCCCTGGGCAGGGTTTCCAGACCCACCATTTGAGCAGTTGGAGTCTTGGCTGCAAGTCTAGGCATTTGAAGAAACCAAGAACAGTAGAGAGACATAGTAGAGATGACAGTTGACCTTCCCTCATTTGCATAATTCAGGTTTTACTACTTACTTTTAGCGGCCACCCTATGATTTAAAGTCCCTGACTGAGCTTCATGGCTGCAGGGTCATTCCTCCTTCAGAGATTCGACATCAGAGGGTATCTCAAGGTCAACCTCCCTCTCTGAGCCTCTTATACTCCGGAGAACGGTTGCTGAGCTGAGCTCAGTGGCAAAGGATGCCGTACCAAACATACCTCGACAGAGAAACTGTTTCGGTCACTGGAAATATTAATGCGTTTCTTCCTGGGCCAGCAGCATGCCAGTACATCTGCACCAAGAGGAGCAAGGACATGAAAGCGACACTGGATGGTCTCAAGGACTCCTTGTGGTTCAACTGAGGCAACCAGTCTCCATACAACTACTGGGCCCAAGGAATGGAAGTTGCCGATCTCTCATAAAAGGACTCAAAGGACAACGAGGCAAAGAATCTGGAGGAGTCAAATTATGAATTGCCAAATCACAAAGAATTCATTTATGATGCAAACTATTAGTTAGTTCGCAGATTGACAAGTGAATTGCGTTGGTTGCATAATCTTCGGGCTTGGCAGTCAACCTTAAATACCCTTATGGGCTGTTCCCAGACATTGGCAAATCAAATGAATAGATGAGAAAAACTTATTTACAGTAATACGTAGAGTTTAAATGTTCAAAGGTAAGGTCATGACAAAATGTCAGTGAGCTCCACAAACTGTAAATGAAGAGAATTACTAGAACAGAGTTACACTTCAGCATTCAGGATATAAAACAATTATCATATCATGAAATATTTGTACACAATAAAAAATAACAATTGCAACTACAACTCCACCCTATGGATGAATGACCCTAGGGACAATAATCTCCTGCGACCGTATGGAGCAGCCCCCAGTAAACCACTGGCCCTGGAGATTATCACAACAGGTCAGG
>SRMA01026884.1:533312-553821 GCA_007224835.1 Danionella cerebrum | reverse complement strand
GTTACCAATCTGTCACTGCTGCTATTTTATATATATATATATATATATATATATATATATATATAAGAACTCATCTTCTCCTTTTTGCACGGTTGCACATACATTTGCACTGTTAAAGTTGACTTTTTTTTATTTTATACTGTTTACATATTTTTATTATATTTATATTCTGTCTTTATTCAGTAAGAATTTCATTGTACAGGGAAACTTGCTTTCCACACTTTATATATGACAATAAACACTTTGAATCCTTGAATGTGATTTACATCTCATCAGTTGTTCGTTTCTTTTATTAGTAGAGTGCTCTCCCCTGAAGGAGGCTGTAGTTATTTAGGGTTAGCCCCTCTTGGTTGCTTTTGTTGTACTTTTATCTTTTGTTCGGTAAATCATCTTTCCCTCAGCTTTCGCATTAAAGTTGGATTCTGTCTACTATTCCACTGCATGACATGTTCTTTCAGAAAAGGTTTAGTTCTATACTGAATTTTTAAGAATAGTTCACTCTTCCAGAGTAGTTTTAAGTCGTAAAATTTAATCCAAATTATGGAAGAATATGGTTCATTGTAGGATGTGTATCAATATCTCATTAACTTCTACTTTGTATAACCAAGAAATTTTACGAGGCGGGTCGTAACCATTATGTGGTTTAGGCAAAAGCTAAGGGGGGCCAACAATTTAAAATGTTTCAAAAATAATATTCATATCAATGTCATCATGGCGAGCCTTATGATGGGGTGGAACCCTTTAAAATTTGTCTTTCGGAATTTTTTTGATAGCTAAATATTTTAAATGCTTAACTAAAAAAAATCTCTGAAGCACTGAACTTATTTTCTGTTCCAGCTCAAACGTCTTCTGTGTTCAAGTCTTACGATTAATCTGACCTTGTAACAAACTGCTTTGGATTAAAGCGTCTGCTAAATACATAAATGTACATTTTAAACGTGTACAGGGCCTCTGTAAATACTAACATCATCCAATGAGTGTCTATTGATTTTGGTCATGTAAGAAGATAGACTTTGGTCATGTAAGAAGATACTTTTTAATTTCCTGTTTTTAAATTTTGTGATTAGTTTAAAAGTGAATTCCATTATTTAAAAGTTCTACTACTGTCAGAAATAGAAATCGAGAAATGGGGCAGCCTTGCCTGTACCCTCTATTATTAGGAAATCTTTAAAAAAAGATTTGGCATGACCAACAATATTTAAAAAAACAGTCAGAGAGCACTGCAATGTTCCAATGTTTTATTGGTTGGTTCCGTTTCAGTTGGTCACTACGACATATTTGTTGTAATGAAGACTGAGAGAACGATCACTGGGAGAGTGAGTGTTTCCCCCGTTGCAAAAGGACAATTATGCACGTGTGGTTGAACAGATGTTGATCATTAGATCATCAATCAGCTGGGTATGTAACCCCAACCGAACCTACTCTCATTCTGTGAGTTTCGAGGAGCCGAACCCACTTACCTCTCGGCACCTCAAATTCACTGACCTCAAAGGCATAGCAAAGAGATCACATCTCTATTCCCTCCGGCAAGGAATGGTGGGTTACATGAGTAACCAATACGTTCCCCTCCAGTCATTCACTACAACGTATTTGTTGTAATTAGGGAAGGGTACCGAAAACCGGTACTTAATCAGCCCCGGTGCCCAATTATAAAAGACCAGAGTATCGATAAGGTCTGATGTTACCAGTTCTGCTATCGGTACTGGAGAAATGAAAAGAAATCCTATATACTATTGCTAATAAAAACATTACCTAGCAGATTTTACTTGACCAGCCTTGTGTAATGTGATGATATTCATTATTCACCTGCACGGCCGTTATGTGGAATCTCTCGCACGAAATGTATGTTCTGCAAAAAAGAGAGTTCACGCGCACGCAGTACGAGAGCTCGCGCTTAAAGAACGCAGATAGCGGAGAAAGTAAAACGATCCAAAGTTTATGTTTATTCTTCACCCGTGTGGATGCAACAAGATTTTTTTTATCTTCAAGTCGGAAACACAAGGAATCGATCAAAACAAAGAGCATTATGTGCAGACAGAGAAAAGCCAGGCATCTACTTCACCATCCGTCCCCTCGGTGTGCGGTGTTAAAATAACGACACAAACGTCACTTAAGATCTCTCTAGATAAGTATTATAATGTTCAAAATTTAATAAACACATTCAGATTATTTTTAAATATTCAGTTTTTTTTTAAAACGAAAATGTTTTATAAATAATGATTTTGTCGAGCATCGGATATTCTTTCTTTAGTAAAACGATCATCTCTCTGTTTAATGTGACGGATGCTCGTCGGCGCAGACACAGAGACACTGTGCTTTGTTTGTTTCATCCGTTTCTCATTTTCTTATAAATAAATAGAAATGGAAAACAATTATGTTTTATTTACATTTAATTAAACTGGCAGGAATTAATATAGACGCAGAGTTTTTTGGTAACGCATTGTAAAAACAAGGTAATAATTTTATTTGAAAAGAATAATTTGTTACAGTCGGTTTCTCTCGTTCTACAGTTACTAGTAGTTCTCTCGTTCTTTGTAACGAGGCTGTTTCACTCGGATTGTGTTTAGACACATTTTTAACGAATAAAGAGCTTTTCCAATACATCGGAAAAACAACACATCGTTCCTGTAAATCGTTTCGGTTTTATTGTCGTCATTGTTGTTTGTTTTGTGGAGTAAATAAATAACAATATTTGCTTTTAATAAAACATCTAGTTCCGCGAATAGTCTTACATCCCGCGCTTGAGAAATGTACCGCCCGCACCCGCGTCCACTCTATACAAACTATTATAAATACAGCCATATACAATCCATGCACTTTTATGTTAATATTTGTGTGAAATGGCCAATAAAAATTGAAAATACAAAACGATATGTTCCCCACGCCAAAGTGAATCGGTTTAGTATAGATAACTATTTTGCATTTAAAAAATAAAGTGTTGTTTTTCTTTTTCTTAATGTTTTTTTATTATTAAAAACACAACAGAAAGTACCGATAAGAGAACTGTTAGTAGTATCAATAAGATCAATAAGAGGTATCGATACCAGGGTCAGTCTATACAGGCAGAGACTAAACTTCAGGAAGATTAACAGGAACAGTCGTAATATCCGGTACGGGGACTCCTCATACCCTCATTCTGTCTTTTCCTTGGAGCGGACTCAGTGTGGGTCTGAAAGTACAGTGGTACCTTGAGATACGAATGCTTTGAGTTACGAAAAATACAAGATACGAAAGGTCTCTCGGGAAATATTTTGCTTTGAGATACGAAAAAGATTCAGAGATACGAAAAACAACAACAGTTCTGCTCTATTTTCCGCTTGTTAAGTCTGACGTCGTGCTGCGCTTCCGGGTCCTCTCTTCCATTCACACACGAGGATAAAAGTTTTAAATCGAGTGAAACATTATGTATAGATTACTAATAATGTGCTTTAACAAAATTTAGAGTCAAGGTGTCGTAAAAGAAATAACGTTTATAACGTGGAAAGTGCTGCTCTGTAGCACAGGTTAGAGAAACCCAGTGACGCGTTCTCAGAACCACTCTCAGGGCTCTGGACTAACTTTTTGCACTGGTTGCACTGGTGCGCCTAAATTTTTTTCTTAGGTGCACCAGCACAAAAGTTAGGTGCACCCAAATTTTCAACTGCATCACATTTAACACAGCATTTTCACAAGTTCACTTTTTTTAGTTATCTATTTATTAATTTTTTTAAATCACTGTCCATAGACAATATTGACAAGTTCAATTCACCGGTCTTCCTTTCCGCAAGATACAACCGTACACAATGATGCATTCCTTTTTGGCGATATATGTGTCTCCGTCGATCAGGAATTCCATGTACGCACTGTTCACAATTTGCACAGACGTCTTTTTCTTCAATGTATCTGCGATGACTTCTATAAATTGAGTGCGCGCGACATCATTGCAGTACGTCGGGTTAACGTTCAAGCCATTTTTCTTCATAAGAATTATTTCGGACTTGAATTTAGTGAAGGGGAGTTCTTTTGCAATATTGTAGGCAACATTAAACTTTATCATCTCGGCCTCGTCTGATCTGTTTGCAGCTGCCTGCCGCTGTAAAGGTAGTTCACATCGAACGTGGTTCGCGCGGTAAGCGCGGAGGGTTTCCAAGTTAAGTCAATGCAAAGACGCGTTTGCGCGCGTCTGAGGCTTCAGCGGCGCGGTAAACGCGAATTGAGCGGCGCGCTTGCCGCGATAGGCGCGTATTGAGCCGCATGAATGGGTGATACGCGTGTTGTGAGCCGCGCGCAGGAGGCGGACCGGCCGTAGACGGAGTTTCGTTTTTTTCCCCCTCGAACGACGGGTCGCACCGGTGCAACCTTTGATTTTTTTTAGTCGCACCATTGAGAAATTAGGTCGCATATGCGACCAAATTGGTCGCACTCTAGAGCCCTGACTCTCTCCATCCCTTCACACACGCTTTCGTTACTGTCTGCGCATGAAACCGTGTTGGTGTTCGTGAAATATCTCGAGAAAGTTAACTTTCAGGACAGATAGTGTCATAATGTTTTCTGCAATCCGTTCCATTTCACCTCCTCCGGGGTTTCACATTTGTGAATATATTACGTATTATGCAATTTTTTTAATTCTGTCATTTTATCATTTGTTACATTAACAATGTGTAGATTTAAGGATTAAAGAAACGTTACTTGATTTTTCTCTTGTTCTCCATTTTTTTTATCAACTTAAACTGTTGTTTCTGAGAGCCGTTGCACAGATTATGCGTTTTACATGTAAAACTTGCTTCGAGATACGAAATGTTCGAGATACGAACGTCACACTGGAACGGATTAATTTCGTATCTCGGGTACCACTGCATTAGATATTAGATCTAATCTAAACAGATTGGAATACCTTGCATTCTGGAACTTAACAAGTCACGTTCCAAGACAAGTCCAAGTAAATGGAGGGAAAGTTTAAGAAAGTCCAAAAGTCGCTAAATTTTAATTTCAAGTCACTTTCAGTCATTAACAAAACAAAGCAATAGATATCTGTCCTGAGGCTCAGTCAGTAGAGCTTTGCGCCAACAACACAAAAGTCATGGGTTTAAACCCCAGGGAAAGCAAGAACTCAAGAAATGTTTTCATTCCTTGAAATGTAAATAGCTTTGGATAAAAACGCCTGCGAAATGTATTGCAATCGTATGTTACCACAGAAACGCCCAAAAACTAAGCATTAAGTCTCAATACAAATATTCAAATGCCTCAAATTTCAGGATTAACAAGAAAATTCACAAAAAATCTCCACCACTCCAAAAGATCCACCACTGTTTGTACAACCCTTAAATTCCACCAAATCAAAGCATTTAATCTGAAAATTCATGACAATTTCTCCAGACGTTTGCTCGCAAAAACCTGTTGAGACCAGATTCATGATTCACCACAAACTTTGTTTCAAGATGGTGATTGTGCTTCTAGAAACACTTTACTTTTCAGGAGCTTGCTTACATGCTGGCTACTTTGGAATACTTTAGTTTCTTTTACACAACACAATGTTCGGGCGTGTTGTATGCTGCGTGTAAATTACCGTGATGGGCCGCCATGTCCTAAAATGCCAGCGCCATTTTTTTGCTCCATCATGGACCTGGAATTCATTCCTTAAGCTCTTCGGCCCATTGAATTTAAGTGAAATAAAAAGTTGTGAAGACAATATTTAGGTGTGAGGTTTTAGGTGTTGTGTATACATGGTGTGTAACAGAGAGAGTAATAATTGATAATATTTCTGATTCTTATCTCGATTCCCATCCCCGATTAAATCACTATCATAAATTACACGACATGACTTTAGTGAATCCAGAACATAAAAGAATTCTTTAAAGCATTGAAATTTAGGGTTTGTTTTTACGTGTTTAAATGGTTATTTCTGTTGTACTGGGCTAAAACGGACAGATATATGATCTGGCTCTAGTGATCCTCCATCCCCTACTCCTTCCCTCTCTAAGCATCCACCGACGACTAGCTGCTGCTTATCAATCTAAAAACATATAACTACATATTTATTATCTTTTTAACTTTGATTTTTGGTGGGTTTTTTTCCAGAACATAAAAGAATTCTTTAAAGCATTGAAATTTAGGGTTTGTTTTTACGTGTTTAAATGGTTATCTCTGTTGTACTGGGCTAAAACGGACAGATATATGATCTGGCTCTAGTGATCCTCCTACCCCTACTCCTTCCCTCTCTAAGCATCCACCGACGACTGGCTGCTGCTTATCAATCTAAAAACATATAACTACATATTTATTATCTTTTTAACTTTGATTTTTGGTGGGTTTTTTAAACCTTTATAAAGAAAAAAAAAATTAAAAACCTTAAGAAAATAGCAAAATAAAAATAATCTCTAAAAATTAATATCTTTGAGATATTAATGTGAATTTAAGGTGTTTGAAAACTCCTGAAAAGAAAATGTTGCTTTTTTCTATGAGTTACTTACAGTTTGTCTTTTAGAAAAGTCTCTTATGCTCCGTTTGTTTAACATTGTGCCTCTTACTAGACACTGAGTTTTAAATGTTGGTAAAAATGTTTAACGTCTGCCGTTAAAATCTGATAAGCCGACGGGACTCAAGCGAAACAAATATCTAAAAGGCAGAAGCCGAATTCTGGTTTTTGTTTTGCTGAATCCAGATTTAATTCCAAAATAAAAAGCTCTGCTATGTGCACTTCACCCAAACAGAGTGAAAGCGGGGACAGCCAGTCACATGTCTGTCTGTCTGCCTGTCTGTCTGTCTCTGACACGGAAATATACGACAGCTGAACTTGCACAGACAGAAATGCATATTAATTATGATTCAAGTCCAAGTCGAGTCACAAGTCTTTTGCCATATTGTCAAGTTGGGTCTCAAGTCACCTAATTATTCACTTGAGTCTCGAATGCACACCTCGAGACCACACCCCCTGAAGTTTAGTGTCTGCCTGAATGGAAGGACATCGGGCATGGCCTTTTACTAGGGGTCATTACGACAAATACGTTTGAGGGAACATCTTGGTTACTCGTGTAACCCACCCTTCCCTGAAAGAGGGACTGGAGACGTATTCCTTTAGTCGTGCCCTTGAGGTCAGTAAATTAGAGGTGCCGAGAGGTAAGTGGGTTCGGCTCCTCGAAAGTCACAGAATGAGAGTAGGTTCAGTTGGGGTTACATACCCAGCTGATTGATGATCAAATCACCTACCCCTGCACAATGACCCGTGCACCATTGGCCTTCTGCAATGGAGGAAATACTCACGCTCCCAGAAATCACTCCAGCAGTCATCATTATAAGCAAATACATTTTCGTGCCCTTCCTTAGGTAACCAAATAATAATAATAATAATAATAATAATAATAATAATAATAATAGTAATAATAATAATAATAGTAATAAGATATAATAATAATAATAATAATAATAATAATAGTAATAAGATGTAATAATAATAAGGTTTCATCTCATCTCCATCCGAAGTTCCTTCTGCCGGCTCTGAAGCTGTTTTCGTAGCCCAGATAAAGTTTTTAGCATCTTCTCTTTCTCAGCAGCACAAATCTGTCCTGCTGTGGGATTCGCAGTCTCCAAACTCATCAGCTTTTTCTTCAAGGCAGGAACTGGAGGAGAAGGAGGAGGAGTAATGGACTTTGCCTGTTGAAAATAGAAAGAAAAAAAACATTAGATGCTTTTGACCAAGAAAAAAAACTTTTGTCTATTTCTATTTCAGCGTCTGGAATCCAAGAGCTTACTCTGCTTACAAAGCAAAGACAATGGGTTCATGGGAAAGCAAGATCTAATCAAAACTGTTCCTTGATTGAAATGTAAGTCGCTCGAGACAAAAGCATCTACCAAATACACAAATGAAGATGTATGTGAACCTGGCTTCGATCAACACACACACTTCAAAGATTGATGAGCATGTCGTGTGTTTAATGAAGGTTTATTCTTAACGGTTTAAGGTTGTGACCTTCAAGGAACTGAGATTGGCCCTCCAGACTTAAGGTTTGGAATTTGCATAATTTAATCATGACTTCAGAACTAACCTTTTTGATTTCCGGCAACTTTTCTGGCTCGCTCCTCTTTGGCAGTTCCTCTCGGTCAGCAAGCCGCCGAGTCTCCGTCTCCTTCACTTTCTGCCTCAGCTCAATTTGTCTTTTTCTTGCCTCCTCCAGCTGTTCAACAAAAGGTTATAAAGTTAGGAGGCAGAGCAAAACAAAGACCTCAGAATCCAAATTTGAACCCTGCATCCCTCCCTTCGATCATCCCTTAGTGTCGCTCTGTTACGATGAAGATGACTGGCTACGCTAACATTTAGCTTCCAGTTTACTCTTCAGAAACCTATGGGTGACTTCATAGACGCAACACCCAGAGTTCAATAGAGATTAGGTTCAAAACCTGAGCTTCTGCTTAAAACCAATAATTGGAATTTACAAGATTCAACCAGGGCTTAAGAACGAACCTCTCTGTCTTTCCTTCTCCTCTTCTCCAGCTCCTCCTCGTACTCTTTCTTCATAGTTTCTCTCTCTTTTGCAATCCTTCGCTCTTCCTTCTCTTCCTCAATCCGTTCTTTCTCTCTCTCCTCCTCCTGCCTTCTCTTCTTTTCTTCAATCTGTTCATCAAAAAGAGATAAAGTGAGACGGCAGGCCAAAAGCATAATGACTCTGGAATCTTAATCTGACGGAGTTCTGCTCTTCAGTACCTGCAGCTTTAAGAAATCCCGATGCTTTTGATCATCGTAGCGCTGCTGAACAGTGAACCCTTTCTCAAACACGTTCCCTCTTCCATACGTCGCGGAAGGAGCTGGGGAGGCATTCAGGGTTTTACTCTTGCCGGGAGGAGAAGGAGGTGGAGACACAAAGTTTGTCTGTCGAGGAAAGAGAGAAAACAAACTGTTAGATTCTCTTCACTAAGACTATAGCTGTCCATTTCACGTCGTAGAGGGCAACAGATGTAACCCAGCTAGAACTGCAAAGATCATGGGTTCAATCCGAGGGGCGGCAACAACTAACCACATGTCTATGTTCCTTGAAATGTAAATCACTTTGGATTAAAGCATCTGCCAAATGTATAAATGTATTTGTATTTAACCCGACATCAATGAAGCCACAGAGCAATAATCTCCAAAGTTTAAAGGATTTGAAGCATGTTCTGTGTTTATTCAGCTTTGAGCAAAACATTTTAATATTGTTAACTTTAACTAACTGTCTTTGACCCTCGTGACCTAAGGCTGCATCACACAACAGAATTTTTGGACTGATTTCCCTCGTCGGATGATTAGAATGTTGAAAAATGAAATTTTCTTCAAAAATAATATTTTGATATAAAAACTACAACCTGTGTACAGCCGAAGCTCTCTGATCGGCATAAAGCAATAAAGTTCCTGACCCCTTTCACTCGATCAGAACCTAAACTCAAACGCTCATCGCTGGTTTCTCTTTCTGACTCAATCTTTGCTGCAAGTGAACTGAAGGTGATTTTCTTACGAGAACACGCTAACGTTTAGCATCAAACTCACTTTCAGAAACATTTCATGGATAAAACAGAGTTCGTTTTATACAGTTTATGTTCAAAACTTGTGTTTCTCTGTTTAAAAACATGTTTAGAATTTGCTTTCGACCGTAACTTCAGAACAAACCTCTTTGACTTTCGACGTCCTCTTCTCCTTCTCCTTGTTCAAAAGGTTTTAAAGTTAGGAGGCAGAACAAAACAAAGACCTCAGAATCCAAATTTGAACCCTGCATCCCTCCCTTCGATCATCCCTTAGTGTCGCTCTGTTACGATGAAGATGACTGGCTACGCTAACATTTAGCTTCCAGTTTACTCTTCAGAAACCTATGGGTGACTTCATAGACGCAACACCCAGAGTTCAATAGAGATTAGGTTCAAAACCTGAGCTTCTGCTTAAAACCAATAATTGGAATTTACAAGATTCAACCAGGGCTTAAGAACGAACCTCTCTGTCTTTCCTTCTCCTCTTCTCCAGCTCCTCCTCGTACTCTTTCTTCATAGTTTCTCTCTCTCTTGCGATCCGTCTCTCTTCCCTCTCTTCCTCCATCCTCTCTTTCTCTCTCTCCTCCTCCTGCCTTCGTTTATTTTCTTCAATCTGTTCATCAAAAGCAGATAAAGTGAGACGGCAGGCCAAAAGCATAATGACTCTGGAATCTTAATCTGACGGAGTTCTGCTCTTCAGTACCTGCAGCTTTAAGAAATCCCGGTGCCTCTGGTCCTGGTTGCGCTGGTGAGGGGTCAAGCCTTGCTCAAATACGTTGCCACGACCGTAAGTGGAAGAAGGAGGAGCTGGGGAGAAACTCGCAGACTCTGAAAACGACAGAGACAAAGGGATTTAATTGAGGCTCAAACTGAATTATTGCTCACTTCTTGAAATTTAGATTCAGTTACCTTTCTTTGGAGAGGCAGGTCTTGCTTCTCCCCTTGCCACAGACTCACACGGGTTAGGTTTTCTCAGATGCTTTTTGAGATCCGCTGAAAACACGGCATCATCACGGTTAATATAAATTGTACTAAAAAACACTATAAATGCGTTTGTATCGAACTGATTAAGGGCTTCTGAATTGTGTTACGTACTGATGAGATTTCCGCTGACGTCTTTTAGGGGAGCTCCTCCTCCTCCTCTCCCCCAGTAATTGTATTTTTCTTTCTCCCCTTCCAGCTTTAGGTCCCGCTTTCTCTGCTCCTCCCTCTCACGCTGTTTCCTCTGTTCTTTTTCAGCGATCTGTGCTCCACAGAAAGACAAGTACAACTCTGTTAACACGCACATCATGATTCTTACCGTCCCCGTGACGGACTAATGAAGCAATAGTGAAAATGATGCTGCGTTCCCAACTGATGTCAGAGTGCGGGTACCTGCTGCTTGAGGACATCAGCGTAGCAGAGGGGACTCGGCTGAGGGCACGGTGTTCTGTGAAGAGATCCACAGATGAGTTATTGTGATTCGTTCTGAACTGAACAAACTGTGCTGTATTCAAGAAATCCTTGGTACAATAATCCTGAAAACATGCTCTTACTGTATGTGTCCTCTGGAGGGAGTCGCAGGCAGAGGTGGGAGGCGCGTCTCTGGCTGGACTGGCGGCTGCTGGATGAGTACTGGTTGATCTGGTGCAAATAAAAGCAACAATTACATTAACCGTTCATTCAACAGCAGCTAGTTAAGACACAACTATTATAAAGTACTTCAATCAAACACCTGCTACCAGCAGCAAAAATAACAATTATTTCCTAGAGAAAGAACTCGTTTGCCATTGAACTTAGTGAACAAAATAAAAATATTCTGTCTCTGCAAAATCTTAACTTGATTTCATGTTACATTTAGTCAGAAAAGCTGTTTTAATTAAGACCATTACTGGTTAATTTAAGTATAAGAAACACTAGATTAACTATTATTTCACATGCATGTATGTATTTAATGCATGCATCACAAGATCAAGCAGATTATTAAAACGATGTGGAGGGATTTCTGAAATGCCGCTTTTGTTGAAATAAACTCTCTATTACAGTCATCTGAACGTGAGCTTCTGAATTGTGAGTAGTGTTACGTACTGGTAAGTTGTCCAGGATTCTCTCTGTGAAGATATGCTCCTCTTGTCTGCCAGTACTCTTGCTGGAAAAAAGAAATCAAGGCAGAAAGTCAATATAAAGGTTCACAGAGCATATAGACTCATATAGAGTTTGAAGCCCAAATCCCATTTCCATGCTTTGAAAATATTGAAAACATTCAGATTTCCTCAGATTCATGGTTTCATGTGTGTTTTACTTTGGAATCTGGTGGATTCTGTCTTTTATTGACAGGTAGCTGTTCTTTAAGAGAGATTTCTAATCTCAGCTCATTACTAAAAGACATTTTACAAGAAAACCAACAGAAACCATTGATTAATGATAGAGGGTCAAATACTTATTTCACAGCAATTTAGTCAATAATTCTTTTGAAAGGCATTGTTGAGTTTTTCGTTGTTGGAACAAATATTAAAGTCATGTACTGATCATTTCTTTGTCTGTGGTGGGGGCAAACATGAGGATAACACTTAATATTTAAACCATCGAAGCACAAACTTGGCTCCAGGTCTTTGAGGGTTGATTGTTTTCTTCATTGATCCGAAAGAATATTTGTAAACTGTTTGAGGCAGACTTTATAAACACCTCAATACTTTACCTCACTCATGAAGCGCCTCTCGTCGAGCTCTCGCAGCTCCTCCATCAGTCTCTGTCTCCTTTGATCGTACTCGACCCTGATCAAAAAGAGCTCATAGCTGTCTTCTAGAAACGACAAGTAAAAGCAGTCAGAAAAACACGTTTTAAAGTGTAACGCGGTACGATGTGTTGTTTATGAAATATAAACCGTCTTTACCTGGTTTCTGCTGCGAAGAGGGCAGTGTCAGAGTAGGCCTTGCCATCCTCTCCCTCGCAAGAAATCTCTAAAGCAAAATAAATAAATAACAATGATTAAATACTCACAGACACTCGAAGAGGAAGAAATCGCCAAGTAATGATAACGAGCGTCCGCGTTTAATTAAATAAATTCAAAATTGTGCGAAAGAATACTTACCGTCGACTCACTGGAAAACATTTTAGCAATAATTGACCAAAACCAAGAAATATTCGCAAAACCGCAGAAACACACCGAACCGAACCAACACAAATACACAGTGACGGGACTGAAGAAGATATAGCGTGTTTTAAAACTAGCATCCTTTAATGACGTCAATGCAGCGTTTATATTTAAACTCCGTTCGCCATTTTAAATATAACAAATATTTTTGTATATTGAACTTTGACGATAATCCCGTAAAAAAATAATTTAAATATATTTTATAACACCAAAAATATTTTATAACTCTTTATGGCGTTAATTTATCACCTCGAATTTTTCAAAAAAAATTTTGCGAAACAAATTCTTATTAATATAAAGTTGAAACTTCTGTTGAAACGAATTAACAATATTTCAATTTGATACTTACAAAAAAAATACAAATAGTTAAGAAAGTGAATAACAGCAGTACAACCTGTTGCTTTACGGCACGGTAATTAAAATGTATTTAAAAAAATAAAAATAAAAAATAAAAAGCAAAATAAAAAAGAAAGAAAATATTTTATATTTTATACAATAAAATGCATAGTCTGGAGAAAAGAGAAATAACCGTAAATATAACTAGATGTTTTGATCGTTGTTAATTGTTTATCACTGCCAACAAATTTTAAGAAAAATAAACAAATAAATATTTATAAGATAAACTGATGTTAAAGTCATTGCTTAGAATGTACAGAAAGACATCGTGAAATTCATGATTTAATTAAAAAGAAATAACCGGAAGTGGTTCCCAAATTGTACAGAGAGTTCAACTAGATCTTTTTTATACACTAACGGTTTGAAAAAAAAAGTGAGACTGCGAAACAGATTCCCCTTTTATCAACGTCCACTAATTTTTTTATTAAACATTATTTTAACACATTTTTACAAAATGAAGGTGAGTTCAAACTTATACTTTTTAAACCTTACGTAAAAACATTTCTCTAATTACTTTAAGAGAGAACAAGCTGCTAACATCACTTATCGAAATGTTTCAGGTAATTAATTAATGTTGAATCATGTGAAAAAATTGATATGCATCGTCTGCGTTACAGTTTTCTCAATTCTATTGATTTTGATATTGACAACACAACCTTTAAAATAAAATTCTCTAAAATGTAAAAAGTGATGGTACTGAATCACAAATTGAATGTGTAATGAAAATTGACACCACATTGATACTTAAATTGACACCAGTCATGCCTCACTGAATACCTTGTTAAATGTCCCTTACTCTCTGTGCTGTCGTTCTATAACAAAATCTTCTAATCTTTCCTGTATTTCATTGCAAAGACACTGAAATGTTCAGCTTCAGAATTTCTTATCTTTGATAATTTGAAATATTTCAATATTTCATCCATTCCATTAGACTGAGACAGCACTTCTTAAAATCACCAATGATATTTTGACTGCAGCTCTGGTCTTTTGTCTTCTCATATACTCTAGACTTACATCAGCATTTGACACAGTCTCCCACCAATTTGTGCTTCATCGTCTTCAGTCAGTAGGTGTAGTTGATCAGGCTCTTGACTGGTTTACCTTCTTCTTGGCAGATGGTAGAGTGGCAGAGTGTGAAAGCATGCCAGGTCAAGCTCAAGGCCAGGTTTGCTTCAACCTCCTGCAACTAAATTGTTACTAAACTGAAGTCACTTAATTTGGATTAAAAAAAACTCAATAATAAACTTACTTCCTCATCAGTTCTGCTCAACTCTACACCTTTTCCTGTTTAGAAGCAGGTAAGGAGCCACGAAGTCTTTCAGGACCAAATTTTGAGACCAAAATAAGCTGTGGACCCCTTCAGAGATTTTGTGAATCAATGAGCCTGCTTTCACAGCCTAAACGGTGGGGCGGCGTTCACTGTATGCAGAAAAAATTCAATAATTTCCTGCACCATTGAGACTCGGGCTAGAGATGTCTCTGACCTAGGCTGACATCAGAGAATATTGCTTGCTATTTGACCCGGGGTTGAACAGGGGTTCCCATAGTCAGTCATTTGTTTGGTTTGGGCATGTGCAGAGGAGGGATAGTGGTTATATTGGTAGAAGGATGTTGGAGATGGAGATGCCAGGCATGAGGTCAAGAGGAAGGTCAAAGACGAGATATATGGGTGTGCTGAAAGAGGACATGAAGTTAGTTGGTGCAACAGTGGAGGATACTGAGGACAGAGTTAGGTGGAAACAGATGATTCATGTGGCGACCCCTAACTGGGAACAGCCGAAAGTAGAAGAAGTGTGTGTATTTTCTAGGTCAAACCGCAATATTAAAGTTTGTATACAGTGACTCATTGACGAATTGAACCGTTCACAAGAATCATTTTGTCTGAAGCAAACTGAGCCAAGAAGTCCTTTCTGCAGCCAGCACAACGACGTAACAAAAATGTTCAAACGCATGCGTGGTAATGCCATTGAGTACGTAACAAATGTTCAAACGAGTGCGGGGTAATGTATGTTGAAACAAATAATTAAAAAGCTTTATTTGTTAGTGATTTATTTTGCCAAACGGTTGCCGTTCAATTTCTTGATTAAACGTATTTGTAATCTTTACTCATCGGTTTGTTGTTTAACAATCTATATAATACATGTTAGCTACATGTTGATGTAACTAAGGAATTTGTGAAAGGGAAAGTGACAAATGTGAATATGTGATATTTCTATTCTATTCTATTAATATCATGTTATTTATGTTAATACATTGTATTGATCATTACAAAAAGCCTGTATATATTTGTATTATAAGATTCATTAAAATAGGTACACACAGAGTTGATTTGGAATAACTATAAATAACAACAAACTCCCAAGTGTATACATGTACTGGTCATCAACAATATTGAAACTCATAATGTTGCTAAATATAACATAGTAAAAAGTAATCAACGATATAAAATAAAATGTCTTCTTCTTCTTTTCCTTTCGGCTGTTCCCAGTTTAGGGGTCGCCACAGCGAATCATCCTTTTCCACCTAACTCTGTCCTCAGTATCCTCTACTCTTGCACCAACTACCTTCATGTCCTCTTTCAGCACATCCATATATCTCGTCTTTGGTCTTCCTCTTGACCTCTTGCCTGGCATCTCCATCTCCAACATCCTTCTACCAATATAACCACTATCCCTCCTCTGCACATGTCCAAACCATCTCAACCTGGCCTCTCTGACTTTGTTTCCAAAACAACCAACCTGAGCTGTCCCTCTGATGTGCTCATTCCTAATCTTGTCCATCCTCGTCACTCCTAAACTGAACCTCAACATCCTCATCTCTGCTACTTCCATCTCTGCCTCTTGTCTCTTCCTCACTGCCACAGTCTCCATCCCTTACATCATAGCTGGTCTCACTACTGTTCTGTACACCTTTCCTTTGATTCTTGCTGACACTCTTCTGTCACACAACACCCCTGACACTTTTCTCCACCCACTCCAACCTGCCTGCACTCGTCTCTTCACCTCTTTTCCACACTCCCCGTCACACTGGACTGTTGACCCCAAATACCTAAACTCCTGCACATTCTTGACCTCAGCCCCCTGTAACCTCACTGTTCTATTTCCCTCCCTCTCGTTCAAACACATGTATTCTGTCTTGCTGCGACTGACTTTCATTCCTCTTCTTTCTAGAGCTGACCTCCAACTTTCCAGGTTTTCCTCCACCTGCTCTCTGCTCTCACTACAGATCACAATGTCATCTGCAAACATCATTGTCCATGGAGATTCCTGTCTGACCTCATCTTTCAACCTGTCCATCACCATAGCAAATAAGAATAGACTCAAAGCTGATCCTTGATGTAGCCCCACCTCCACTTTGAACTCCTTTGTCTGACCTACAGCACATCTCACTGCTGTCTTACTTCCCTCATACATATCCTGAACTATTCTGACGTACTTCTCTGCCACTCCTGACCTCCTTATACAGGACCATAGCTCCTCTCTCGGCACCCTGTCATACGCTTTTTCTAAATCCACAAAGACGCAGTGCAGCTCCTTCTGACCATCTCTGTACTTCTCCATTAACAATCTCAGAGCAAAAATTGCATCAGTAGTGCTCTTCCTGGGCATGAAGCCATACTGCTGTTCACAAATATCCACTTCCTTTCTTAGCCTAGCTTTGACTACTCTTTCCCAAAGTTTCATTGTGTGGCTCATCAACTTTATGCCTCTGTAGTTGTTACAACTCTGCACATCACCCTTGTTCTTAAAGATTGGTACTAGACACTTCTCCTCCATTCCTCAGGCATCTTCTCACTCTCTAAAATCCTGTTGAATAACCTAGACAGGAACTCCACTGCTGTCTCTCCTAGACACTTCCACACCTCCACTGGTATGTCATCTGGACCAACAGCCTTTCCACTCTTCATTCTCCCCAGAGCCTTCCTCACCTCATCCTTTCTAATCTTTTCAACTTCCTGCTCTACAATATTCACCTCTTCCTCCCTTCTTTCCCTCTCATTCCCCTCATTCATCAACTCCTCAAAATACTCCTTCCATCTTCTCAGCACACTCTCCTCACTTGTCAGCACCTTTCCATCTCTATCTTTAATCACCCTTATCTGTTGCACATCCTTCCCATCTCTGTCTCTCTGTCTCGCTAATCTATACTAGGGCTGGGCGATATGAAGCAAAAAATATATCTCGATATATTTTGCTATATCTCGATATAAGATACATCTCGATATCGACAGGAATTAACCCCCCCTCCCAAAAAAAAAAAAAACTACTGCAAAAACAAATATTACAAATTTCAAAGTCGTTTTTTATTGACGCTCAGAGGTGCTTCTGCAAATTTTCTTTCAGAAATCCTTGTATACATATTATAAAACAATAAAGAAATACATATTGCCTTTTCATTCAAAAATAAAACAACAAAAAAAGAAAAGGCAGTGCGAAGGGACAAAGTGCTTCTGTAACATTTAGGATATAAACAAAATCCCTGATAACATAAATAATAATTTAACTGTAAAATAATACACATTGCCTTCTTTTCATTCAAAAATAAAACAACTCAACTCAACTCATCTTTGCAGGACCTCTGTTGTAAGAATGTAAGTAACCTTTTCCAATTCAGCAGCAAGCCGCGCTCTCTCTGTAGTGTACAGTCGCTGGAGTTCCTGTCTCAAAAAGTAATGTCGACTGGGTAAACTGTATCTGACTGGGATCAAGTGTTTTTAGCATACGTTTAAAGCCACGTTGATCAACGACGGATATGGGTGCCATGTCCACCGCTGTGTGAAATGCCACGGATCTGTGATGCTACACCACCTTGCGCTCTGTCTTTCATATTCTACACTCCGCGTTATAGAATTGTGGAGATTAGTTGCGCTTTGGTTGGCAGAAACTTTCACGGCATTCACGGCAGTAGACATCTGTCTGTTGTTCGTCTGACGACTTAAAACCAAAGTATTTCCATATAATGGAGCCAGCTGTTCTTTTTTTGCAACAAGTTCTGTAGCCTCCGGGCTGGTTGCGGGCGCCGCCATGTTGAATGAGACGACAGGAAAGGGGAGGGGAAGCAAAAGCAAGGAGGCGCGGATGAGCGCAGCACAGAGAAGGCACACAAGCAAAGTGGCGAAAATTAAAAATAAGACATTATATCGATATATACGATATGCCAGAATTCATATCGAGTTTAAAAAATATCTCGATATATTTTTGTAGTGAAATATATTGGTATAAAAGTTTGTGCGCGCTTTCTCCACCAATATGTAGGGAAATATATAGCTATAAAGGTTTATGCGCGCATTCTACACCAATATGAAGTAAGGGAATATATGGCGCAATAGCTATAAGGGAATTGATTATACCTGAGGGTATAATCGGTGATTCAAATGAGTCGACTCAGTGTCTCAGACAGTGCTTCGGAATCATTTGAAAACACGTGACTGTTGTCCAAAATACGTAACGAAGTTACTGTATATTAAGGAAAACTCATCAGTTTAACTCAAATGGAATTATCTAAAGGTTTTAGATAATTTAGAAGGTTTGAATGTTAATAATCTCCACCAACTGTACTATAAATACAGTAAAATCAATCTTAAGAGCACGGTAGCAAAGATCTACAGAATAATGCAACAACTTGCAAACATTACGAGATACTTCTCTTTTATTATAAAAGTAAATATTTATTGGAAAATATCTAAGACAGACAAATACTATTCTAACAAGTAGCGAGCACACACACACACACACATTCGCATTCATACAGATGTAAGAGAGAGAGTGAATTCTGGGTTTCAGACATTTAGCAAGGAGCTGACTTAAGAACCATCAATCAGGCATTAATTTCAACTTTGCATTGAGTTATTAGACAAAGCTAATTAGACTAGAACAATGCACCAGTAAAGTAACCGATTCTGGAAGAATGTTACTTGCACTGAAAGTGATTTGATGTCCCGTGTCTTGCTTCAGATGTCCTTTGTGAAGAGATCGTTCGATGAAGAAAGTCGGTCGCTTACAACATTGAACTTTAACGGAAAGGAATGAAAACGAGTAAAAGTGTCGCTCTGGTTGAAGGTCTTTCGAACTTTGAGAAACTACGCAAAACTTCTTCTGCGCCTACGAAAAGCTTTGGTGGAGGCGACTCGTGTGTCCTCCATTGTCTTTGTTGCTGGAAGCGTTGTTAGGAAGGCTTTGTTCTTCTTCTGTTTCTTTCTGCTTCTGTTCTTTCTCTTGTTTCAACTCTTTCAAACTCTCGGAAACTCTCGGAAAACTGAGATTTGAATTCTGGTACACATGTTTTAAAGGGCGGTTCAGACCAATAGCGTGTCTTTCTAAAAGTTCCTCCTTGAGGCGGTCCTATCCAATCAGATGGCAGTTCCTGTACTTTTCTCCTTGAGGGAGGTTCTGTCCAATCAACAACAGTCTAAGGCACACTTGAAAATCCCGCTAAAATTAACAAAGGAAAGCTTGAACAGATACATTATTCTATAGTTCTTCTATCGCATTAAGTAATTAATCAAAAGCAAAACTTCATCAGAATAAAGTGGGAAAACCATCATTCACACACACATCCATACATGACTATGAATATTCCTGTTACTTGATGTGAAGAGGTTATATTTAAATGGTTCCTGCAGGATTCAGCTCGTACAACTCATATACAATTCATCTCATATAAAGAAATTATAACAAAGTCCAATGTATATCTGTATACATGAAGCCATGTGGTTGTGAGTCATTTTGTATTGTTTCATTCACTGTTTATTAGTTGTTCCTTTAAATGATCCTGAGTTTGTGTGCCTGATCTTGTGGGCTGTTGGAGAGATAATGGGTTCGTTTGAGATTCATGAGGCATATCTTTAAAAGGGATGCCATAAACAGTTGTCCTTTGACCTCCTGTGCCTAGCACGGCTAGGGTTTCGGGGTTGAATCTAGTTTAATGGTCCATGGGGACCATAAAGCATTGTAATCTGGACTAGCGATCAGTCACGAGGTCCTTGGAGGCAGTCACATTTGGGGCCTCTGGATCTCAAGTCTGTTCTGGAGTTGTCTGCGTTATCTTGCCTTAGACCCTACAGACCCCCCTTTGATCGGCGAGGTTCCAGTAAGGACGTCGACGATCACTGGAAAACAGGTAGAGATGAAGAGCAGGCAACATCCAGGTGCAGACAACAAGTTAACATTCCCATGACAGTTTCACAATACTGGTGCGTATAAAGACTGTTAGAAGTAGGTTACTTGCAGTAACTAGAGGTACTTTATTTTCTGCTTAAGTACGAAGTATTTCAATATCAAAGCTAGTTATTCAGCGTCAGGTGATTTAAAGTTAAACTTCCATTTAATTCAAAAGTGGGAAATAAAACACAAAGGATTAAGTATTATTTAAATGCATTATAGGATAAAGGCTCTTGGTTAAGCATTATGATAAATTTGGCTTTGGGATATTAGGTGTGGCTTGTCATTCCTAATATCAGCAATCCTTATTGTTGTTGCAGGCCTAAGAAAGAATAAAGAGTAGTAATAATAA
>SRMA01026884.1:424793-530806 GCA_007224835.1 Danionella cerebrum | reverse complement strand
TGTAGAGCCGTTCATACAGTATGTCTGGCACTTAAACAGTTCTTACCCACGTTTGTACAGTTCCCTGGCCATAAACCTCTGCTTGTTATTAAAGACGAATTCCACAGAGTGGCAGGTTTGTCCTTTGTAGTAAAATCTATGACGCATATTTAATATTTAGTCATATTATGTATATCTATACATGTATTAATTATTTTCGTAGTGATATAACATATTCAAAAGGCTGTATGAGTCATACTTCATTATTTTGTATTATAATAAAACGGGAGCCAATAGCAAATTTGTAATTTAATACACTCACGCATTTACTCTGTCCGTTATTTTTTGCCAAGCCAACTCTCTTGCTTTAGCTGATGCAGCTGTATTGCTTCTTTTTAATATTATTGGCTTAAACTCCTCATAAGCGTGCATTAAAACCTCCAACTCCGCCTCTGTGAAATACGCCGCTCTCTTTTTTTCGCTTTGACTTTCCATGGTGACTCGTGAAATCGGCGATCCATTGAAAATGTCTTTATATATGCACCGTGCACGCGCATTAACTCTGGGTAACCAGTTGGAGGTTGAATAAACTAACTCTTCTCAGGTGTTTTGGAACCGACATACTCATGGTATGCCTGTTTGGGGTAAATCAACCCAGAGGTTATGATTTATCATATGGTAAGTTAACCAAGCTTTCTGGAATACCCCCCTGGTGTTGTGCTCTGGACAAGTACGAGTAATAATCATCCAACTGAGAAGAGAGGAGAGGAGAGAGCGCGCGTCTAAATAGTCTGGAGATCCTTAATCTCTGTGAAGTTGGCCCCCCACCTATGCGCTCCGCCTTCCTCTTGTACTTGTGCTCTTAGTGCTAGATTTGTGCTGATTTGTGCCGTTGGCACAATTCATATTTTGTGCTGTTATAGATTTTGAGATATTAAACATTATTTTATAGGTCATCCAGAGGTCACCGGCCCCCCATCAAACTCCAAATCGCACGAAAACCGTACGCTTAGATGATTTACTACCTTTTTAGATATTAACGTTATTGTGGCTGGTGACGTCACCTAGCCCCAAACAAACTTAAAACTGACAGAAAACTATTTTAGATGATTGTGCTGCTTAGTGCTAGGATTGTGCTGATTTGTGCAGCTAAAAGTTTTAATTGTGCTGCTTTATTTTTTGAGATAGAGTGTAGAAAACAGAGAAGTGAACTAAGAGACACTTTAAAAATATTAAATTTCCGTGAACATGTGTGAAAAAATATTCTCAGATGTATTTGTGACTTGTAAAAGCATACTCTTTTTGTTTGTTCAGTGTTGCTGAATATTAATTCATAAGCCAAGTAAGAAAACTCTGGAAGCAAAGTTTAAGAAGATTTAACAAAAGCATTGCTTTATTTAGCTTAACATTAGGGACGCTGTCCTAAGAAGAAAGGAAAATAGAGGAAGGGGGAAAGAAAAACATGAGGGGGAAAAATAAGAGGGGCCTCAAAGACCACGTGGCTCTCAGAGAGTCCAAAACAGAAAGAGGCAAATATCTCCCATCAACTTCATTTGAATAGCTTTTCTTGTTGTGATGTAACTTCCTGTTTGTGTTGCAACTTCCTGTTCTATCTCGTAAATTAACCAGACTATAGGATTCTACTATTGTCATAAAAATAATCTTTAAAAAAAAGATTCTATTGCTTTTTTCAAAGCTTGGACCCAATATTGGAACTAGACTAGACTAGACTAGCACTGTACCCTTTACAAATTATAGAATCCAAAATGAATTGGAAAACAACTTTTTTGAATGAGCTCTTGTTTACTGTCTCAACAAAATGATTCTCCCGCCTATGGTCATACATCTGCTACAGCCATTCTGTGCAAATCTCAGATGCTTAATTATTGGTTCCTGTTGTAAATGAAAAAACAGCTTATTTCCCTTCCCAGTCTGTGTGTTAGTTCTGCATGAAGACGAGCGGAAATGAGCGCTTAACCTGATTGGTTACTTGACAAGGCTATGGAGATATGATGGATCAGAGCGTTTTGAACATCCAGAAAAGAATATAGGATTACACAGATTTGCATGAACAAATGTAAATAAAACTTCATATATGTGTCTGGTGAGGAAACAAACTATAACTTAAACGGAATTTTGCATAATATGTCCCCTTAAAAATAGGCATAGCAAATAAACAGAATTTCCTGAAAATTATTTTGGTACATGAAGGAAACAAATGAACTTGTGTAAATAAAATGTTCTATACTTTTTTTTTTTCTTCAAACGGACAAAATAAATGTTGATATGCACACAAATGTTTCTGCAAAACAAATCCATGAGCTGAGCTCAAGCTTCAAAGTCTTTAGTGGAGAGCTCCAACCTGGACTCAGCAGAAGGGTAAATTAAAAGCAAAATACTGCGTTTTTTTTTTTTTTTTTTTTGAGGTGGGGGGGTGTTTTCAAATAGATAGGTTCAGTAGTTTTTCTGGTGGATCTGGCAACAGTCTGGATATAAAAACGTGGTGTTTATAACATTCTCAGTAAACATGAACACTTCAACCTTGTTATGGTTCATCTATCTCGTGAAATCAGAAGAACTTAGGCAGGCTGGGCAGCTGGAGGAAGGTCACAAAAGCCCACTTGAACTGGTGGACGCACTTCAGTCGGATGTGCAGGAGGCCAGATCAAATCTAGACACAGTAAACAACTGGATATTTCACCCTTGAAATGACATTCTACTGTATTCGCTGGGGTTACAAACGGAGGAAATTGTGGAGGGGTGGGGTTGAAGGAAATGGGTGGAGGCAGAACATAGAGTAAGTGAATGGGATATTAGGGGTGTGGAAAAAAAAATGGGGAGGGATGTGCCATGAAGACGGGAGGAGTTGTTTTGTGACACAAAAGTCAAAATTTGCACAGTTAAACAAAAATCTGGGAGCAAAGTTGCCAACAGTTCATTATTTAAAGGTAAAGTACCAAATGTTATTTTACAGTAGAATTACATAATGACCGTTGTTTGCCTTATACGTATGCTGTGGCTTAAAATTAACGTCTTAAACTTTTTGCTAAAACACAGAAAATCATGTTACATTTTAATTTAAAAATAATCCTCATACACATGAGGTAAAGAATGTACATGTTGTAAGCTTACTGATACGTAATAATTAGACAGAATGTGGATATTCAATGAATAAAACCAGTATATAGATGCTCCTCTGGGCTCTTATCATGGTGTATTCTTATAATTGGTTATTTATGATCCTCAAAACATTTTTTAAAAAGGACAAAGCTTGGAATATAGTCGCTGAGGCTGTCGGTGCTGAGGACAAGTGTTTGTTTTATCTGTTAAAGACAACCCGAGGTAAGTCGAAGTTAACTTTATTTCAAAGTAAGAACAGAACTTGCCTTTTAATATTTTGATATTGCTGAATACAGTTTGTTTCCGTGTTTAAAAGATAACCATACACGGGAGATATAAATACCAGACCTGACGGACACGCGTGTAGCGTGAAACAGGTGTTTAGAGGCGTTTAATGTAAAATACTAGAAAACTTTGGAAGACTTCGGGAGCACGCTTTTTTCCTGAAGACGGTTCTGTAACCCCCATTGCGTGAGCGCTGTGTATCTTTGTGTTTATCTTTGTGTATTATTTTATGTTTGCGCTCCTCAGCTCCTTATACATCAATAAATGATTGACAGAAATTAATAATCCTTCAAAATCTGTGGAGTAAACTGCAGAGGAGGGGAGTCCAGGGAGTTCTCTAATCTTGTGAAACATTATGGGAGAAGATTAGATGCTGATTTGTTAGCAGAGGGGTTTGTACAAAGTATTAAACATCAGGGGTGATAATAATTGTGGCAGCCATGATTTGATGTAAAAGAATTGTTTTGGTATAAATGCACTTGAGTTAAAGGTTGAAATTTCCTCTATTTTCCTGAGTGGTCTGAGTTATTTAGAACAAAACTGTTGTTTTTAAGAAGCTAAAGATCACATTTTAACCAGGGGTGCCAATAATTATGAAGCGCACTGTAAGAGATTCTGCAGGGACTGGGACATTGAGTTATAAAAACCACACAATAATCTGAAATTTGACAGCAGTGCTGGAAACACCTAAATACTCGTAATTTGATGGCTGAAACATGCTGCTCCAGAAAGGCCTGTGAAAGGGAAATAAGCTCTACAGACAACGGGTCAAGTGGACATTTGGGTATGAAAGGAGCATTAGAAATATCTCTCATTCACATGCGCGGTCCATTACTTTGTAAACAGATGCTTGAGGAAATAGTTCACAAGTTCAACCCTTTATAATCTGCCATAGAACCAAGTCCACCAGAGCATATTTCACATTTTTACCAGCTGTGGTGCCATTTTTGAAGTATTTTAATTTTCCATACATCAATATAACTGTTATATCCTAGATTTTAACTATAGTGATAGAGTTAGTTCAATATTAACTGAAGAAAGTGTCAAAACTACAAATACTTTCTAAATACAGACATTTCATAGCTTTATCCCGCAATATTGATAATTGTAAAAAAAAGTTGCACATATGCCTTTGAACCACAGAAAATTTGTCTGAGTGAATTCATTGCTTAGTTTTTGAGATCAAATTTATTAAGTAAGACAAAAAACTAAAAACATGCACATTTTGCAGAAAACATACAATAAACATGAAAATGTATAAATTGCAAATTGAAAAACAGTGTTTCTAAGATACTTTTGATCATAGATAGCTTTATATTCGACACTTCTAAGTAACATGCAGTGCAATAAATAAGAAAAATGACATTTTTACTGTGGTGAAACTTCAGAACACAACATACAAAATCAGACATAAATGTGTGCGTATATATATATACATATATACACATATACACACATGGACAAAATTGTTGGTTCCCCTCAGGTAAAGAAGGACAAACTCACAATTTAATAAAAATTATTGAACATTTAGCAATCAAAATGAGCCAGCACTTTTGAATTGTTGATTACCATAATTATTAAAAAAAAAAAAAAACTAATGAAACAGGCCTGGACGAAAATGATGGCACCTCTATAAAAGATCGAAAACTATTTGACCAGAGTGACATGATTAACTCAGGTGTGTCCTTTAATTGACATCACAGGTGTTTCCAAACTCATAATCAGTCAGTCTGTGTATTTAAAGGGAGACAAGTAGTCACTCTGCTGTTTGGTGAAAAGGTGAGCACCACACTGAACATGGACGACAGAAAGCGAAGGAGGGAATTATCCCAGGACATCTGAAAAATAATTATAGACAAACATCTTAAAGGCAAAGGCTATAAGACCATCTCTAAACAACTTGAAGTTCCTGTGACAACAGTGGCTCATATTATTCAGAAGTTCACGACCCACGGGACAGTAGCCAACCTCCCTGGACGTGGCCGCAAGATGAAAATTGATGACAAATTGAAGAGACGGATCGTTCGAATTGTATCCAAAGAGCCCAGAACAACCTCTAAAGAAATGAAAGGTGAACTCAGTGTCAGATCGCACCATTCGTCGTTGTTCGAGCCAAAGTGGACTTCATGGGAGATGACCAAGGAGGACACCACTGCTGAAAAGAAATCATAAATGCATGTTGACAAGCCACAAAGCTTCTGGGAGAATGTCCTTTGGACAGATGAGAACAAACTGTAGCTTTTTGGTGACGCACATCAACTCTATGTTCATAGACTCAAAAACGAAGAAAAGAACACTGTCCCTACGGTGAAACATGGAGGAGGCTCAGTAATGTTTTTGAGCTGCTTTTCTGCATCTGGCACAGGGTGTCTTGAATGAGTGCAAGGTAGAATGAAATCTGAAGATTATCAAGGCATTCTGGAGAGAAATGTGCTGCCTAGTGTCAGAAAGCTTGGTCATGGGTCTTCCAACAGGACAATGATCCAAAACACAGCAAAAAACACCCGAGAACTGCTGAGAGAAAAGCGCTGGACTGTTTTAAAGTGGCCTTCCATGAGCCCAGATCTGAATCCCATGGAACATCTGTGGAAGGAGCTGAAACATGGCATTAGGAGAAGACACCCATCAAACCTGAGACAACTGGAGCACTTTGCTCATGAGGAGTATATTTACAAATAAATAAATAAATAAATAAATATATATATATATATATATATATATATATATATATATATACACACATACTTATAATATCAAATCCCAAACTACTTACTACACAAACAATTTTCAGTGCAACAGAATTGTACCTCACTGAAGAGCTGTGAACACAGAGGCACTTCACACGCCTCACACATGAAGGGACTGCATTTACCACTTTGCTGCACTGTCTTCGCCCCTGTGAGGCTTTTTTTTTGGCCTGATGCCCCTCACAGATGCAAAAGGGATGTTATGGGATGTTTAAGAGAGATTAAAATACTGATTGAGCAAGTCTGAGCCAAAAGTTTTTGCCGCGGTAAAAGGCCTGTCATGTTTCGCGGGTAGTATTGCGGAATTGATCACGTTTACAATGTGATGATGAAATATCCTTCATCAGAAGTGCTATTAACAGCCGCAGTGTGGATTATGTTTTTAGTGTGTAAGCTTGAAGATTTTTTCGCGACTTTTTATTGGTTCTCTACACACTCACTCGTGGAAAAAAACGGCTCTATGAGTCTTGTTTCATATGTCATATGCAAGTCTAACTTCTGTTTATGATGCAAAAGAATTATTGCTCTATTTTTATGTGGTTCCAATTGTACAGGCATTTAAAAAATTGTTGTGCAAATGAGATCGCTGGCCCTACTGTAGGTCTTAAGCGTAGACAGTACTGAGCGCCTGAGAAGGGATGGAGAGAAAAGGTGTCACTAGGTTTCTCCTCTAACTTGTGCAACAGACACAACACATTGCACGTTATAAACGTTATTTCTTTTACGTTATTTCTTTCTTGACTCTCACATTTGTTATAGCACATTATTGGTAATCTATAATAATGTTTTGCTTGATTTAAAACTGAATTAAAGTGTATCAGACCCTTTAGCACTGTCTGCAATGAGACAATGGAGAGCCAGGACCTGGAAGCACAGCACGACGTCAGACTGAACAAGCGGATAACTGTTGGTGTTTTTCGTATCTTGGAATTTTTTTCGTATCTCGTAGCAAAATATTTCCCGCAAGACGTTTTTGTATCTCAAACATTTCATAATGCAAAGCATTCGCATCTTGGTGTACCACTGTATTTGGCTTACTTCCTCTCAGCAGCTACCTCCTGCCATGGCACCGTCAACTCTACCAAGATGATATTCTTCCCCTCTGCAGACCACATGATTATGTCAAGCCAATACACATCAACACAAATTTCCATTGTGAAGTTTTATGGATGCCAATGGGACATCACACAACTGACCGAACGAGTGGTGTCAACGGTAAAAATTGTTTTGCAGTACCTAACAGGTTCCGTTTTTTGCAAGGATAATGACCAATGAAGACAGGCTCTTTTGATGTAAGTAGGATGTAAAAGAGCCGCTCGGTGGTGCTCATATAGTACACCACAAATCCTCCTTTCTCCACATTTTTATCAAACACCTCCCTGTGATCAGCCACCAACAGTATAAAATGATATCCATGATTGTTATTTGATTTCTTCACTCTCTTCATCTTTCCTTTTCCCCCGTTTGGCACGGGGAGTATCTGTTGTACCGCAAACGCCATCTTCAGGCAAGGAGCATCATTGCATCAATATTTCCTCAATGCCAAATCTCAATTCGCACCGGTGTATACAGGGCTTAAGTGTGGTAGATAGTACCGCCTCTGGGAAGTGGAGTTTCCTGCCCAGATTTACCTCCATCTCCCATCTTTAGGCTGTCTGCAAGATTCTGCCTTGCTTGGCTGTGGACAAAAGGACTCTGACCCTTCAGACCAAAATATAAGAAATCCAAAGGCTTGAATAATCTAATAATCATTTTTTTATGTGTTTTGTTTTTTCTGTGAAATATACATTAATAAATGTAAATAAAACATTTGGATTTGGAAGTTCTACCATTGGCTTCAATTCAGTTGAATGGGATTTTTGTATTGGATACAAAACATAGAGCTTTTATGATGTTTCACTGAATGGAAAAAAAAATCCAATGAAAAAATATGAGTGAAGTACCCTGATGGTAATAAGTGCTGATTAATTGTAATGGTCCATTGTAAAGTGTATGACGCACTGATGCTTGCTAATTCAATTCACTCAGTGCGGTCTACTGCTACCAAGACACAAGGCAGTAATTCTACAAAATCAACAATGTCCCTCCCAAAGATTTTAAAGCAGATGGAGTTTCAAGATGTCCTGATCAAGCTCTGTTGAAGAAGCACAAAGAAACAGGCAGCGCTGAGGATCGTAGGCACAGTGGTTAGCCAAAGACAAATGCAATACACATCAAGCTAATTATCCTTTCAAATCAAAAGATCTCCAGCAGTGCCATTAGCTCTGAATTTGCAGAGGAACACCCATCTATTGTCCAGAGAAGTCTGGCCAGAAGTGGTATTCATGGACGTGCTGCAACCAAAAAGCAATACCCCAATGTGGGAATAATCATTGTTTTTTCTGTTCGATGCTGTCTGATCTTGGAGATACACAGTGTTTGAACGAGAGAGAGGGAAGTAGAAGAGTGAGGTTACAGGGGGCTGAGGTCAAGAAGGTGCAGGAGTTTAGGTATTTGGGGTCAACAGTCCAGAATGACGGGGAGTGTGGAAAAGAGGTGAAGAGACGAGTGCAGGCAGGTTGGAGTGGATGGAGAAAAGTGTCAGGGGTGTTGTGTGACAGAAGAGTGTCAGCAAGAATCAAAGGAAAGGTGTACAGAACAGTAGTGAGACCAGCTGTGATGTATGGGTTGGAGACTGTGGCAGTGAGGAAGAGACAAGAGGCAGAGCTGGAAGTAGCAGAGATGAGGATGTTGAGGTTCAGTTTAGGAGTGACGAGGATGGACAAGATTAGGAACGAGCACATCAGAGGGACAGCTCAGGTTGGTTGTTTTGGAGACAAAGTCAGAGAGGCAGATTGAGATGGTTTGGAGAGTGCAGAGGAGGGATAGTGGTTATACTGGTAGAAGGATGTTGGAGATGGAGATGCCAGGCAAGAGGTAAAGAGGACGGCCAAAGACGAGATATATGGATGTAATGAAAGAGGACATGAAGGTAGTTGGTGCAAGAGTAGAGGATACTGAGGACAGAGTTAGGTGGAAACAGATGATTCACTGTGGCGACCCCTAAACTGGGAACAGCCGAAAGGAGAAGAAGAAGACGAAGAATTCTTTCAATAAATGAAACAAGAAACATTGATAGACGCTGTAATGGCGTCTGGAGGAAATGTTATACAACCTTAACCTCTATGAATCTGATCCAGAGTCACATGAAGGCACACCTTGACCACGCTGCCTGGAGTGAGCAAGAGGCGCTTTGAGAAAGGCAGAAACTATGGATATTAAACAGAGTTTCCGCTAACTAAATCCAGGGGTTTCCAGGGAGCCACAAATAATTGAAATTAATTGTTAAACAAGTTGTGACCATGTTCAGAGGTGACCCAGATGTGAATATTTTCTCTAAGTGTGACAGACTTTAACATAAGTTTACTAAACAATTTGATTATCAATGAAATAAGGTCTCGTCTTATTTTGTGAGTAAAACATTGAAGCTAGGCAACCCCTACCATGGTTTGAACCATCGTCAAAAATAAAACCGTATCATGAAATCAGTATTCTTACAGGTTCCACAAAATATTCTAAGCAGGTAATTGCCCTTGAATCTGTAATTATTAAAGGCATAACACTTTCTAGTGGCTTATTGGGGTCAGGACATCGAATGATAAGCCTTTGTCATCGTGGCATACCAACGCCAGTGTTGCTTCATCTTTCCCTGTGTTTCACCTATGTATTTACACCCTGAGATCACAAGAGAAGTTGCTTTGTGAATAGCACGTAAAACCAGACCTTTCATGGTCAGCTTGGATGGAACCATTTAACTTGACCATCAAGACTGACATGAATAAACTTTTGGAATCAATTTCTGGAGTTTTTGGACTAGTAGGTAACTTTATAAAATGAAAAGTAGAATATGCAAATATTAAACATATTGCCAAATCAGAATCATGGCCATCAGTGTAGGTACACACTCAAGTTTTAATATAATAGCAAGTGACTAGAGAACCTAAAGCTTCTGATTCTTATCAATCATTTCTTTTTTTCTCAACTTGTAGGCATATTTTGGGGATTGGCGCCCACACACACACGCACAAATAAGAAATAAATAAAAAGCGAACTTCAGATAACCATTTATTTTTCAGTTGTGTCACAGAGGTGTTCGTTTAGACGGGAATACTCTGCACGCACCAGCTAATAACGTGACCGTAACATACTAGTCTAAAGTGAGAACAGGTCGAACAGACCATGTACAAGCAAGCGGTGAAGGATACAGAACAGTAACGTACAAACATTCCCTGTAGACAGATGTAGTGCAGTGCCATGCATTTACACAATTCCATGTGGTGTAAAAAAAAAAAAAAAAAAAAAACATCAAGATTTTAAATACTCTGAAAAGTTCATAGTTATAAAAAAATAAATCTCCATATGTAAAACCAACTGAGGTTTAAAAATCTTTCGCTGGGAACCAAACACAGCTCTGCCTCAAAAAAAAAAACCAAAAAAAAAAAAACAATATGTACACAACTCGTCATCATAAAAACATTGATATGTACAAGCCTCTGAAGAGTGCCAGTTCTTTTTTTTTACAGACCAGCCAGACTCACAGCAACGTCATGGTCTTGTTTGTCCACTGGCCAGCAGCAGACATGGACACCAGCTGAGGGCTGCTTCCCTTCTGGACTCCACTGGTGCAATCGCGAGCATGCATGTAGCTTAATGGGTTGGGGAAGTCATAGTGCGTTACAGCTGGGGGTGGAGGCCAACTTCCCATGGTTCTAGCACCGGTCTGTGGAGGAGAGCATGGCTGCAGGTAGCTTGAGTAGAAGGGCATTTGTGGGGGGCTCCTCTTGAACTCAGGCTCACTCAGCTGAGGGTTACAATGGGGGTCTTGGTTTGTTTGAGGCATTTCTGTCTGAAACTGAAAGATTGATCGTTAGCACAATTATTAAGTCAATTATTAAACGTAAAAATATTTTTGGCACATTCAGAGAGCACATTCATTTATTCCAAACTTGTCATTTGTACCATCGTGCCTTTAAGACATTTTTCAAACTACAGAAACGTCTCCTTTGTAGATGGTCACTTCATCTTTGTCCCCACTGAGAAGTTCTGCCATCAACAGGACAAAACCGGCAACAGTGTAGACAAGTAGGTTTCTAATCTTCCAATTGTTCGCTGATCTTGATATTAGGGAGATTAACTATTGAAAGTTTATCAATTAAATTGGTTCAACCAATTTCCCTAAAGGGAAACATTTATCTATAAAACATTTTGTTTGTAGCGATGTTTTCTATAACCAGTACAACACCAGCTACTTTTCAACAAATGTTTTTAAAAATACAAACTGCAAAAAATATCAAAATTTAGGCATGTACAAATTTACGTTTTAATCAAGCTTTGAGTCCAAATAAAAAGTTGAGTTGGAAAGATTGGAAGGGTTGTCATCCTTTGAGTTAAGTGACAATATTTGTTTTCTGCTCTTTATTAGAGTTATGTTTATTTTGTTTACACTTTTTTTTGTGTGTGGACACTAAGAGCAATGATCTTATTCTTTTGGGCTGTGTGTGAAATTTAAGCTCTGGTTACACAACTTTGAGCAGTTGCCCAATGAACAATATTTTTTATTTCCAAGCCCTCAACTGTTTTCACCATTTGCTGACAGTAAAAAAAAAAATCATTTAAGTGACGGTGAATTAGTATTTTGCACTTTAAAAAGATTGTTGTTTACTTTTTACATTTATTTAAGATCTTGTCAGGTTTTTATTTCACGTATTCTTTATTTTAATTACTATACATATTTATGTTTTTAAGGCGTGCTGTTGGTGGCTTTTGCCCTCCGAGTACTATCCCTTGATCAAGCCTTTTACACATTAGGAATATTTGTACATTATACAAGTATGTATGATATCGTAGCGGAAGTGAAAAAGCTGTATCGGGACATCCTTAGTGTTGGTTTCAAGTTCCCTTTTTAGCAAGGGTTTTAAAATGGTCTCATTACAATTATCCAATCGACGAACTCACCTGAGACTGTGACGCTGGTGTGTTGGGTGCAGCATTAACAACATATCTCTCAGTCATCCAACTACTGTCTCTCTGATGCCTCTTGAGCTTCATCCTGCGGTTCTGAAACCACGTCTTGACCTTTAGGAATAAAGGGAGATCGTTATAAAAACCACAAATACCAGGACAAGAACTGCAATCTCCAAGCAACCAACCTGTTTGTACGTCAACCCTGTTGTTGAAGCAAGCGTCTTCATCTCAGCTGGAGTGAGGTATCTCTGCACCGTGAACCGGCTGATCAGTGTGCTCATCTGCTCCTCTGAAAAGGCTACCCGTGTCTTTCGGGATTGCGCTGGAAGTCTGGCTGAAGATTTGGGTGGTGGAGGTTGGGCTTCAACCCCCAAACCAAGACTCTGCGATTCCTCCGTGGAGGTGGAGTTGGAGAGCTGCTCACTGTGTTCCGGACTTCCACCATCTGTCTCATCTCCATCTCTCCAAGTCACCTGGTTGAAGCTGGTCAAAGGAGCACCTTCATCACGACTGCTCCCGGAGCTCCACGAATCTAAATACACAAAGAACAAGAAAAGATTTACAAAGTGAACAAAGAATCGTTATATATTTTCGTAGCACTCTAAGTGAGGCTGATTTGGTTTTACCACTAAGGGGTTTAAACAAGAATGCAAAGATTGTTTTTTTTTGTTATTTAAAGAGCTCCTAACCCAAAAACAAATATGGAAGACCACGTTTTCCAAGGGGTTTAAGAGAGTTTCGGTGGAAGGTTACCTGGGGTGTGGGCCTCGGAGTCGCTAGGAGTGTCGCTGCTGGCGTGCTCCGCATCTTTGGTCTTCACATCATTCTCCGGTTTGGTGTAGGACAAAAAGAGCCTTCCATTTTGCGTGTGGCTCGAGTAAGGACCGAAGTTGCCGATATTGCCGTTTTCCTGGCTCCACGGTGGCGACTGGTTATCGGTCTGAGCAGAGAAGTAGCTGGCGGTGACCCCGCCGGAGTGAGCATACGCGGCCTCGGGCCAGCCCAGGTTTGGGTGGCCGTGCTCGGACACTTGTGGGTACACGAGTCCGTACGCATACGCATGGTAAGCTGGGTTAAAGTTATAACTCACTGGCATCTTCCAGTCCGCCATTTCTTCGATAGACGAACGCAAACAAAACGTGCAAGCTTGGACGCCCTGACCAGTTGTCGAAATTCCAACAGCTCCGCTACCGTGTCACCCGAACTCCGAATGGAACAGCTCTGCTCCTCAACATGATCCTGACCTGCGCTTGGGATTGGGAAACGCAGCGAGAGGCGCGGCTTTATAAACACAGGTAAGCGGTGGGCGGGTCCATTTGCGGCAAGTGGCGAGGACCAATCAGAATCCGGCTCCGAAATCCCGCCAACTCAGTGCTACCTGTATCCTCTGCGTACACTGAACATCTTTATTTGCCGCCAAAAGAAAGCTTTATCTCATTCATTTACGCGTCTTTACGAGTACTTTACATATGAAAGTACATACTATTCATACTTATGTAAGAGTACCATTACTTGCAAAAAAGTAAAGAAAGTAGAGTTAAACTATCTGTTCGAAATACGACTCAAAGTAAAAAGTAGCAAAACTATTCACGAGTGGTGAGTATTACAATGATCAATTATTTTACCTTATATCCAACCAATTAAAAATGTAGCTCACATCTAAGCAAGATTGAAATAGAGGGAGAGGTAAAGAGAGAGAGAAGAATTAGATAAAAAGAACAAGGGGATGAAGATGGAGAGAGGGAGAAAAAAAGGAGAGCAAGAAAAAAAGAGAGGAGCAAGAGCGAAATAGCCAATGCTAGAGAAAGTGATATAGAGTGCAAAACATAAGACAGAAAAAAAGGGTGAGAGAAAGAATAACTTCTACAAAATTAAACATGCAACTAGTTTCCTGGCAATTGAAATGATAAAAGAAAACACACAAGACAATGTTCTTGGAAAATAAATTATATTTCTACTGATTGTATTGATTGTTTCTTCATACGCGATTGATACACGACAGGATATGTGCCAATTACTGCAGAAATAAATATGTTTAAAAATAATAATAAAGTAGTTAAGGAAGGTTGAACAAACATAGTGCAGTAAAAGTACAGATACAGAACTAGAAATGTACTCAAGTATAAGAACACCTTTTTAAATCTACTATGAGGAAAAACTACTTGATTACAGTAATGTAATTATTAATGGGTTAAAACCCAACGTTTACCCAATAATTGCTTATTTTCTATGTTTTGTATTTTGTAAATATTTAACCCCAAAATAATTCAGGCTCGACTCTTGGTGGAAACTAAGAATACAAACAAAATGGCCACTGCACCCGATTGATGACATCTTTTCTCGCTTTATAAGTATGACAAAGAAAATATAAGAATAGAATTTAAAAACACACTGTCAGCTGGATCCACATCTCTAATAATCTTTCCATCCATCATGATTACTTCCTCCATCCAACCACCTATCCATCCAGCCATCCATTAAAATAAAATGGATAAATAAATAAATAAAACCATACATTTTGCAATCCAAACATTTTCCCTCCATCCACCCACCCACTTATCCTTCCATTCATCCATCCATCCATTCACTCTAGCCTAGACCAAATAGACCAGGCTGTAACAGAAAGAGAAAAGCCCCCACATCCCCTGTAATCTATTATCAACTTTAAATGTTGATACCACAGTTCTCTCAGGGGGGCTACAAGCTCACCAATCATTTGTGGAGATTAGCATGATTAATCTCATTTGCCTGAAAGGAGACAAAGGCTAACATTAAAAAGTTTCCCCTCTGCTTGGTCTAAAGCCATTACCCTTCTAAAATGTGTGTGACCTATGGAATGTTTCACTTCTAGTCCCTGTTGAAATTCCAGAAGCAAGGATGCCTGATCATTAGCAGCTGAATAGCTGAGTTTGGAGTCCACCCTGCTGGCTGCATTAGAATGGAAATATGTCTGTATGAGGTGAAAATATGAGATGATCACTGGCTGATTGCTGAGACCTCCAATTTGTTTACGAGGACAGAAGTGTGAAAGGGTGTGGGGTGCTGGGAGGAATGGCTTTTGAGTGCATTCAGACAAAATAATAATGTTTATATAGTGCTATCACTGTGTGTGTACTACACTTGAAGGCTGCCTTTAAATAAACATTGTTGAGTGAGACGTACCAATGCTATTAAAATGCTATGTTTTTGAGAACTATACATAGTTTTCTATAATGTATAATATATGTATTCAAGTTCTATGCTCAACCAACAGAGAGAGTCACCATATACCAGTACCACTATAGGGATTTTGGGAAATCACTGAGAGTTCTAGGAAATTTTCCATTGACTTAACATGGGGTCAAAACTCATTGAAAAGACAAACAGCACTTATGAGAGTTATCAGTCTATGCAAGAATATTTACCATTGACTCATAATGGCCTCTGAAAACAAACAGGAAAAGGCAATGAAAATATCTTCAAGAAGAAACATCATAGAGAAGTGAGGGTTTGTTAATCATAGTAACAATTTAGTAACATTTTTACGACAACACTGACAACTCCCAAGCAACCAAACTGTTTACCCTAGCAACTGTATTTTCTGGACATTATCTCAGCTTAGGTAAATGATAAAGACATGGGAGTTCAAATGAAAACATTATATTGGGTCACTGACAGCTTCAAATTTGGCGTATCACAATCTCAGTTAAGGAAAATCATAGAGACATGGGGTTGGTTTGACACAAGGAACTTTGCACAATGTCAGTGAGTTCTCCATAGCAACCAGAATTCTACCTTGGCAAGCCGCTTATTAAAAAACTTTAAAATGCCACTTTTACAAGCCAACATCTGATGCCTACAAATGCATCCGTACAATTGTGTCTATATTTACGAATAAAAAGTCTGAATGTGTTCACTCTGTGCATGAACTCTATGTCCATTCAGACTGTTGCCTAAAGGCTCAGATGGTTAACGGATGCTAATTTTAATAAAGTTAACATTATTTGTTTTTCTGTGATACCTTGGCATTGCTTTTGGAAAGCAAGAAATCTTTGAGTTTACCCTACTTTTGTAATACTTGCAGTCTATTTAATTGTATTTACATAATTTATTATACTTTGGCATACTTTTTTTTACTAAAACCAAAACCAATTCCACCCACCTCTGTTCAATTTAACAAATATTGGCCTTTCATTTTGTGCCCCTTAAAATAAACGAATAGTCAAAGAAGCTGAAAAAGGCAACATACTGAAATAAGTATGTGAGATCTGAGGACCAACTCACATTTCTAAGTTTGCTAACTTTGCTTTGTTCTTATATTTTTATTTGGTATGCTTAGTATATTATAAAATTAGAATTAAAGAAAGCCACAATCAGCACAACTTTTGACCAAACCTAGATTTACCTTAGAGTTGTATTTGTGTTTAGATTGAATAACAAAGTTATCAGTTATATTTACACTGGGTTGTGGAGATTCTGATATTTTTATGACCTCTAAACGGTTTTATAAGTAGGATTACGCTGTCAGAAAAAGATTAAGCTATGGTTTCGTATTCAGCAACCAACTTAGTTTTAATTCATATTAAAGTTTTAAACTGTGTCCTTGGCTCGTTGATAACTATTATGAACTAAAACGAGCAGAATAACTGTTAATAACTGACTCTAGGGCTGAAGTTTGCGTGCAGACGTAGATATTCCGTTGGGTTGTGACTGAAGAAAACATCGATTAAACTGTTGTAAAAGTTTTGTCCTTATTATAAGCGAACTGTTTATCATTCATTCATGTTAACGGCCAGCGATAAAGGGAACGGTTGCTCGACATATTTTCACTGCTAACGCATATTCATATGCTAATAGCACATTAGCGGCTAAAAATCCCAGGCACACCCACCCGAGCAAGAAGACAAACTCAAGAAACTGACCAACAGGAAATTCCACGCAAAAATGTTATGGTGTGTGTTGGCATCTGGATTTTTGGTGCATTAACGCCCTCTTTGCTCAGGGGTGTGAATCAGAGTTGTTCTATACTTTAACTACATTCTAACTTAAACTCTGAGAAACATGAGAATTAGTCCTAACTTGTGTTCATGTTTAATGTCCTAACTTCATGTTTAATTTTACTAGTCCCAGTGTGTCCTATAGTCTTATTTTGCTTTTAGCAACCTCATCTCTTCTGGTGACTATAATGGTTCTTGTTGCTCTACTTTATTTTTGATTTCATAAAATAGTCTGCCTATGCTTTATTTGTCCCAGTGGTCTCTGTTTTCTTGTTAGTATTAATTAGCTTTTTCCCAAATTATTGTTTTTGTCTCAGTTTTAATTTATATTTACTTGAAACTTTCCAGTGTACTTTTGGCTCATTTACCTCCTTCTAATTTCCACTTACTGCCACATGCAATCGAACCCAACAATATTTCATCAAGTTTTGTAACTATTCTTTTGTATGACTTAATGATTTGTAGTAAAATATCTTTTGAATCTGATGTTCCTAAATAGCAAAAACCAGAGAGTTGATTTTGGGTGCTAATTCCTTCTCAATTGCTTTAAACATTTTGTGAGTTATGTTAACACATTCAGAGTTAGGTGTTGCTCTGTGTCAGAGTTGATTCAACAGTGTTAAATTAACCCATTTAGAGACTCAATTACACTCCACCCACTTGTTTTCTTCATTGTCCAGTTTGATGCTCGTGTTCAGGGCCATGAAGGTTTCATTTTCAAACGTATGCAGGTTTTCACCGCCATGGGTCAAAGTTTCTGTAGTGGAGTATAAACCAGGACTTGTATTATAGTGTCACGCTAATTGAAACTAATTTTCCAATTTTCCGCCAATTTTCTTGTCAAATAAGCCATATGCTTGTTGTTGAGTGAGCATTTGCATGGTGAAAAATCTGTTTGCAGTTCATTCAACATTATTTTGAAAGTAAAATAAAAAAGTAACGCCTTAAAGTGTTTTTTACATACTATATAATGTAATTGGAACAAGTTTAGTGTCAAAATAACTCCTTACAATGTTGTTCCAGAGTGATTATTAATAACTCATAAAAAGTGTTCAACACATCTGTCTTGGTGTTATTTTGACACTTTTTGGGAGTTTATTTAACTATGTTAATTTAATTCCAGAAAGGGTAGAGCCAGATAGACTGACAAAAAGTGTTAAAATCAACTTATTGCTGTGTATACGTGACAGTACTAATGATGCGTCATAGCATATCACTTTTTTGGCTAGTTGTTTTTATCCACTTCACTGCTACAAGACCTGCTGCCATCTCTACTGTGTAAACTGAAAGGTTGTCTGTAGTTCTTTTATTTAATTCAATATTTTTTTATGAACTGCAATCCCAAAAAATTTTATTCCTTGGTCTGGATTTTTAGTTCCATATGTAAATACAATTGTGTAATCTGTCAAAAATAATAATAATAATGTAATCTTTCCATTTATGTAACTGTCAAAAATCAAAAACCTTCTTCCACACTTTTATCTCCCTCTCTCTCTCTCTCTCCCTCGCTCTTCTTTTTATATAAAATAAACCTAGAGTCTATTACAGGACATTTGTTTTTCCACATTGCTGTCTTTGGGTGTATCAACGAGAGACGAACTAATATTTAACTCATGCATTCATCCAGGTATAGGGATCTACTGGGCACATCTGGCGAGATGCGGGGGTACACCCTGGACAGGTCGCCTGTCCATCACAGCAATATTTAACTCCTACACTCCAATCTGTATTGCACATCTATTCCCTATACAACTGAAACTGTCTTTGTGTATCTTGTGTTTTCCTAATTATCCTGTAAACCTATTTTTGCTGGATGGAGATTGTTTTGTCCCGCTGGATTCACCCAATAGTTTGATATTTTGTCTCAATATGCTCTGCCCATGTTGCTCAGTATCAAAAGTGATCCCTCAAAACTTGACTAAAAATTGACCTAAAAACATGATTTTACTATTTCTATGTCTTCGTCACATGTATTTAATGATTTTCTTTTTTTTTTGTAAAAATCATTGTTTTTTTCTAGTGAGAATTTGAATCCCCATTAAGTTGCCCTCTGTGTAAGCTTTCTTTATGCCTAGATGCTGCCCTGATGCTAGATGCTGCCTCAATGCTGCCACTACTGACATTTGCTGCAATACCGCCACCATCTGGGATGTAGTGTAGACATTTTAATGACTGTATTTAAATGACGGTATATAAGTTTACTATATATTTATAATATATATTTATTTATATCACAAGAATTAATTTTAATTCTAAGTATTATTATTATGCCTGGCGATGGACTGGCGACCTGTCCATGGTGTACCCCTGAGGATAAGCACCAGCAGACCCCCGTGACCCAGAAAGGGAATAATAAGCGAGTTTGAAGAATTAATGAATTATTATTATTATTATTATTATAATTATTTATATTTTATGTTCTATAGTTTTGTTTTATACACCGTTATCACACTTTCCAGTTTTAGAATTTCCTATTCTGATTTTCCTATCCATTTATTCATTTTCTTTCCCGCTTAATCGCTTCGGGTCATGGGGGTCAGCCGGTGCCATCTCCATCTCACATTGGGCGAGAGGCAGGGGTACACCCTGGACAGGTCGCTAGTCCATTGCAGGTCAACACACACATTCACACCTACGTGAAATTTAGATTATTCAATTTTCTGCATGTTTCTGGGATTGTGGGGTAAACCCCCAATACTGTGCTGGAATCCATAAAAATTTTACTATTATATCTCTTTTGTTCACTATTATATGCTAATGCTTTCCATTTCTTCAAGTTTGTTTGTTATTTCATGCATGTCTTGATTTCCTCCTGCTTTCCTTGTACTTCCACGCGTCAGAGCAACTGAGCTATCTGAACAGATGACTGTATTTCTGAGTTTGTCTTTACTGATCCAATTTAATGCTGTTTTAAATATATACCGGTAACTCATCTAATTTAAATATCTGTTGTTTTGGGATCACTGCCTCCTTTCCTTCTTAGAGTCTTCTTCTTTGTACTGTGTCCTTCTATATAACTTTTAGTCTAATTAGCTTTTTGAAATTTATCTTCGACTCTCTTTAGTACTTCAATAAGATTTAAATTAAACTATAAGTTTATACAATAAGTTCTTTTTCTATTTCAGTGTTTTTTATTTGTTTATATCTAAAATACAATTTTCATAGTTATCTAATACCATTTTATTTAATCTCAACAATTTTTAAGAACATTTTGATTTTTATCCTGTTGGTGTTTCATTGTGGCTTGCATCTTTTTTTTTTAGTGCATTATATCTAATTTACCAGCACTACTATCTTCCATATGTGACGTTAATCCACACCTTTGGTGTAAAGTACTAATTACAAATACTAGAATCACTCTAATTGAGTATTTTTTTTCCAGAAATTGTGAGTAGATGTGAGGTGAGTAGATTTAATTTTTTTAGTTGAGTACATTTCTTGTTCTGTATCAATGCTTTGACTGCACTACATTTCTTCAACTTGACTTAACTACTTTATTATTTTTTAAATGTATTTTTTTCTACAGTGATTAGCACATATCCTGTCCAATCAAACTGCGTATAAAGAAACATTCCCCTCAAAAATGAGATCAAGCGAATTAAACCAATCCAATTCCACACATCAATCCAATTCCACACATCAAAACAATCAGTAGAAATAGAAATTATTCAGCAAGAACAGCTTGTTTATGCTCTTTTATCACTTCAGTCGCCAGGAAACTAGTTCAATGTTTTGTTTTGAAGTTATACTTTCTCACACACTTTCTTTCTGTCTTTCTTTCTGGTTATATACCTCTCTATATCACTTTTTCTCCCTTGTTTGATCTCCCTCTCTTGTTCACTAAATCTTTCTGTCTTCTTTTCTCTATGCTCATTATTTTTTCTCTTTCTTTACTTTTGCTCTTTCTATCTCATTCTCCAGTATTTTTTCTGTCTCTCTTCTATTTCACTCTCTCGATCTCCTTTCTTTTTTTCTTTCTCCTCTCCTTTTCTTTCAGTTTGTCCTGTCTCTATCTCTCTTCATGCTATCTTTCTGTCTCTTTTCTTTGATGGTCTCTTTTTTCTCCCCCTCTTTTCCTTCTATCTCCCTCCTGGTCATTCTATCTTCTCTTTACCTCTCCTCTATTTCTATCCTGCTTAGAAACACTCTAATGTGAGCTACATATTTAATTTGAAGGATATATATTGATCAATTTTATACTCACTACTCAAGTAGTTTTAGTAGAGCTACTTTTTACTCACACTTTGAGTCAAGTGTCAATTTAGAACAGATATATTTACACTGCGATTTTTTAGCAAGTAATAGTACTTTAACTTGAAAATTATATTTTAGTACTCTCGTCACACCACTGTTTCTCACATAACTTAGTTACAGATCCTGGCCATCCCAGCACTGTGTCGCCATATTGCGTGTTCACGAGTTCCTGGTTTCGTCCTCCACACCTCTAGAGGCGCTGTTGTATTTGTACAACCCAGCTGCTTTGAGCGAGCACGTGTGATCACCGCTTCAGTCAATGCTGTAGTCGTGGTCCAGCCTGCTCCCTTCCTCCAACTGCAGCGTGGAAACTTTAAGGAGTGAATTATCTTCCTCTCACAAGTCTTTTGGTGACCAAAATAACGTTGCGCTGTGTTTGCTAGAGCCGGTCAACACAGTCCATAGCCTGTCATCTGCTCGCGTTGACAGTGTTTAGGTCACTGATTAAAGATCGATAAACGGCTGAGATCATGGCAGAGGAGCTCGAGCGGGTCCTGGCGAGGCTGTCAGAACCAGACAACGCGGTTATTCAGCAGGTAAAGACGAAAGATGCCACCCTCTAAGCTAACTTTAGATGTTAGGAGTCCTCAGCGATAAAATCACTTCCAACAAGGTGCAATATATAATCTTTTCTTAATTTTAAATCCAGACTTGTTTATTTTCTAGGAAAACGAACAGGGCAATTAAAAGTAAAACCATGACAAGGTCACTTTAAACTCAAACCAAAGTAACTTTGCTCGTCCTAGTGTTTTGTTTTCATGTCATTCTTGGGTTTCAAAGTGGTTGAAACAACCAATCCTGTCATTGCTTGCAGGCCACAGCTGAGCTGAAACAGGCTTTTAAAGATCCTGCCATTATTCCTGCTTTGTGTGCGGTTATGACTGGATCCCAGAACCCACAGGTAACATCCCTGCATACCTCCAAACTCTGAATTTCTGTAGTGTGCATGGCTTCCATGAGTATGGCTTTCCCAGCTCAGTCCAAATGTGGTCCAGAGATTGCCAATAGTCGTCAGATTTCAATATTTGACTGGAAAATTTATTATTGTGTGTGTTGCAGTTATTGCGGACAGCTTTTTTGATCATACATTTTTTTACGCTAATTTCCTTCTGTAATGTTTGAAATTAGGTACATTAGCAAGACATTTTTTCAAATAACATGGCTCAAAATCATTCTTCATATTTAGTAGGGGTATAGTGTGGAGGTGAAGTAGTAAGTTGATACTATACCAAGGGTTATTGTACGCCTTTAGCATCTAGGTTAGCACTGTATATAGGGCCGGGTATTGTGATCAATTCAGCAAATTCAATTATTATTTTTATGGTTCAGTTCAGATTCAATTTCTATTTGACATTGATTAGCTTTACACATTTCATTTAAAGTAGTTTTGCAGACATGGGATCCCTATTTTTATATAAATGCTGGTAACTATTACTCTTCTTCTGAAGTTTATTACATTAATAATAGGGTCCATACAATGGTTTATTTTAAACATCTTTTGTTTTTTCATATCCTCTTATGTGATATTGTTGTGTTTATTCAGAAGATTGATTAAAATACAACACTCAATATTTTTTACCCAGCCCTACAGTATAAGTGTGAGAATGCGAAAAAATAAATAAATAAATAAATCTGTGCACCTGCTTCTGGCATACTGCATTCAGTGCAAATATCTGCAGGCTGTCCAAACTCCAAAATAAACATGTTTTAGCAATAAATCTATTGATTTTTGTGTAATCATCTGTGAGAGAGCAATTATGGGATTTATTTTCAACAACCAAACTGCACTAATGGTGTTTTGATGGTGCTGTAAATATAAGATAAGGTTTAAGATACTGACTGTATGATAACCTGATCATGGTATTTTAATTAGTGCTCTACAATGTTATATTTAAATGTCTGGGTTCAAAAACATCTCTAAAAATATCAAAATAATGCTCTGAAAAATAAATGTTAGTTTCAGTGTGGATGCATGCATATTATCCCACAAGCGTGGGTTAAACCACAAAAGTATGGGGGTTCACTTCTTTGGCCATCCTGACCTTGAACTATTGCTAATGCTTGCACTTGTAGAGAGTCTCGCGTTTTCACTTTGACGACGTAAAAAATGCACATATCATATGAACGGTATAATTTTTTTGCTTGCGGTTTTGAAACCGTAACTTTTTCAAACACCGGTAAACCTTGAAACTGGTTATCATCCCATGCCTAGCTGTAAACCAGTGATCTCCACACCCTGGTCCATAGGCTGGTACCGGTCCACGAACCAATTGCTACCGGGCTGCATATTAAATTATTTCAGATCTGAACGATAAGTTATTTTGAAAATTCATTATATTTTCTCGGATATCTCTAAATTTATGGAATTCAGTTTGTGCCTGTAAAACGACAATTATAATTGCAATTTCCGCTAAAACAAACTGATAAAAATAAAATGATGACAAAGAAAAAAATCTACTTGAAAACAAAGTAATTTACGTCGTTGAACACACCGACTCGAATCGAGATTCACACAAATCTTCAGATGGCTTAATACCTAAAAATGCATATGTGTGGTTATCATAGCCTATGGTCGCTTTCTGGAGGTGTTGGCTCCAAAAGGTCCACCTGCTCTTACTCCGCTCTTTTTCTGTACTTTTTCTTTTTTTTCTGTAGTTTTGACGTTTTCTTCAGTTAATATTGAACTATCTATTAATATTATTAATATTAATATTATTATTATTGTTATTATCATCGAGGATATAAGGGTTGTATTGATGTATGACAGATTAAAATACTCAAAAAATGGCACCACAGCAGGTAAAAATGTGAAAAATGCTCTGGGGCACTTGGTTCTATGGCAGGTCCTAAAGGGTTAACATGTTTTAAATCTCGTAGGTTCTGTATAATACAGACCCTGTTTACGTGTGGGGCTTCATTAAATTACGGACTGCATTACAGCAACGGTTATCATGAAACTATGCTCATGACAAGCTCTGATTCTCTCTTCAGGTTCGTCAGTCTGCTGCGGTGATGCTCCGGATGAGAGTCAGAAAACACTGGAAGAAAATCAGTGTAGACCACAGAGAAAGGTTTGGTAGCTCTTAGATAAACCAAGCTGAAGGTTCTTTAAATAACTGCATTTATCTCTCATTGCTGTTCCCTCAGTCTGAAGGCAGTGGTGCTGCAGGCTTTCCAACAGGAAACAGAGTAAGTTCTGTTAGTAATCCAAAGTAGAACATTCGAGAATATTCCTGTGCAATATTTTGCAGATAGCATAACCATGTTAATTTTTTATTCATGTCAGACATACAGTTCGTCATTCTCTGTCCCAGTTGAGCGCTGTTTTGGTGAAGCATGAGACGCCAGACCGATGGCCTGCACTTATGGACCTGTTAAACCAGTCGACTAAAAGCAATAACCCACACGACCGTCAGGTATCAGTGTATTTTCATTTTTGAGATGTGTAGTGTCTAATAAACACATGAAATCACCAAAAATAAAAACTGATATGACCTTGTTAATCAATTTCAAGTTTCGGCCACAGAATTACAATATAGATGTATATATTTTAAATGTTTTATTATTTTTTTTTTTTATTGTCATAACAGGCCTCTTTTGCTTGTTAAGCCCTTGGCTCCACCTCACCTGTGTACACCCATGCCACCACGTGTGGAAAGTTGCCTATGCACTGTCAGTGTCCATGTCGTCTTGAAAAGTCTTAGAACTTTAGAAGCCTGGCAAATATTTTTTATGTTTAGGCTCTTAAGGTTTAGAACAGTGCTCAATAACATAAAAAGTAAAAAAAGCGGATTTGAATGATCGAGTTTCTCTTTATAAACAACTATAGATGTACAGCAACAAGACTTTTGAGTTTGAATAGGGCTTTCAGTGTCCATTTCACAGGTTATTATTTTAAATACGTATGTTGTTTTTCATCTGTGGAATATTGTGGTGCAGTTCCTGTCCAGCTGAAGACACAGCCCACCCATGCCCCTTTATAGTCTCTCTAAATATAAATATATTACATAAGGTAAGATTTGTCCAAAAGAAACGCTTGCATTTCTATACAAAAATGAGCAAAAGATAAACATCATTCACTATTTACAAGTGTTTTGGCTTTGAAATCAAACACCTGTGCCAAAAACGGCAGAAGAAGGAGAGGAATTAAAAAAGAAAGTCACACTTTGTCGCAAATGCGGAAGAATCATGGACATAGAACCTTGTAAAACAAAAACAACAATACCGTTTCAGTCGAATAAACCTATTACTACCAGTAAGGCAATGTTTATACTATTATATGCAATATAAATATTATATTTACAATTGAATCTCCGCTAAAACACTGCTAAAGTATTGCTCTGTAAATCATCTGTTAAACTTCCCACCTCTGCTTCACATGCAATGTCGTTACTACCATAATGGATGTAATATCAATCATAAGAACAACTGTCAGTATCTGTTGAGTTTTTTTATGTCACAATAATATTGTGAAAAAATGACCAGAGTTACAGTAGTAAAGTGCACGTACGGTTTAAAGTACACGTCATTATTCTGTCGCCATAGTAACCACAAATAAAATAGGTTTTTTGTCTTTTTATGTTTTGGTTTTAAAATGACGAAAACAATTTTCATGTAACAAATACACATATATGTTAAAAATGTACTAAAAAATGTGCTTGAAAAATGCATTGTTGGTGCAGCCGCCATTTAACAGTAACGTTTGGTGCCATATAACGTAACACAATGGATTCGAGACGAGACCTCTTTAGAAAACACAGCATTTGTTGCTAAATCATGTTTGATTTCATGGCTTAAGTGCACATCACAAAAAGCTAATATTTAAAGAAAACAATTTGACAACATCAACAACAGTATGTATGTATTCCAATCCTTACGTGTCTATATGTTTAAAATGTACAAATGACCAAAAGCTATGCATTTGCTGAAATTGAAGTTCTCTTCAAGTGTTGATAACTAATGATATTTCAGGAAACAAAATGTTGACTTGTCATTTATTCTACACGACCGGGTTTTTTTTTGGATAAAGAAAAGTATGATATAGGTCTTAAATTTGATTCCGAACATTATTAGATATTAGGTCTTAAATTTGATATTGTGAAACCTGACCGTGTTAAAGGCAATGTAGATTTGTATGCATGTGCAGACACTGGCTGGGTAGATTCGAGCAGGGGTTCCCTGATTGGCTGTTCAATCTTTAGAAGTGGTTTAAATGAAGGACTGCACACTGAACCAATACCATGTTGAGGTTCCCACTTCTCAGATCTCTGTTTTTGTTCAGGTGGGTCTGCTGCTACTTAGTAAAGTGGTGGGCTCAAACCCAGAGCCATTTAAGCCTCACTACAAGCAACTTCTCCAGCTGCTTGGAAATGTTCTCCAAGACGTGAACAACCCCTCTGCTCTCTACTACTGCGTTCTCACACTCACCTCCATCACCGCTTACACCGGCACAGAGGAGATGGTCTGTTCTGCTTCTCTTCTTCTTCTTCTTCTTGTTGTTGTTCCTGCCGACGCCTTCCCATTGTTCATCTGTTGCTGCTGTTTTTAGAACCTTATGCGATCGCTGATTCCCGGACTGCTGATTGCTCTGAAGTGCCTCGTCCAAGCAGACCAGGTGCGGACACTTGACTCGAACGGTCTTATGCTAATGGTTTCCATTATGTTCCTCAATGATGTGCTAAGTGGAGCTCGATCAGCATGAGCTTTGTGATTGAAATCTATGCAGGACCAAAAACAACTGAAGTATACATTAGGGGTGGCACAATATATATTGCAATACAAATACATCACAATAAAGGAGGTGGAGTCACTGGGAAATGTTGCCCAGGAGCTTTATTTTAAATCTTCTGACAGCCTAAACATTTTGTCTCAGTAGTTGGTAATGAAATAGTTTGCTAAAGATTATGTTTTCTTTTCTATATTTGCATTTTTTAGGAAATGTTGTGATGTTTTTACACACACACACATCTATCTGTCTGTCTGTCTGTCTAAAATATAGGCTTGTGCGGTAATACGGTATATAGCGCAATCTAAAAATGGCAACAGTATTAGTTTCAATACCTTTATAAGGCAATAAAAACTGTTTAAATATTAAATACAATTTATTTAATACCTAAAAATGTCACCATGCGACAGTGTGGAGTAGAAAGAGAGTAGGAGAACTTCTACAGTTTCGCTGTATTGCGGTTCACTTTTGCTTTTTGCAGTTTTTTTGTGCTTTTTCATTTATGCAATGTATTGTGTTCTGAATTCTGGTTGCCTAAAGGACAGTGATCTAGAAGCTTTATAATACGGTTGGACGTGTCGTGACTTGCGTGTATTTCACAGTTCCTCTGATTCGGCTGTAGCGTCTTTTTCTACTGAAGGTTGCGACGCTGGTGTCTTTTTTTTTTTTTTTTTTTTTTTTCCCAAGAGAATAATATAGTTATGCAACAAATCGAAGGTTCATTTATTCTGTAATTGCGCCTTACAGCCGCAGAGCTTCTATCTTCCTTCAGCGCGTCCAGAAGTTGCAATAGTGATCATCTTCCTCAGCTTTTCTTTCGTAAGTAAAATGATAATCTCTCTGGTTAATGTGATGAATGTTCTTAGGCACAGAGACTTGCGCTTTTAATAGTTTCACTCGTTTCTCATTTTTATACAAATACATACAAATGTTTTGTTTTATTTGCATTTAAATGACATGAATGAGGAGCTTTTCCAGAACATAGAAATTTCAGAAAATTTTAACTATAATAACGAAATAATGGTCACAGTCTGTTTCTCTTTCTCCAGCTGCTAATTCTCTCTTGTCGTGCTCGTGTCGTAAATCTGTTTCACTACACTTGGAAAATGCGCTTTTTTAAGCTAATGTGTGGCACTTCTAGACCACAGTCCCTCAGGCAATCAGGATTCAGAACACAATGCACTTTATGAATAAAAAAAGCAAAAATAAATCTGCAAAACAGCAAAGCAGCGAAAGATGATCTAGGTTCACTTCTGCGAAGCTGTGTGTTCTGCGTTTTCTCCACGTCTATTGCATGATTACATTTAAATTATTAATTAAATTATTAATATTCATGATTAATTAAATTAAATGTGATAATTGTCTTCTATATAAGTACATTGTTCTCATGTCGATATAAAAGTATTGAAACTGGTAACATTGCTATTTTTAGATTTATACCATACTGCTGTATTAATGTCCAAGCCTTATATATATTTATTAAATAAAAAATAGTAATGCAATAATAAATTAAAGCTGCAAGCAGCGATCAAATGACTCAAGCAACTCCCACACTATTGTCTCTTGGGGCCAGTTTGTTGCCCACAAACAATGTATTCAATGTATTTTTATAGGGATGTAACGGTATCAAAACTTCACGGTACGGTAATACCTCGGTATGAATGGCACGGTACGGTATTTGTTGAATCATTTACCGGAAAAAAGTGCCAGAAGTATTTATTAAACAGTTTACATAAACACTGTACATATCAATGGCATACAAATTGGCCATCTATCTGTAAACTTTGAAACAGGAACTTCAATTTTTCAATTTTAATAACAAAAAATTATTAAACCATGTAAAAAAATTTTCAATTTAGTATTCTTGAAAACTCAAAAAAAAAAAAAATAGCAGCCTAATTATTGCAGCTCGCCCATGTGCTGAATGAGTATTTGAGAACACTCACCTCATTCACTCACACACTCACTTATTCAGACATAGACAGGTTTTTTTTTAAGGAAAATTATCATATCAACATTATCTGGTAAAAGTTGGGATCTCTGGGCATTGTGCATCTGGGCAATGTCCCCTGCAACAGAAAAAACCCTCTCACTTGGGACTGAGGTTGCTGGGACAGACAGACAGACAGACAGATATGACTTGGTCAATGTTGAAAGCAGTGGGTAACGTGGTGCATTGTCTTTCCACCACTCGAGAGGACAAGCCATGAGTGAGATAGAGGTCTCTTTTAACAAATGGCTCCTCATGTTAGTCGTATTCCCCGACTTGTATTTCACCACAGTCTGGCAGTGCCTGCATACCGTATTTTGTTTGTCTGTCACCTTTTCTCCTTTCTCATTTCTTTTCAGATAGAAACCGAAATGCTTCCACACATCCGATTTAAAACCCGCTTTAGGTTCGACCATTTCCATCTCTTTTCTTTCGCCGCTACTAGCAGCACCTGCCATTTCCGCATTACTGGATCTGTAGCGACAACAGAACGCAAAGGATGATGGCCATGCCTAGTCTGATGGGAAATGTAGTTTTTGCTACCCACAGTTCGCTCCATACGCCTAAGCAAACTTTTCTCAGAAGACCTATCGTTTTATCGAGTCATGCGACCTCAGTATTATTAAAAAAAATGTGCTTTTGCGGTATGACTGTATTTACAATACCGTTAGATCCCTATATTTTTATGTTTTGGACTCTTTGAACATAACAATTGCAATATAGATGCATTGGCCTCTTAAACTCACTTGGCAAGTTTTATGTTGATCAAACATTGCATAGCTGAGTTGTTAACTTCCTGTTTCATAGTGAAACATCGAAATTCAGGAGACCGTCAAGCCGAACCTTTCAACAATCTCGAAAAAGACTTTAACATCTCAGAGGCCTTTAGATAAGACTGACCGAGTTTGATGGTGATCACATTAATTTTTACAAGAAATGTTAAAGTGCAAGGGTTGGAATTTTAATAAATTTTGCAAGAAAATTCCAAATAACCGACTTCATATCGGTTTTGGAAACTTGCTTCCTTACTTCCTTACAGAAGTGTTCCAAATTTAAAACATGGAATTCAAACACACTCTCAAATAATAGTATGAAACTGAAGAAAACGGGATATTTCATGCTTCCACTAAGGTTGCTACATAGATTTGGTCAGACATGGACTATTAACACGCATGGTAAATGTGTGCGTGATCAAATAGAACATTGCTGCTCTTAAGCATAAGAAACCAAATGTCTCTTCAGAAACTTAAGCGCTTGTAACTTCCTGTTTTATCTCAGGAGCCAACCACACAAAAGGGTTTTTCTGTTCGACGCTTAATGTATTAATGAGCAATTCATCAAGGGTTGTTCTGATCTGTGTTGTAAGGATCAAGCGAGTGAGGCAATGGAGGTTTTGGATGAGCTCTTGGAAAGCGAGGTGTCGATTGTTGTTCCACATGTTGCTGAGATTGTCCGCTTTTGCCTTGAGGTTTGTTTTGGAGTAAACTTTATGGCATAGCATCTTGTTATTTGCTCTTTGGTTAATACTTTTCTCTTTTCTAGCTCAGTGCTGATGCCACTTTAAGCGATTCGTTACGTGTGAAGGCTCTGTCATGCATCGCTGTTCTCATCAGACTTAAGAGCAAGGTAACAGTCTTTGTTATCAGGGAGTCCCTGGTAAAAATGAAGTCTGTCTTAACTCTGTTTCAGTGTGAATAGAAGTGACTCTGACCAGTTCGTTAATAATGATTGTTTGCGCAGTCCATCGAGAGCACCGGGTGGCATGTTGTTAGCCCGTATTTTAGATTCTTATTATTGTCCACGTGCTAGTGTGCGTAATTCAGATTTAAGGAATATGAGAATATTCCTTATTCCTTCTGCATCGAAGAATTTAACTAAACTGGAAATGCTCTCTTTCACTGAAGTGAGGTGCAGATTTGTTCAGATAGACAAATGTTTTTGTGCTCGATGTTATTGTGTTCTATAATATATGGCAAATGCTGGGGGCGGAAGGTGAGCGCATGCATTCTACGAGAGCTCAGCCAAGTGCGCATTCTACAGCATTTGTATATTTTGTTAAAGATAAAATCGATTGAAGGACATCAATGTACACCACAGAGCAGGTTAATCGATTGAATCGGTTTATTGCCTAGCCTCGACAAGGTAGTAAGACATTTTAACATACTGAAAGAAATCTGCTGTTTTCTTAAATTATGGGTAGACTTTGATTTGCACCACGTAAAAACGTCGTTTTTTCAACCCTAAGCTGTTTTGCTCTTCTCCAGACGGTGTTAAAGAATAAACTCCTCCAGCCGATTCTACAAGTAGTATTTCCAATTCTGAGTGCAGCGCCCCCTCCTGGAGAGGAGGACCCAGAGGATGTGGAAAGTGACACTGAAGGAGACAGTGAGAACCCCAAGCATTTTGCTGTTCAGGTTAGTCTTTATCTGTCTCTTTTAAATAAAATTTATAATAAATGATCAAGTGCTAATTGTTTGCTGTTCTTCTCACCGTCCCCCAAATCACAAATTCAAAGAGAAGCACTCCAGGGTGACTCACTCAACTAGGTGAACTGATCACTTCTCATTCACACCAGACTCTAATGGACACCCTAATGTGATGATTCACTGAAAGGAACCTGCTTGTTTCGGTTTCAAAGGTCATTTATATCAGTTAGAACCATTTTGGGACACAAAGAAATCATAGTTACATTGGTTCATGACATGTGGAGCCATTTAGTAGCTTTTAAAGTGATTGGTAAGAGTAGTTTGTATCAAAAATTGAAACATGGCCCTTTGGTTTTTTTGAAAACTGGTTTTATTCACACCATTGACTGTTATACAAGTCAAATGGTTACGGGAAGGCTGGGCATTAAATGACAGACCCCCCCCAAATATGATGTGCTATCTACAAAGCAATGCCTTCTATTGTGATATCTGGTGTGCAACTCAAATAAATGTATACCGTCAATTAGGGGTGGGCGATATCTCGATATTTAAAATATATCGAGATATTTTTGAAACTCGCTATGAATTCTGGCATATCGTCTATATCGATATAATGTCTATATTTAATTTTCGCCACTTTGCTTGTTTGCCTTCTATGTGCTGCGCTCGTCCGCGCCTCCTTGCTTTTGTTCCCCCTCCCCTTGCCTGTCATCTCAATCAACATGGCGGCGCCCGCAACCAGCCCGGAGGCTACAGAACTTGTTGCAAAAAAAGAACAGCTGGCTCCATTATATGGAAATACTTTGGTTTTAAGTCGTCAGACGAACAACAGACAGATGTCTACTGCCGTGAATGCCGTGAAAGTTTCTGCCAACCAAAGCTCAACTAATCTCCACAATTCTATAACGCGGAGTGTAGAATATGAAAGACAGAGCGCAAGGTGGTGTAGCATCACAGAGTCCGTGGCATTTCACATAGCGGTGGACATGGCACCCATATCCGTCGTTGAACAACGTGGCTTTAAACGTATGCTAAAAACACTTGATCCCAGTCAGATACAGTTTACCTGGTCGGCATTACTTTTCGAGACAGGAACTCCCGCGACTGTACACTACAGAGAGAGCGCGGCTTGCTGCTGAATTGGAAAAGGTTACTTACAACAGAGGTCCTGCAAAGATGAGCTTGAGTTGTTTTATTTTTGAATGAAAAGAAGGCAATGTGTATTATTTTACAGTTAAATTATTATTTATGTTATCAGGGATTTTTTTATATCCTAAATGTTACAGAATCACTTTGTCCCTATGCACTGCCTGTTTTTTAGTTGTTTATATGCATTTCTTTAGTGTTTTATAATATGTATACAAGGATTTCTGAAAGAAAATTTGCAGAAGCATCTCTGAGCTTCAATAAAAAACGACTTTGAAATTTGTATTTGTATAAATCCTGTAAAGTTATCGAGATATATATCGTATATTGAGATATAGCAAAATACATCGAGATATATTTTTTGCTTCATCTCGCCCAGCCCTACCCCCTACCCTCAATAAATGAAGTTGGTGTACCACGATGAAAATGGCTCCATCATTCGATGCAACTGTGGTGAACATGGTGTTCTTGGGCCTGAAAACATTCGTGGCTGAGCCCAGACTCTAATAAGCAACTAGAAAGTGTTGATGTGCCTTGAATAATTACAGATTCAAGGGCAATTACTTGCTAAGTATATTTGGCGTGACCTGTAAGAAACACTGCTGTTACGACACGGTTACATTTTTTGACGACGATACGAATCCCAGTAAGGGTAGCCTCAATATGTTAAATTATTTCTTATAGTTAAATAATATTATCATATTATATTAAAGTGTGTTACATGAAGGAATCGTTGTGGGTGTGAAACTGAACACGGTCACAACTCGTTTAACAAAAATTAATTTAAATTCTTCATTTTTTTGTTTCTGCTGGCGGCTCCCTGGAAACGTGAGCCTCTGTCAAGGATTTGTTTACCTGAAAACCATATAACAATCACCGTTTCTCTCTCAAAGCACATCTGGCTCAATCCAGGTAGTGCAGCGCAGACACTTCAGATCATATCAGACTCTCCATGCAGTCCTTCTCTCTGATTGGTCTTGGCGTAATGAAGTAATTTCTTTAGTGGCTCGTTAATCTACAGTGTATTTATTAATTCTTCTGGAGTTTAATTACTATGACTAATGAGAACTTACAGGACTAAAGCCCTGGATGCCTAGGTGGTGAAGGTGCATTTTCCTCTGATGATTCGGGATCAGATTCTGGCTCATAGAGGTAGAATAACGTTTCCTCCAAACACCATCACTGCGTCTAACAATGTTGCTTTACTAAAAAATTTATAGTACACATCATGAATACGCAAATCAGTTTTACAAAGTTTTCAGAATGAAAATCTCAGCCCATTTCCGGAATAAGCTTGAGCTTTTTTCATCGTGGAATACCAACTTTATTAATTGACGTTACACATTTGTGTGTTGCTAGCTCCATCTTTTCCTCTGTTTGACTTTTGCGCATTTGTTTCCGGATATGCAGAAGAAGGCGTTGCTGTGTGAATAGTGCATTTTGCTTCAGGATATGAACACAATTCCAAGATACGCAAACACAAACAGCTCTGCTCTCCTATCTGCGTGTTAAGTCTAACGACGTGTTCTGTCTCAATTCTCCCATTGAACGAAAATGGTAAAAGGTGCTGAAACTTTGATCGTTATCACACCAAAAACGCTTTACGCATTTTTTTAAACAAGCAAAACATTGTGTATTGATTACCTATTATTGTGTTGATGTACTTTAACAAAAGTTAGTCAAGGTGTCCTAAAAGAAATAACGTTATTCTGTGCAGCCGCTGTTCTGTAGTGCAAGTTGGAGCAGAAACCCAGTGTGAAACAGTGGTGTCTTACCTTTAGCTTTCGTTACCCAAAGGACAGTTTCCACTTTGTAGACTTTTTTTTTTAGGACACCTTGATTCTAATTTTTGATTATAGGACAGATCAGACCCATGACACTTTCGCTACTCTCTACGCATGTGCTAGGTTTCGTGTTGGTGTTCGTAATTTGTGAAATATCTTGAGAAGGATAACTTTCCTATGTTTTCCGCCATCAAAAATGTGTAGATCTAAGTATTGAAGAAAAGTGACTCTTATTTTTTTAAAATTTATTTAAACTGTTGTTTCTGAGAGCTATTGTGTGGATTAGGCGTTTTACATGTAAAACAAGCTTCAAGATAAAAAAATTCAGGATACGGAGGCCACCCTGGAATGAAATGTTTTTGTATCTCGAGGTACCACTGTAAACACAAATCTCTGATGTTTGAAATACTTCAGAAATGAATTCAGAATTCAGTTTAAATTCATTCAGAAATTTCTCTCCATAACCTGTGGTGTGTGGCTTGATTTTGGTCGTAATGGAGCATTTTAGAGTGAAGTTATTAAACATTTTCTGATCAAAAACGTATTTTTTGTTTGGCACTTTGCAGACTGTCCCTAAGTGTTCCTGGCACAATTTGCTGTGCATACACTGACATGTATTTCAGCCAACATGGAGGAAGACATATTTTTACAAAAATAGCGTTGCCGCTTTTACACTACAATAGAAGAGATGTTGTTTGGGTCTCGTGCTATTGAGCAGTGGAATGTGAATCTGTAAATTTGTTGTGCTTTGGCATCCTGTTGATTTACAGAATCCTGTCTGTGATACTGTCTGTGCCACGTTACCAGAATGCTAACGCCAACAAGTGTGTTTCTGTTTACTTCTTGAATACTGCCCAAAACATTCATGTTGCAGCTGCGTTACGTCATCATGTGACCGCTTTCACCCCTCCTTTATTATTAAAATACAGTTTATTTGCAGATTTTTGTTGACCAGGATGGCCCTGGATCCAATCAAAATGGGTCTAGTCCGAAGTGCCCTGGCACAAATTAAGTCCCTTCTTCCTGAATAATGAGCTCCAAAGCATTATGTAGTACCTGTAAAACAACAGGGTGAACAAGAGGGTCGAGAGCTTTAACCTTGCCTGAGACTCTACTAGAAACATTAGGTGGTTCACAAATATTGTGAGCGATCTTTAATTCAGCCTGAGTTGAGTTAACGCCGCGTGTTTTCTACAGGTCATAGACACAATGGCTCTTCACATGCCCCCTGAGAAGCTCTTCAGTCAGTTGGTGAGTGAACATTGCACACTAAGAAGAAAGATGGAGATGGCGCTATGAACTAATGGAGGTCTGTCCTACAGTCACCGTTCATGCAGGCGTGTTTATCCAGTGAAAGCCCCTATGAGAGGAAGGGAGGGCTCATGGTGTTGGCCGTGCTAGCTGAAGGCTGTGCAGATCACATTCGCACAAAGTACACTTTAATGACTAAAACTCTCGTCGTTGTGAGATGAGTATGCTGAGGGCTTCTCTTTGTGGATCTCTCAGGATGTTATCGTCCACGCTTCAGACAGTGTGTCGCAGCCTATCGGATGATAATCAGGTGGTCCGCAGTGCAGCGCTCTTTGCCCTCGGGCAGTTTTCCGAACACTTGCAGGTCTGTTTTTGTAATGAACACATCCTGTGATGATGTTAAACTAGGGTTTTACTGACGGGGTTTCCTCTCTCTTACAGCCAGACGTCAGCAAGTTCCACTCTGAGCTGATGCCGCTGTTGCATGGATACTTGTCTGCAGTTCATCAGAGCAAAACCGGACACATGACGAAGGCGTTCTACGCTCTGGAGAACTTTCTGGAGAATCTGGGTTAGATTTCATCCAAATCTGGAACCGACCTAAGTTGTGTCGGGGCTTTTGTTTGGAATGTTATTTTTAAAGTTTATAGGAAAAACATCACCAAAGGTAGCCTTCGTTTTCTCTTTTCACCCTCTAGCCTGCATGTATATACTTCTGGTTAACTTTGCTCGGTAATGGATCATTACTACAGTGAGAGGATGCGGAGTGGGAGGGGAGAAAATATTTGCTCAGACAGAAAAAGGGTCTAGTGAGAGGGTTTCAAAAGTCCAAGCTTTTAAAACCGGATCATCATGGATAAAGGCCTCTACACAGAATCCACATTTTCAGTCCAGAAATCGTGTACTGCAACGAGACATCACACATCGGACCGAATGAGTGTTGCAAATAATAATAAAAAAAAAAAAGAGTTTGGATTGCCATATCGGGTCTGTTTTTCCTCAAGGAAAAGAATAAAGGAGGCGCTTGTTGGCGCTCATGCCACAATTTTATAGTGACTTCATACATTGTCATCTTTCCAGTTCCCCTAAGTGGTGCTAAGTGCATCTGTTCTACTGGTAGGGCAGGCAGGGAGCGTCATTGCATAGTTCGTCATCCCAGACAAATAGCACCCCGTTGAGAAGCCTCCTGCAAATCTCTTTTCATATCGGTGTGAAGAGGCCTTAAACATCACGTGTCTCTAAGCTGGCGGTGCAGGAGGCATTAGTATCTGGTATAAAGCACTTCTCAGTGGCACCTGCTTAGCATTTCACGACTACAAGAGCAATGACTTACTTTCATAGCTGAAAAACTGTTTACCAAAGCCTTTTTTTGATGTTTAGCCATGGCCTTTGTGCTCAGCATCAGTGTAGATGTGAGGGCGTGGTCACTCAACCGAGTGCTTTTGTGGAAAGAACCTACCATACTATTTGTGGACCGATCATCATTTCATTCAAAGTCTTCTTTACTTGCCTGGACTAGAATATTCTCCAAGTGTTCATCAGATATTGAGTTCCAGTGGATGTTTGGTAGAGGGTTGGTAGTGAGGGATTTTGTTGCATCAATGCTGTCTTTTTCGATTTTTAGGTCAGGAAATTGAGCCCTATCTACCCACGCTCATGGAAACCATGCTGTCGGCTCTTAACAATGGAGAAAACCTTAAACTCAAGGAGCTAGCAGTCAGTGCAATTGGAGCCATCGGTAACCGGGTTAACTTTTCTTTCTACAGCTGTACATTATATAGAAATTATGCCCTGACTCTCCGACCTCTCACTTCCTCAGCTAATGCAGCCAAAGAGATGCTGGTGCCATACTTTCCTCCAATCATTGAGAGTCTGAAAGGCTTCTTGACGGACACCAGAGAGGAGATGAGGGCTCTGCAGACACAAGCACTGGGTATTGATCTACTTCTCCATGGTTTGCGGTTTTTATCATACGCAGACATGAAAATGAACAAGAACTCATCTCTCAGACACCCTTTCTGTATTGGCGCGCACTGTTGGGAAGGATGTATTCAGTCCCCTGGCAGCAGAGTGTGTACAATTTGGACTGAACCTCACAGACGCCGTGGACGATCCAGACTTGCGCCGTTGCACGTAAGATGTTTGCTCTGAAAATCTCAATATTTCATTCGTCTGCTTGTTCTTGTTCTCTGAAATCGTGTGGAAAATATGTAAAATGTATTTTTTTTCTTACATTTATTGGTGAGATAATATTATACAGATAGTTTCACATCTGTGCAAAGTTACAGCACAGAGCATATTCTACAATCCTTAGTGCCATCTTTAGAAGCAGCATGGTGCTGTTGTCTATGCGGTTGTTATGAGTTGTCATCCTGGCACCAATTAAAAGCTGTTTTATTAAATAATACTTCAATAGAATCTTTTCTTTTACCGTGGTCAGTAGAGATCGTGGTCAGCCGATGGCCAATAAGTGCTGCCGTTTTTTTTTTTTCTCCCCGCCTATTTTTGTGCTGAGATCAGCCTGCGTTTGTGTGTTTCGAGAGCACGGACACGTTTCTTCGTTTGGCTTCGTGTCCTTCACATGCAGCAACAGCACGTCCCGCCGCACCAATAACACAGAGCTACCCACGAATGTGCCTGACTTTGAATCGGCGCTACTAAACATGGATATTGGTCGAAGCTGATATATATATATATATATAAAAAAAGGGAAATATTCACGCGATCTTTAGCCTATAATCCTAAGAATACAATAACCATTAAAAATAAGCTCTAATTAAAAAAAAACATTCACTAATATGTTGTTTTTGTTTTGTTTACAGATTGCTTCAAGTTACAAACCAAATGACCATACCCTAGTAATTGAAATAAATGAATAAAAACACGTCATGGTGCACAGCTTTGTATGCAAGGACAGTGCTAAACCCTTAGACAGGTTTATTACGATAACATATAACATATATTCATATAGTCATTATTCAGAACACATGACTTCGTTATGTATTTATTATTTTACACATCATATCCAGATCACAACAGACGTTGTTGCTATAGAGCAGCTCTATTCCTTGTTCTTAAACAAACAAAATGTATAATAATTCACCGCTGCTGTCTGCTCACAGCAGGATGATGCGAGCACATGCGCCTGCATGCATTTGTGTGTTTCGAGAGCACGGACACGTTTCTTCGTTTTGCTTGGTGTCCTTCACATGTGGCAACAGCACGTCCCGCTGCACCAATAACACAGGGCTACCCACGAATGTGCCTGACTTTGAATCGGCGCTACTAAACATGGATATTGGTCGAAGCCGATATATAAAAATTAGGAAATATCGTCGCGACATAACAGCAAGACCTCTAGTGCTCAATATAAAGAAGACACCACGCTACATTTATCAGAAAACCTTCAGTTTCCTTTCTGAATCAACATTTTCTGTGAGATACTAAACTACAAAATACTCTCACAAATGTGGTTCACTGATTGCAAACAAGATTTGTTCATTTGCACGCACAAAAAAAGTGATTTTCCTAAAAAAATTAGTTCAAGCCCATGTTGCAAAAAGCAGTACGCACATTTGTAGTCTTATGAGAAAAGCCACAGCTAAGATGACATCATTCTAATCAACAGGCGTCAAGCACAAGATGCGTACAGCTGACTATATGTTGTGTACTGCGGCCGTTTATCCTCAGGGGTAAGGTGGGAGTAGCACGGAAAGGAAATCATAGTACACAGAATAAGAGATTTAAAAACAATAAAGTAAAGAAGTTAATTATTCAACAGATTACACCAACCATACAACCCCGACTAACACTCAAGGCACTATTTACAAAATAGACAAGAGAATCGAAAAACAAAATAAAGTCAACAAGTAAGAAGGTACTATAAGAAAATAGAACAGAATCCCAAAAGGCTGTAAACATAATCAAACTAGCAAAGCTCTTTTTAAACTAAAGAGTCAAGCCAAGCCAACACTTGTGGATGCAAAAAGACTCCAAGCTTGATTACTGCTGGGGTTAAAAGGTCCAGGGCAACCTCCGATTGGTTCATGTGTAAATGACCCGCCTCCAGAAGAACGAATGGAGCATGACTTAATCACAGTGGGTGGAGCCTAGGTAGGAGACAATGCTCCAAAAGAGGAAGAAGAAAATAAAACACAGTGTTGAATACAAATAAACACAGGAGATCATCTGAGTTGTAACACTTTAAAAGGACATTGCCCTTCCCATTTCATGCTCTCAGCAATGACTCCCCATGGAGGAGAAATGTCACAAGATCTGAGAAAGGATATTTTTATACACAGAACAGCTTTATGTACCAGTCAAACCACTGTAGCAAAAGTGATCTAACATTTAAGAAAAGATGGAAGTTCAAGCATCTTACAGAGACGTCCAGGCCATCTGCGGTAGTTAATACCTCAACAGGAACGCCTTCTGATCAGACGGATTGAAGAAAATCGCCTTACTTATATTTCTGCTTCAAGCAATGTAAGATTTTGATCTAAGTTTGATTTTGACAGTCAATAATGTGTATTATAATGATGTAAAGACGTTTTTAACACAGTCAAAACCTGACAATTAGAAAAAGTTCAGGATGGAATAACTCAAAAATGGCATAGTAAAATATTGCTGTTATTTGGATTTTGACAATCAATAATACTTACTATATAATGATAGATGTTTTTAACACAGTCAAAACCTGTCAATTAGCCAAATACACAATTACACTCATTGCGCTTTCACAAAAAAAAAAAAAAAAAAAATCCAGTTTCAGGATGGAATACTTGAAAAATGGTACAGTAAAATATTCTTACATTTTGTATTCTGACAGTCAATAATACTTGTGTGTACTACAATGATGTAAAGTGCTTATGAACGAATCCATAAGAGAAAAGCTTTTTAATTAAAAAAAAAAATTCTAAATGTAATATTCCAGCAGATATAAGCGTGCAGCCATAGAAGATGTAACGTTTATTATTAATGTTTTTTCTCTCATGAGAAAAACGGTGGTGCCCCCTCTGACAGCTACAGCTTGTGTTTATTAAAGATAGCAGCAGGATTATGAACACATTGTGATGCAGCTCCTCGATGTTCTTGCAGGTTTAATTTGTTTTCTGCGGTGTCTGAAGTGAGTCCAGATTGCCTGAGCCCTCATCTCACGTCCATCACCACAGTGATGCTACTGGCCCTCAGGTCCACCGAGGGTGTGACGGTCAGTCTTCTCACTGTTATACTCTCCCGTTCACGGCCATAGATGTATTGACCGTTTGTGTTCCCCACAGGCTCATCTAGATGAAGACAAACAGTTTGTGCTCCTGGACGAGGACGACGATGAGGAGGAAGAGGGGGATGCTGATTTGGATGAAGAGGGGTCGAGCGAAGTTGATGACCGAGATGTTTCTGGGTTTGTCTCTTGTTCTTTATCTTTAGTTTCTTCTTGTGTAAGTGCACTAATTCTCTCGCTTCTTTCAGGTTTAGTGTGGAAAACGCTTACATAGATGAGAAGGAAGACGCTTGTGATGCCTTGGGGGAAATTGCCTTCAACACTGGGTATTTCCTCTCAGATATTTGCATTTGTTAACTTCTAGAGGTTTACTGCGGTGTACGAGTGCCACAAGAATGTATCTGATTGGAAGCAATGCAGCAACGTTTGCACAAGTACATCTTTAAAGGAAAAGGGAAACATTAATAAAGGATTGGATTGACGTCACAGGTTCTTGAGACAGAATTTCTCAGCCTGAGCATCAAGCAAATGTTCTCATAGCTACACAGTATTATTTAATAAACGTATTAAACATTTAATACATTTCTGATTATAATACGTTTAAGGCCTTTACACACCTTCTACAAATTTGTGGCTGCATCCCCTGCGTCTTTCTCTTGCGTTTAAAAATGAGTGCACGGACCCTCTCCTGAACACTAGATGGCACTTTGATGAACCTCGATTTACTCCATGCCGCATGGTGGCGCAGAAGCAATTTACATTGTGAGGCACATTTGCTAATCTGTGAAAAATAAAGTTTTCGGGAAACCACTTCTTATTAAAGCTAGCTTCAGGAGCAAGATTTTTGCCCCGATTTTAAGTTTGTGCCCAGAATCGCATGCAAATCGAGCATCTCTGTGTGTCGTCTTTATACTGGGCAATCGCACACTATAAAGTACCACAGTCAAGCGAGATGCTTTTCAAATATCTGTGTCAGTCACAATCGTGCAGTGTGTTCTGCCTGAAATATTCTCTGTGATTATCTGCAGACCACGAGAACCACATCCAGAGGCATAGGATACAGATATAGGTGTAGACGGCAGTATGAGCAGTGGTTTCGGTTCAAAAGGGGGTTTATTTGGTCCCAATAAATTAATTTGTTTGCTCCCATTTTGATAACAATCCCGGTCTTGCGTATCAGAGGGGCGATTCTCTCTGAAATCATGCTGCGTGAAATCCTCCGCTGTTGATCTTTAAATTCAGCCACTTCAGGGTTTTTCTCCAGACAGTCTCTGTAGTCTCTTCTTCTGCAAGCTTTGTTCTCGAGTGAAGACACGTGAACAAACGAGCCAATCACAGCGTTTGATGCACTGCGTAAAAAAAAATAAAGTGCGTTTCTTGAAAAATGACGTTTTTTTTTCCTGGCTGGTGTGTTTAGTTATCTTAGTGCCGTGTAATTAAGGCTAAAGATGCAACAACAAAAAATGCACAGGTGTGTAATGATTCTCTTTGAACCAGTCGGGAGGGGCAGGATACAGTTCCATTTTAGCCGTGTATGAAAAGGTAGGCGGTATTGGCTCTAATCCCTGTTGGCTCTGGGTATCTTGCACCTACATCCTGGCCGTCCTTGGCTTTACCAAGCACTTTTAGATGCATCTGTGAGGATTTGAAGAACGCCTATGACCGTATTTGAATGTGTTTAAATGACATCACACCTCTGTAACTGCATCTCAGGGTCGCGTTCCAGCCCTTCCTGGAGTCGAGCTTCCAGCAGGTGTACGAGCTGCGAGACGTGAGTATCTGCTGCCATGCAGTTTATCTCCCGAGAGTCGGTTTGCTCAGACATTCTGCTGGGATTGTGTTTCCGTCAGTTCCCACACGAGGACGTGAGGAGAGCTGCCTATAGTGCCATGGGCCAGTTCTGCCGAGCACAGCACAAAGTGTGGAAGGAAAACCCCTCGGAGGACAACCACCAGGGTACGTTCAGAAGCAGCCTGAAGCTCTGGTCTACTTAGAGAGGTAAACTTCCTAGAAGGATCCCTTAAATGCCAGCAGTCATGGGAAAGTCAGAAGAGGAGGATCATTCACCAAAACTGAAGGACCTGAGGGTGAACTGTGGGCAAAAACTCATGGAATAGTTGCAGAAACAAACAATTTCTCACATCCTCGTATCAGTTATTGTGATTCAGAGTAGGAGGGGAACCGTTTAACTGCTCCTCTATCTGAAGCAAGCTGCTCTCTTCCAGGAGTTGTCTCTTGTGCACGTCTCAGCCCTCGTTCTCATAGAAAATCCCTCTTTCTCGCTTTCATCTCTTCTGGGTCTGCTTGATTACCGATTATCCCAGAACACAGCTGGAGCTTTATCTAACCGGAGGATGAAACTTTAAAGGGCACGTATGATTCCACATTTGCAGGGTGTTTGATCACTCTTACGTCATTTTTAGACCAACCACAACAACGTGATGTGCGATTTTCCCCTAAACGCTGATGTCAATCACAGAGGTGCTTTTTACCACTGTTCCCTTTTGTTGTTTAGCATAACATCTTCCGTTATCTGCAAGTGACTCTGAGCAATGTCCTCTAAACAATGCCTGTGCCTCGTCAATGCCAACATATTGATTTTCGTCTTTTTCTTCTGACAAAAAATTGTAAACAGTTCCTAGACCGTTTGAGTTCCAGCCACTAAACATTGCCAAGTCGTCCAAAGGCTCTAGAAGGGGTTAAATGTTTATGATTGACTTTTTCATGGCCTTTGAAAATAAGTTGGAAAAAAAATCTTTGTGGCTTTTTCCCCAAACACAGTAACATTTTATGAATTGGACTAAATGTGTTTTCTTTAGCCAAAAAGGGGTAATTTTCAAATCCACAGTTTGGAATATTTAGGCATTTATTTCCCCAAAATGTGATAACTCCATGGTCATAGTTTTTTTCTTATTCTTGTTCTGGAATAAAACAATATTCTTCTAATATTGAAGACTCGGGAGGCAGGATTGTAATGAACAAAAAGGAAACCGGTTTATTTATGCTTTGATAGGATGGTACAGAAAAGCATTCACCTCCTGCCCCCTAGGGGCGCCTGGAAGCTTCCGTCTCACTACTCTATTGTGTTCTGATGTATCAATCAAAGAGCGAGACAGAAATTTAAGGACACACCTCCTTATATACGCTGCCTTCACACAGGAAGAACGTCAGCCCATGAGTCACAGAACTGGCTAACATTATTTACCATCATCGTCTTTATTTCTTTTTAAATTCTAAATTTTAAATCAACCTGTGCCAGAATCCACACGCAGATATAGTACCCATTGCTTTGACCCACAGAGTTATCTGCTGCCCGGTCAAGTGAGTCAGTGTCCTGCAGAGGGACGTTTCGGCAAGTTTGGAAAAAAAATGGACAAACCAGGACTCCATTACACAGCAATTATTGTGTTTTTTGGATAATTCATTATGGGCTGTTTAAATGTGAACACAATACACTTCACATTTGGCTCTAACTTGTTTTTTTTTTTTTTTCTGAACATATAATAACTGACAAACAATGGAGACATGGGAGTTGATTTAATGTGGCTCTTCAGTTTGCACATATTTATAATTCTTTTTTTTTTTTTAAATATTCAACAATAAATCTGAAATAAAAATCTAAATAAAATTTCCTAAGAACCTCTTAGATGATTTAATGTGCTCTATAGGTTAGTCCAGGGGTGTCCAAAGTTTTTCTGGTGAAGGCCAAATACAGAAAAATAAACAAAGGCCTGGGCCACACCCAATGATTACTGTGTGTATTTCTAACTCTCCGATAATGTGAAGAACATTGCTCTCGGTAAAAAGCACAAGCTTTCTCTCTCAGCGGAAGTTTCAGGTTAGCTGACAAGTCCTCGATTCTCCGCACCCCTGTATTTCTGGATAATCTCACGTGGTTGAAATTGCGCACTTTTTCCGGGCACGTTAATTCTGTGACTTTGATGAGGGCACTGCTTTATGAAATCACCATCTGAGAATGGTTTGCCATGCTGGGCAATAAGTTGTGTGACTTCATAGCTTACTGCTGTGGCGAAAAAAACAACTATTGTTGAGCTTGCTGGCTAGCTGCCATTTGCTTGACTTTCTGTGCTCGTTCGGCACCTGTGTACGACGCGTAGCTCTGATGCTTGGTCTCATAGTGCCAATGGACAACATCCTTATTGCAAATCCGTCACACTTTCCGATTTAATTTTCCCACCGTGTCTACTTCTACACTTGCTTGCTTTGTTGCGTTTCTTCAGTGCTGCCATTTCTGGTGATTCATGGTGAATATTTTTCTTTGGTTAATTTTGTTTAGTGGAGAAGCTCCTTTTCTGTGACTGGCTCCATCTAGTGTTGAAACTGAGAAGTACAAAACAGTTTAGCTCAAGCGCCATGTGCGGGCCATATGCAATTATTTGCTGCGAGCCAATCAAATCTGACCTGTGGGCCACAGTTGGCTTGTGGGCCATAGTTTGGACACCCCTGGGGTAGACTAACCCAGTCTCATCCCGAGGTGCTACTATCGGACTTTACAATCTAGTTTATATGTGTCATCCTCTTCGATTCGTATTTCACGGTATGAGAAATTTAATTTCACGCTAATCTTTTTTTTATAGGTAGTTATTCCAGAAAATGTATCAAAAGGCCTTGAATATTTAAGACAAAGAATGGACTCGATTGTTTTTTGATTATTTTGTGTTTTATTTTAACCTTATATAGTAAATAAATGACGAGTTTCTCCCCCTATTCGGAAGTTTCTTTTTAGCCCTCCTCGTCTGGTCGTTTCTCCATTTCCATGCTTTACATCCTCCCAGCGTATCCTTCAGTCCTGCATTCAGCAGTTTGACCAGTCTCACGCATCCAACATGTCAGTCGGCCACGCCCACTTATTTACATTTTGCCATATACACAGAATAAAAAGAGTCTTTTACGGTACACGTTTCATTGTGTTATAACCCTAATGCACAATATGAACTCAACTATTCTGATTTAATTTAACCCAAGTAACATTTTAATGGTCATGGGGTTTATTTAAATGGTTCATTATGTTATTCTGAGTAATGTTCTCACCATTTACATTTATTTTGGCCTCTATTCAAACCCTGTTGTTGCCATGTTTGAATTGTACAATCTTAATAGATTTTTCATCTCTGCTGATAACGTAAAAAAACAACTTTCCACATCCTGTAAATTTTAGCTTAATTACAACTTATTTATGGGGGTATTATTGAGTCAGGGTGTTTTAAGTGGCTCCAAACAGAGAACATGGCGCACCAGCAGCTGAGTGGAATTAATTTAACACAAATGATTTGAAGTGGCTTGCCTTTTACAGTTTGCAGTGATTTCATGATCACATACTACATTCAGAGCCTCTTTCTTGCAGCATGACGTGATTGGGTAGTAGAGAAGCAGTCCGTTGCAATCTGGTTTACCAGGTGGTGGGTGGAGCTCACCTATTTTTGAATCTCTGAGTCAAGATGCAGCGAGAGAATACTGAAGAGATCCCCAAATGTAGAAAATCTAAACGAATTAAAAAAGCTGTTTAAGCATTGTTTTTTTTTTAATTAGTGTATATCTAAGTGTTTGTGAATCACATTTATTCGTAGCTCACAAACTTATAAGTTGACTCAATAAAAGTCAAAAGCATTTTTTAAACAATGTAGATATTGAAGTGTGACCTTGTGGATTAGATTAGAGTGAATTCAAGGAATTGCTAGTGATTTATAACACTACTTCATGTAAGTTTGTTTGCAGGGGAAGACGCACAAGCTCCACTGCTTTTGGAGATGAACGTGACATTGCAGCTCATTTAAACCCCAAAGAATTACACCCATAACAAATGTTCATCTGACGAGCCAAACAAAACTCTATACTCCCAATTCTGCAGCTTTTGGCGTGGTCAGCCGATTATCGTCTCTTTGTCTTTCTCAGCTCTTCATAAGCTGCTGCAGGTGGTTCTGCCTTGTTTTCTGGAGGCGGTGAGACAGGATCGAGAGAGACGGGTGGTGATGGCTGTGCTGGAGTCTATGAACAGCATAGTCAAGTCCTGTCAGGCGGAGGCGCTGCAGACTCCTGGGAGGCTGGCAGAAATCAGTGATGTGATCAAGGATGTGCTGAAGAAAAAGGTCAGGTGAAATTATTGAGAGGTTTGTTCAGGTTTTATTTCTGTTTAACTCTGTGACGAGGCATTGGAGAACCGCTGGCCACCATGCCGACGTTCACATATTTACTTCATTATTTATATCTTGTTTCACAACATGACAAGAAAAATAAAGTGTTAAAGGCAGAGTGGGGTGGTAAATTGTATTTATTAATTGACTTCAAATTAAAATTATTAATGCAGTCCATTAATAAAATACGGCATGTTATGTAAATTGACCTTTGTGCGATATTTACCATTTTATTGTGTTTCCTCAAAAATTCATATTCATTCATGTCCATTTGTTTCCAACTGCGCCTAATAACCAATCAGGTTAAGAGCTCTTCCCCCGCCAAATTGTGGAGAATGCTGGAAAAATTTTCCGTTGACTTAACAATGAAACTTAGTGAAACTAACTTAGAACCTCATAAAAACTTCTCTCTCACCAATCTTGTGGAGGTTATTAGTCTGTGCAAGAACAAAAGTAATATATATATATATATATATTATATATACTTTTTCCACATGTTTTATAGTGTAATCTGTCCTAGATCTGGTTTCGTTTTCAGATGCTGAGGTATTACTCAACATCTACAGGCATGTTTGAGTTTACTTGAGGTTATTTTCTTATTATTTTCACTTTTGTTTCAGGTGAAAAGACAAATTTTCTGAGAATAGAATGTTGTTTTTGTCTAGTTGCCAGCGTCGGAAATTAGCATGTGGTTCATTTATGAGAGATGGGTATGGTACCCAAATAATGTAGAGTGTAATCCAGGTTAGAATTTGTCGTGCATGGTCTTGAGAAGAGGTTCCTCCTGTTTTACGTCAAAAATGTCCATCTATTAAAATCGCAATGGGGTGAAATCTAAATAAAAATATACATGGTTGTAATTGTTTTTGATTTTGACTCTCGTGTAGTGGACATGTAACGTCAATAAATTACGGCTAATGACAAATTGTTTCATTAAACCAATTATTTAATTAAATGTAAATGTCAAAGAGCAAAACATTCCTTGTTGCTTCCTGATGTGGCGCAAATAAAGAAGTGGAACAGAACCATTTTTTTATACTCGTACTCACACCACTCCTCCTGACACCAGATGGCGCAATCTTACCAGTGTTTTGCCTAGAAACGTCATTTCCGCACACGTGGTAACTGGTCGCCATGGTGACTCCACTGTACATGTTTGTTTTTGTTATGTGATTGCAAGACTAGTTTTAGATTACATGAATAATCACTAAAACGTCAAATATTTAACATTATATTACAAAGTATTAGCTTTTCCCCACGTCCTCTTACTCACAAGAAGAAACTGAGCTAAACCAGAAACACGAAGACATGTGAGTATTTAATATGTGCGTGGTCCCCAGCAACAATGTAACTTTTGCTCGGGTTATTACATGAACGTTACCATGTTTCAGTGAATTGTTAATTCTTGAGTCGTTTGAAATGGTTAAATGTAATAATGAAAAAGGGAATGAGCTTCATGAAAAAAACAAAGAAATGCGAGCTTGTTTATGTTTATCATAGTAACAACTTAATTTTTTTTATGACATTACCGACAGCTCCCTAGCAACCATTTACCTTAGCAACCAAAATTTCTGAACTCCCACAGATTTGGTAAATAATAGACATTAGGGGTCAGTTTATATATCTCATAGTGACAAAGGGAACATTGTGTTATGTTTCTGACCCCTCCGTAGCAACCAAACTGTTTACCTCAGCAACCAATTCTGCATTTCACTGTCTTTGCCAAAGTCATAGAAAAATGGGGGTTTGTTAAGATCACTCATATCGGCACGGGGATCTAGGTGGTCACTAGTTACGTTTCCGTCCAAATTTTTTTAATGAGCATTTTGGAATCTCAAACAAAAAAGCCTTGTGTCCTTTGTGCTTGATCACTCTCACTCACGTGTCCATTGTTTTGTAAAACTGAGCACTTTATCCTCAGCCCCCGCATTTACTTTTTCAATTTCCCGCAGGGTTCATACTGATGTTTCGTGATATTGTTGACTTTTAATATATGAGTAATAACAGTAGTGTTATATTTGTTAGATGTTCATCCGACACGCAGTATTCAATGAGAACACACAGTTTGATGACCGTACCAATCGTCGCAGGGTGCGTCACGTAAATGACGAAATTCGTACGATCGAGGCTTAAAAAAGATTTGTTATAAAATCTGGTCAAAATAAACCGTAATTAAAAGTGTTTTTGATCTTGGATGTGTTTCAACTGGTTGGAGACTTCAAAAACCAAATAATGAATTTTTCAAAATTATGATATAGGCTCTTTCAAAAAATATTTTGCGGACAACTGAGTAGGATTATCTTTTTATCCAATAAGAAAAAAAATCGCTTAAACTATGATGGAAAGGTATTTACCGAATAAATCCCAATGGCAATGCATTTTTCTGGTTCGTGAAGGACTAAAGTGGCAATAATGGACTAATCAATGGACCAATTTCAGTGCGCTACATCTGAAAGGATGTTTTGGTCATTCCAAAATTCGTAAAGTCTGTCATCAAAGTGGTTTGGGATTATCACCTCCCAGATCTGCCTGGACCGGTTGCGTTCGAGTCTCCCGCTCCATAAGCAAGATCACATGACTGCGCATATTGCTTTTCGTCTTTTTATGTCAAAAAAGGTCTTCTAACGCAGCAACTTTGATATTTGGTTCCAGTTTATCAGGAAGTGACTTTTTGTTTCTTCTCTTGGATCTAAACAGTGTATTATTCTCTACATTTTTTTGTGATATTCCAGTTTTCTGCATAACTTTTAATTTTTTTTTTTTCATGGAAACATGGCTACTGACTGCATAACATCCAAAAATCGCACCTTGGTAACTATTCCATTTGCTTATAAAATAGTTGTAAACTGCACTTTTACAAGCTATCATCAAAGTTTGTGTAGAAAATGTTTAAAATTGTGGTTCTGTCTGCCTGGTCAGCAAAATAATAATAATAAAAAAAACTCCAGGGTAGGTCTTGGTTCCCTTATTTTTTCACAAATCCACAATGTCATGAAAATGAACAGCATGGATGATGTCACAGTTATTGTGCTTTCTTTCTGTCTCAGACGGTGTGCCAGGATGCAGGTGGTGATGAAGCAGACGATGACGAGCAGCAGGTGTGAAGACACTCTGATTGGACAATGAATTGCAGTGAGCGTGTGGAATGACCTGTGCTTTGTTTACGAACCAGGCGGAGTTTGATGCCATGCTGCAGGAGTTTGCTGGGGAAGGGATTCCCGCTTTGGCTTCGGCAGTGCCCGCTGAGACCTTCTACCCACACCTCAACGACTTGCTACCCCTTATCATGTGCAAAGCGGTGAGTTTTTCTGAAAGCAATTCGGATCGCTGTGTGGAGGTCTATAGTCTGGACACATGGCCAGTTTTACCTTGTTCTAGAAGTCCTCCTGCTCTGAGGCGGATCGTTCTTTCTCGATCGGCACGATCGGAGAAACCCTGCACTCACTAGTGGATGTGGCTGGGGGCAGGGCTGTGGCAGGCAGACTGTCCAAGAGGCTGCTGCCACTGTTGGTTGCTGGAGTGAAGGACAGCGATGCGGAGGTGCGCAACAACAGCGTGTATGCTCTGGGATCACTCGCCGAGGCCGCCGGCCCAATCATTGCATCGTATCCTTCCCAAACACGGTCACGCATGACCCACTATCCTCTTATGACAACCTTAACTGCAGTGCTGCAGGGACTTCCCCATGATGCTCTCGCTCTTCTCCAACCTCCTCTCCAAAGAGACTGACCTGAGAGTCATCGACAACCTTTGTGCGGCGCTCTGTAGGATGATCCTGAGTCATGTGGCTGGTGTACCACTTGAGCAGGTTACTCCCATGTTTCCTTGGAATGTAATGGAACTATTGCCGTCATTGTCAGGTTTTGTTACAAGCTCTTCCTCCATCTCAGGTGTTCCCTGCTCTGGTGGCTCGTCTGCCACTGAAGGAGGACATGGAGGAGAACAAGACCATCTACAGATGCCTGAGCTTCCTGTACACCCACAACCCAGTGCTGGTGAGGGCTCAGTTTCATTCCAGTTATGGCTGGGCGATATGCCTTTAAAAAAAAATCCATGATTTTTATTTTTTCACAAAAAAATGTATTTAGGATTTAACCTCTTAAGCCTGAGAGTCCCCGGTACCGGGGACTTGCCCCCTTGTGTGTTACATTTTCACTCATAGCTCACTAACCCTGAGAATAACCCACACATATTAAATACTGTTGTGTTCAGCGGAAACTCTTCTAAAAACGTATCTAATTCAATTTCGTATCCGTTAACCACAGCTCGAACGCCATGCAAATAAACAACAACATGTCCGGAGTATAATTCATGACCACGTTTTTGTTTATGTGCGATATGTATCCACAATATAAACGGAAACACCAAAACCATGGCATCAAATGAAAGCTAACAACCAGCTGAATCCAGCGATATGCAACTCATTTACATTGCATGAAGTATTTCAGAGCAGGGAGCGAAAGTTCCCGGAAAAAAACGCCAGCAAAAACAAAGCAAGCATGTAAATCTTGTCTTACCTTTGCCGTTTTTTCAACAAAAGTTATTTCCATAGCGATAAAAGTCAGTTTGTTATATCCGTTCAATAGCTTCGCGGAAACTCCATTTTGAGTCTCTTCCCCATCTCTTTTCTAAGAATAACATGACCAAATATGGAAACACTTCCTGTCCTCTCCACGCTCTGTGTCCTGTGATTCGTCGGGGATCCTGTCCGTCTCAAAAGGGTGGATATCATTGGATTCTACAGATTCAAAGCTTTCCAATGAGGTATAGAGCTCCCGGGTTGGACAGATGGTCAAGGGGTGGGCACACGGGGAAGTTACAAGGTTGGAAGCGGAATGAACAGAAGCTTACACATGCCGCATGGAGACGGCGTAAAGGGGCTTCCACCCCCCTTTTACAGCGTTTCTTTAGGAGTTTTTTTTGGTGAAGTCATGTCCCGTAAGCAAGAAAAGAAGACCATGAACGTAGCGGAAGCTTTGGACAAGATTTTTTTCCATATTACAATTATTGTGCCAAACTGTGCCGAAATTTTTGGCCAATTCAACATCATTTACTCTTACCCAGTGTTCTTGACTGTCAAATTAACTCATCCACACCACTCCCCAAGAACCTATCTTCATTTTGATACCAAGATTTGCAGTTTAGACCTTGTAAAAGCTGAGAAATGCCTTAAAAAAGTAAAAGTATAGGATTTTCGGAAAATAGGCCTCAGGGCTTAAGAGGTTAAGTGGATTTTTTTTTTCAACCCATCTGCACATAACAAACAAAATTTTCTAAACGCTATAACTTTGATAATATTAATGACAGCGCTGTAATAATTTTTTTAATAGTTTATGTATTGTTTTATTACATATATGTTTGATTTGGTGATGATTTGTGGCAAGCATAGGCTCAATTTTGGTTTTGGGCCGCCCAATCCAAATTCCAGTGTGGTTTTGGTAAACGATTACAACATTATTTAGTGACTATAACCAAACATCGACAAGTTAAAAACATTTTCTTATTAACCCTGGATAACCTGGATAGCTGCAGAAGAATTAGTAAATACACCAGATCTTTAGATTAACGAGCCACTAAAGAAATGAATCCATACGCCAAGACCAATCAGAGAGAAGGGTTGTAAGGAGCATCTGTTTTTATTGGCTGATCTGTAGTGTCTGCACCCCCGCTGCCTGGATTCAGCCAGAGATGCTTTGAGGAAAGGCAGAAATGAAGGATAGTAGATGATTTTGCAGCTAAATAAAGCCTCAACCGAGGCTCACGGTTCCAGGGAGCCGCCAGCAGAAACAAGTAAATGAATAATTGAAGTTAAGTTTTGTTAAATGAGTTGTTTCCATGTTCAGTGGTGAACCAAAAAGTGAATCAATCTCTTATAAATCAATAAATAAAAAAAGCTCAACATGTCATAACCCCTTTAAGCTGACTAAGATGTCGTCTCGCTAATTTTCAAATTAAATCGCATTTATACAATATGAACAAAGACTGGTTTGAACCTCCCTTTGAAAGAATATCTGGGTGGTGAGCGTCAGGTGCGTCTTGAGATTGGTGCTGTTTTTTCCACTGTTAGCAATTTTCAGAGAATTTGTTCTTGGTTTTAGTTTTTTCAAAACTTCAATTGCCAAGTACATTTTCCTACACCATTGAACATACATTTTTGGTTTATTGCACTTTAGGTAATTCTAAAAGATTAAAGATACAATTTCACAATATTTTGTTCTTTGCTTTTTTTTTTTTAATTAAGGAAGATCTAAACTAAATTCCAGTGTGTTAACACTTTATTTTTTTTCATAATCCTTAATAGATCTTATAAATGCATTATTGTGTTTATTAATGAAAATAAATGAGAATCTCACAATGTGAAGTAAAGCATTAATTAAAAAAAATATTTAAATACACATTTTCTAATATTTAAATAGTTAAATTAAATTATCAAAAGATAATTTTTGATCACCTAAATTTTAATCTACATTGACTAAATCAAAAATCGTTTTTGTCAAAAAGAATCAAAAACTATCGTGTTTCATTCCCAGCATGCTTTGCATTCTGCAATGTTTTGACAATGTGTTCCTCTGCTTCTAAAGGTTGTTGGTCAGCTCGGGCCCATAACGTGCGCAGCTGCTCATCTGCTGGGCGCCAAGGATGTTGATGAAGGTGAGAATGTGTCGTGTGTGTGTGTGTGATTAAAGTGCATTATGAAGATGACGTTAGTAAACATTCTTCACTTTAGAAACGCAACGTGCCCTGCTGACGCTGCTCCGAGGCCTCGCCCAGCAGCATTCTCAGGAGTTTGAGAGTGCGATGGCATCTCTTCCTCACGAACAAAGGAACACAATGAGTCTAGCGCTAACGCAGGGGTAGCAGCCGGCCGTGTTCTCTATCAGTTTCATTCTGGTGAAAGGCAGTCGAGTGGATTTTCCCTATGCTTTCTGAACGGAGCAGACGCTTCCGGACACTCTCTTCACAATTTCTAGCAATGTTCACCAGCGTTTCAGTAAGTTACATTTGCCTTTCACATCTCAACGAGCGGTTGCTGCGGTTGCAGATGTTGAAGTCCTTTATAAATGGTTCTGTCATGACATCTTGAGAAGGCAGCACTTGTTCAATCTCCCCTAGGGTTATCTGTGTTCTCCAGGGAAAGGTCTGAGCTCATCCTGATGCATAGATTAGACTCGAACCCTGTCTCTGAGGCAAAACTTCTGAGCGGGGGTCTGTAATCAACCATTGGAACGGTCGGACACATGGTGGTCCATTAATAAAAGTGTTGTGCAAAACTAATTTTAGCTTTTGCAAGAAAATTATTTGGTCGTTAACCAATTAATCACATGGTTCTCCAGAAACTCATCACTCATTGTGATCTTTAAATGAATGGGAAAAACACTTTTTGTATCAATAAATGTTTATTTAAACTGAAGACACTCGTTTGCTTTTCACAGATCGTAATATTAGTTTCAGGCCAGAAATAGAACTTTGAAGATATTTCAAGTTAACGTCCATTTTAATCTAACCCTTTTGACTCGCGATAAAGTAGGGCTGGGCGATGAAACCGTGTTTGATATTTTTTATACTTTGTCAAAGATAAATAAAAGTTCATACAGTGCGGGAGCTAGCGCTTACAGAGCGGCGATGTTTTTCTCCTAAAGGTGGAAACACAATCGATCAAAACAAAGAGCATTATGTGCCGACATAGAAATGCCAAGCTTCTACATAATCATCCGTCCCTCGGGTGTGCTGCGTTATAATAACATCACATAAGGTCTCTCTAAATAAATATTATAATGCTTAAAATGTCATAAACATGTTAACTTTTTTTCCTGCAGTAGCCTAAATCAGTGGTTCCCAAACTTTTCCAGTCAGGTATACCTCCTGCTTCCAATGACTCTAAATAAGGGACTATAAATATATAAAATAAAAATGACTGAACAGTTGATTATTTTTCAATAACGGCAATGTATTATAAAAAATTATTTTGTTGAGCACCAGGTTCTCTTTCATAAATGAAACAATCATCTCTCCGTTTATTGTGATGGATTTTTTTGGGCAGAGACGCAGAGACTTGTGCTTTTATTTGTTTCACTATTTTCTTTTTCATATAAACAAATAGCAATGACAAATATCTTTTATTCGCTTTAATTAAATTGAAATACCACAAATTTGTACTGACACTGAGCTTTTTTCAAGAACATAGAAATATTGCAAGCAATGGCGCCTGCCCGGGGCACACATTCAGAGGGCGCCCACTCAATCAGTACTTTGAGGAAAAGGGTTTCACCGTTTCATCACCACATGCCCTTGTATTTCTTTAACTTGTTTCACTTTGCATAAAAATATAAAGAAATAAACCTAAAAGTAATGTTTATATTTCCCTTGGTTTAATAATGAAGGAATGTCAGTGTTCAGCGTTTCTTTGACTATGACATCGCTCCTGTAAATAGTTTCTATTTTATTTTAGTCCTTGTTGTTCATTATGTGGAGTAGATATAATAACATTGTTTGTTTTAGTAAAATAAGTTACAGATTTTCGGGAATACTTGGATTCTCTTGCATCCTGCGCTTAAGAACTGTACCGCCCGCATCCACGAGTCATAATAAAGATCAATAATTATCGATATCAACCGATATGAATGACTGATATCGTGATACAGTTTTCAGCTATATCGCCCAGCCCAAGCTAAACTAATTGTCATCCCTTAACCCCTGTGCATTGTTCAAATGTATTACTCGAAGCCACATCTATTCATGTTGTTTGCACGAATCTCTTTATTTACCTCAGCACTACCTGAAAAATGGCCAGCATTCTTTCATGATTTCAGAAAAAAAATATATATACCGGTATATATTTTCAATATATGGATTTTTTTTCCTTTTATCAGTCTTTTACATAAAACATTAGTATCAATGTTGGAATTGCTGGATTTGTAGTTTTTGTGTAGTATCACCCACCCTCACACCCCTAATTTATTATTCAAAATTGGTTCATAAACCCACATTTTACCTTCATGTAACAGGGTAAAAGTCCAGGATAAAAAAAAATATATAGAAATTTTTATTAGAGTTGAGGTAGATAGAGATTTATCCATATGTTTTTTTTCAAAACATTGATCATTAAAAATAATTCATTGACACCAGATTAATTATTAGATTAATGTGTAAACCCCCCCCGCCCCAAAAAAAACAAAAAACTAAACAAGCGATACTTGGCATGAGATAAACTCGAGATGGGTTCCAGGCAGCGTGGACAAGCGATGCACAGGTTCATCCAAAATGAGCGGATGCAGTAAAGACATCCAAAAACATTTTAATGATTTTTGGGTCGCGGCTGGTCTGGTCATTTGAAGCAAAGATGCCAAATTGATCCACAACAGCATAAAAGGGTAGCAAGGGCAGTTTTGGACAAAATCTTATTTTTTAAATATTTCTAATATGATTTGGAATCCAAAAATAGGTTAATGTGTTTGATTTGATTTGATTTGCCATAACATTAAAATAATTTTTTATCTAATCGTCTTATCAGCCTTTTTTCCTTATCTTCCTGTGTTATGGGTTTTATATTTGATTGTTAAATTTTCTACTCACTGATGCTTCAGGTAGATCCTGCTTCTGATTTCAATCGACAAGATACTTTTATCTGCAGCAGAGTGGGTTTAAAAAAACCTGCACCCAACCGGTTTCAACACAAAAAAAGAGAAACTGTATATTTCGCTTCCTCACGCACATTGTAAATTTGGCATTCTTGTTTCAAACCCAAATATCATTGAAATATTCATAACTGCAGACATCTGGTAGTTTTGGATCAAACTGCGCATCACTGGTCCATGTCCTTGCTGAATTATTGTTTACAAATGAATGAAAAAATAAATCTGGTGTCAATATCTTATTATAGACTGTGCTAGAATACATTTTAACAATCAAATCTATTCACTGGTCAATAGGTGGTGCTAGGGTGCTGCTCAACCCCTCACTGCTCCTTGACCTAAATGTGAAGATTTAAAAATGTAGACTATAAATGAGATTACTTTGAAAATATCTGTTTATTTGTTCATATTTGTGTAACTAGGCAGTGTTTGAAAGTTACTAAGTCTAGCTTTGTTTTCATTTGCATTGGTTATAGATTTTGATTTTGTCTGGGGCGTAGTTCTATTTGCCTCTGGCCTTTTGGGTGACCACATGTCTGACGTGAGTTTTTTTCGCCTTCTGTAATGGTGGACTGTCTTTGATCCTCTGCACAGAGAAAAAGGCACTCGGGTGATAACACAGGTTTATAAAAGTATCTTATTGATTAATTTCAAGTAACAAAAGAAATACACAGTTATCACATGTTAATATTACACTTAATACTCTAATGGGCATAACATAATGCACTACATGGTTTGTACAAAATGAAGTTGTGGGGACATCCTTAAATTATCCTTCATGCCACAGATCAGGAAATTGAATTTACGTTGCAAAAGTGACTCACATTTCAAGAAATGAACATTTTTTTTTAATCAGTTCTTGCTTTCATTAGAAATTGAACATAACCTCGGCTGTGTTGGCACTGGGCTTCAAGTATCCGTCTGCAGATAGGTTAGCCCCACCCATTGAATACCCACGTGCCATCTCATTGGATGTAGGTAAATGACGTTGATGAATCGTGATGGCGCGTTCCACACTAAACAGGAAACGCAAGTGGAAACAAAACTTGTGCATTTCAAGTTTATATTAATGCAGAATCCATTAATAGTAGTTCCACATACGTGTGAAATATTCTCCGCAAGAGTATCCACCAGACATATGCTGCGAAAATCACGATTATTTTAATAAAGTGACATCAATAACATACAATTCTTAAAAAGAGCTTCTAGACGAGCCAAAATGAGATCAAATGGGTATAGAGTACGGAAATAAAGAAAATGGAAACAAAGAACTAAAACGAAAGAGAAAATGTGAAACAATGTCAAGATGTGCAAACGGAAGCAACTGGTTTTTAGTATTAAATTGTTTGTGGTTACAATTTAGAAAGTTCTATGTACCTTGTTTCAAACGATTTCAGTCACAGAAACCTGGGAGATACTTACAGTCCATCGCAGGGCTTTCATTGTGTATTTTGTATTATATTCTGTAATTTTGGCAAGCTGCATGTTATTTTGTATTTATTTATTTATTTATTTTGCACACATTGACGCTCATTTGCACGTTAAGCCCTGATACAGAATTAAAGTAACGTGAAGCATTTTCGTTGCTTCACCAATGAAATGAGTACAACCAATGAGACGACATGTGGGCGGGGCTGTAGACTAGGGCATCTCCTAGACTTTATTGACTGAGCCACAGGAACAGCACTGTCCTAAAATGGACAAAAACTCTCAGAAGATGTGTTTTCAAGCCGTTCAGAAAGTAAAACTGCATTAAAACTAAAAGATTTGATCCAGTCACAAGTGATTTTAAATCTAGAATGTTTCGTGCATTAAAACAAGTCGATAAATCAAGTCAAATACGATTAGGTCTTAATTAGAAATATTTGCTGATATTTAAGGGAAAATAGCATTCATTCAAGAATGTTTTTGCTTAATTTTAACACCTGAACCAAAGTATGTGGTTTTAAAATATGACAGTCTGTATTAAAAATGTATGTTTTATCTTTTAGTTTGTCAGATAGGACAACATTGACACATTGCTGGGTATTCAGAGTCGAGTGCACCGTCCATCACAACACAGAACTAACTGAAGAATGTTTGCGCTTAGTTGTAATAGCAATAAGTTTGGTGTAGTTTTAGAACTACTATATCGTAAAATTAAACTGATTTTCTCTTTCTCATAAGAGCTAAATAATGTTTTTAAAAACTACTAAAAAATGCTACCGTATTAATTCAATGACTTGTGTTTAAAAATGGTCTTTAGAATAATTAAAAATATGTTTAAAATATGACGGATTTCTTTATTTAAATAAATGTACAAATTTAATGAATGCACTGATTTGAAACAAGAACGTTTTGCTAAATTTTAGACATATCGGAACTTAAAACCAGAAACAACTTTCTTGTTTTAAGATTCTTTTTCACAAACAATTTATTCTTGTTTCAAGAACTCTTATCAAATTGTCTTCCCCCATCGTCAGATTTTTTTAGTCAATCAAAGATAATTTTAACTAAAGCGCTGTTTTTATCAGAACTTAACACAGATTTCTTAAAATCAGAGATGTGTAATATTCCTGAAGCATTCAAATTTCTTGTTTTAAGATTCTAGCTCTATGTTTAGTGGCAAAATCACAAGTTTGTTTTAAAAAGTTTCTTAAATCAAGCAAATAAATGATCAGATTGAACTTTTGTTTTCTTCTCAAGAAAATGTAAGTCATATTTTCTCAAAATAAGCTAAATAATCTATAACCAACAAGTCTAAACTAGATAATTCTTCTTATAATAAAGTTATGGGAGGAGTGTCTGTGGTGTCACTCATAGGTTTCTGATGAACGGTTTGAAGGCTCAGATCACCAGAGGAAAATTGACCTCATAATCGTCATGAAAACCCAAATTAATATCAATTTAAAAAGCTTTTGATACTAGTATCATTAGGCACTTTAACACTGGTGTCGCTGGTAATCTTCTGTACTTTTCCTCAGTGGTCAGTCAAAGAACTGCAGCTAGCGGAATGAACAATTCCACGCATTAAGAGGGAAAGTGAGCAGATGCTGCTTGCCGTTAACTCACCATTTCATTTACAGAGATGCACCAGACCACAGCAGAACAGTAGCTCTCTACATTGGGACAGTTTGTAACAATAATGTGTTTTAGTACGAGGAAAGACTAGATTACAGTTTGTGTTGCTTAAGCTTCTTCTATCCATATATGGATTATTCCAACAGCAGAGCACACAGTTACTATAAATAGGAAAAACACAATCACTCGCGGCTCACAGGCGCCTGGAGTCAGTTCTAGCAGAGTTTAGCCTTCAGTCTCCTTTAGCTTTGAGATCTTTTACTCCTTCCTCAGACGCTGCGTCCACTGCCACCGGCTGCTGCCCGGCTCCAGCTGAGAACAGATGTAAGAGAGTTGGCAAATACTTTTCTGTGCGTTAATCAATGGCATTCAATATTGTAACACGATTGCAGGGCTCTAGACTAAATTTTTGCACTGGTTGCACTGGTGCGCCTAAATTTTTTTCTTAGGTGCACCAGCACAAAAGTTAGGTGCACCCAAATTTTCAACTGCATCACATTTAACACCGCATTTTCACAAGTTCACTTTTTTTAGTTATCTATTTATTTATTTTTTTTAAATCACTGTCCATAGACAATATTGACTTGTAAATGATTAACTAACAACCTGGTCAATATAAAGTTCTTTATTTGAAGCACAATTCTACAAGAAAGGTAACTAAAACTTACTGAAAAGGTGTTTAAAGTGCTTTACTGAGCTGAAATTTAAACTTTAAACTGATTTTGGTCCCTAAGAGCAGCAAATACAAATAAAAACGATAATACCATTTACTACCCAGATCAAGAGTTTATAATGCAGCCTATTTATTTATTTTTTCATTTTTAAGTATCAGAATATTATGGTTAATGCAGTAACGAGACGGTAGGCATATTATTGACATAGGCTCCATGACATGACATGGCTTACCTTGGGCATGAGCATGCTCGACCTCACTGTGTTCAATAATATATTCATCGGTCTTCCTTTCCGCAAGATACGACTGTACACAATGATGCATTCCTTTGTGGCGATATATGTGTCTCCGTCGATCAGGAATTCCATGTACGCACTGTTCACAATTTGCACAGACGTCTTTTTTTTCAATGTATCTGCGATGACTCCTATAAATTGGGTGCGCGCGACATCATTGCTGTACGTCGGGTTAACGTTCAAGCCATTTTTCTTCATAAGAATTATTTCGGACTTGAATTTAGTGAAGGGGAGTTCTTCTTTTGCAATATTGTAGGCAACGTTAAACTTAATTATCATCTCGGCCTCGTCTGATCTGTTTGCAGCTGCCTGCCGCTGTAAAGGTACGTTCACATCGAACGCGGTTCGCGCGGTAAGCGCGGAGGGTTTCCATGTTAAGTCAATGCAAAGACGCGTTTGCGCGCGTCTGAGGCTTCAGCGGCGCGGTAAACGCGAATTGAGCGGCGCGCCTGCCGCGATAGGCGCGTATTGAGCCGCATGAATGGGTGATACGCGTGTTGTGAGCCGCGCGCAGGAGGCGGACCGGCCGTAGACGGAGTTTCGTTTTTTTTCCCCCTCGAACGACGGGTCGCACCGGTGCAACCTTTGATTTTTTTTAGTCGCACCATTGAGAAATTAGGTCGCATATGCGACCAAATTGGTCGCACTCTAGAGCCCTGAGATTGATCATAAAACAAAGGAAAACTGTTTTCCATTTAAATGCAAATAAAGCTCATTGCGGTCCGGTAGAACATCCAGTAGATGGCGATATGATGCAGCATAATGACTGTGTGCAGACAACTAACAACACAGTTTAGAAGTGGCGAATGAAGACAAATTTACCAGTGAGATGTGAGATCAAGGGATTATTCCTATTAGACACAACTGGAAACTCCACTGCTATGACGAGATGCAGAATTCTTCTTTCCGTATTGTTATCATTATTCACTTGAAATTCAAGTATAGTTATGCACAAAGTGACAATGGTGAATATAGCCTTCTCAGTACAAATTAATTTGTGTAATGTATGTAAAATACTATACAGGATTGATCTCAGTTTCTGAATTATTTTATACTTTTATTTGTAATTTATTATTTTTTTTTAGCTGCTACCTTTCAACACACAAATACCATGAAAATAAGAAACAAAAACAACCAAAAAACAATCATTTCTCGGTTTATTGTGATGGATTTTCTTGGGCAGAGGTACACAGAGACCTATGCTTTTGTTTGTTTCTTATTTTCTATATAAATAAATAGTAATGAAAAACAAAACACTTGCAGTTTTTCCAGAACGTATTGTAAAACCAGGGTACGATTGAAAAGAAACATTTCTCACAGTCTGTCTCTCTCTCTCTCTCTCTCTCTCTCTATCTCTCGTTCTAGAGTAGCTAGTAATTCTCTCTTTCTCTCTTGTGCTTTGTCAAGAAGCATATTCACTGCGCTCAGATTGTGTTTGGATGAATAAATTTGGCACAAATAAAGAGTTTTTTTTTTTCAAAAGATAGAAATATTGCAAAAACAAGCTAATAATTTGAATTAAAACTAAATAATTGTCACAGTCTTGGTCTCTCTCTCTCTCTCTACACAACTGCTCGAAATTTGTCTCTGCTCTGTTAGACAGGTGGGGCGCCTCGCTTTGACGAGAAAACATTAATCTAAAAGTCGGGATGCTCGTCGTTTCTCAACTATTTAGAAGATTCCTCCCGACCATTTTTCTTTCAAGCACAGTAGCGGTAAAGCACTGGCGCCTGCCTGGGGCACACGTTCAAAGGGGGCGCCCACTCAACCAGTACTTGGGGGAGAAAAAAATATAATGTTTAATATGTTCCTTGCTTTAACCTCTTAAGCCCTGAGGCCTATTTTCCGAAAATCCTATACTTTTACTTTTTAAGGCATTTCTCAGCTTTTACAAGGCCTAAACTGCAAATCTTGGTATCAAAATGAAGATAGGTTCTTGGGGAGTGGTGTGGATGAGTTAATTTGACAGTCAAGAACACTGGGTAAGAGTAATTGATGTTGGAATGGCCAAAAAATGATGTTTCCTCTAATATCTCCTTATTTTACTTGTAACGAAGCAAATAAACACAATCAATTGTAACCACTACATGTCAAGGACATCTGTAGCAAGTTTGGTGTCCATACCACAAGAAACTAATATTCTGTACAGGTTTTGATTGAACAAAGTTCAGGCGTAATCCATGTTGGCACAGTTTGGCACAATTTGGCACAATAATTGAAATATGGAAAAATCTTGTCCAAAGCTTCAGCTACGTTCTTCGTCTTCTTTTCTTGCTTATGGGACATGATTTCAGCAAAAAAAACTCCTAAAGAAACGCTGTAAAAGGGGGGTAGAAGCCCATTTACCCCATCTTGCTGCGCTTTTGGAAACCTTTCATTCACAAACGCTTTGACGTCGAGCTTCTGCGTGTCCCTACCCCCCGACCATCTGTCCAATCCGGGAGCTCTATATATCGCTGGAAAGCTCTGATTCTATGGAAGCCAATGAGCTCAACCATTTTGAGACTGACGGGATCGCCGACGAATCACACGACGCGCAGCGTGGAGAGACGTGCTCTTACGCACGGGGAGTCATTCCATATTTGGTGACGTAATGACGCCACAAAGCTAAAGAAACAATCCAAAATGGCGTTTGCACGAAGCTATTGACCGGACATAACAACAAACAGACTTTTATCGCTATGGAAATAACTTTTTGTTGAAAAAACAGCAAAGGTAAGACAAGATTTACATGCTTGCTTGGTTTTCGCTGGCGTTTGTTCGTGGAACTTTCGCTCCCTGCTCTGAAATACTTCATGCAATGTAAATGAGTTGCATATCGCTGGATTCAGCTGGTTGTTAGCTTTCATTTGATGCCATGGTTTAGGTGTTTCCGTTTATATTGTGGATACATATCGCACATAAACAAAAACGTGGTCATGAATTATACTCCGGATATGTTGTTGTTTATTTGCATGGCGTTCGAGCTGTGGTTAACGGATATGAAATTGAATTAGATACGTTTTTAGAGGAGTTTCCGCTGAGCACAACAGTATTTAATATGTGTGGGTTATTCTCAGGGTTAGTGAGCTATGAGTGAAAATGTAACGCACAAGGGGGCAAGTCCCCGGTACCGGGGACTCTCGGGCTTAAGAGGTTAGTAAAGGTCAAATGTATATATAATGCAGCTGCGACCAGTCACCAAGAAAACAATTTCTAACACACTACATAGCGAAGGACGTTCTGCAGAAGTCTCTGGCTCATGTGCAGACATCGAATGTAATGTACATTATGTGAGCAATGAGACCAATATCCAGCTGTTTGCCACCAGCTTAGCCCACTGTGGTCTCAAGCAGAGACAACTGGTCTGGGAATGCACTACACCAGGGGTGCTCACACTTTTTCAGCTTGCGAGCTACTTTTAAAATGATCTACAAAATGATCAAAGTCAAAGTGATCTACCCGCTCCAAAAATGTAAAACATCAATCAACAAACAATTATTTTCAACTTTATTGAGAATTGACAAAACACACATAATAATTAATTATTTACATTTTTTGTAATAATCTGAGTTTAATTTGATGACTTGCACTGAATTGAATCATTAGAACAGTTGTGTGTGACCTGAATTGATGGTAATAGAGTGATTTTTATGGGAGCAATTGAGCTTTGATCCAAATAATCAAGAATAAAAATGATGCTCTAATAAATTTTTAAATTTTTATTGAAACTGAGTCGTTTAGTACAATATACAGGTGAGGAGTGGTGTGTTGCTTGATTTTGGTTGTAATAGAACAATTTAGAATGAAGTTATGAAGCATATTCTGGGTAAAACATATTTTGGATCTGGTAATTTGCAGATGGTCCCTAAGCGATTCCATGTCAGCGGGTTGCTCATAGACGGTAATGTGTTTCTGTGAATGCCGAGGGAAACTTGTTTTGATAAAAAACGTTTTGTAGTTTGTCCGCTACATAACACAGATTAAAAATAGGTATTATTTGTTTACTAAGAACATTCTGGTCTCGAGCTATTGAGCAGAGAAAACCGAATCCGTGAATCTGCAGCTAACTTTACTGAACTGTGACGGGATGGATGATCGGCTGATATTGTTTCCATTTCACGCCGAGATCGATCGACGTAATGAGCACCCCTGATCTACAACATATTCTCGACAAGGTGTCTGGGAGCCCACCTGACCTATTAGAACTGGTTCTACAAGAGGTATGGCTGGGAGAAGTGGCGCATTGTGTGCCTGGTTGCTCTGTTCCTGGATGTATTCCTACCCCCTGTACATACCCCCTGATGACAGGGGTTCTGCTGATCAGATTAGTTGGAATTCTCAGTTGTCAGAAATAACGAAAGGGCGTTTGTGCTTTAAAACACCACTGAGCTGACCAACTGGATTTTAGATTGCTGTGGGCAAAGCTGTTGGGACTCTCTCTGTGGTTATAGGTGAGAGGCTGACGGCTTTACAAAAATGGAGACTGGTGATGGACATAAAATATCTGTGAATCTGGTGACTGGTATTGACCAAATCCCACAAAAAAACCCTCACTCTTCAAGTTTCAAAGTGAAAAAACTCCCCAGAGAGAACAAGATAACAAAAAGCTTTGTATTCCTTCTCTATACCTCTGCATACTTTTACCCACCGGTTTAAATGAGCAGGTCAGACCATCCAGTCCACCCCACTTCCCTCCTGCAATGTTTTGACTCAAGTCTGATATGTGCTTTGTTGTTAAAGGCTTTTTTTTTTTTTTTACTCCGATTTCTCACTGCCCTCTAAAGGACAATATGGGAGGGGGAATTTTTGAGCTAATTTTCCCTTTGTACACAAATTTCTTCCCACACTTTCAAAAACATGTATAATGATAGAACTGCCCACATCATCCATGTAGAAAATCGACCACTTCAAACACTATAATCTTACTTTACAATATTTTCTGTCCTATTTAACTTGATTTAATCAGAAAAATATTTTTCAATCTACACAAGGGCCTTCGATCTGAGAAGCTTTCGAAATGTGTTCTAATTGTGTGCTGGCAGACAATAACTGCAGAAAACACGACGTGAATAATTAACTTGCATATTATTATGTTACTGTGAGGCACTTGCCTGACCTCATCCCCTAGTGGGATTTATGTGTATTCTGAGTCCATGAAAGACTTATTTTTGTATGTTGGGGGGGATTTAATGGAGGAGTTCTGCATGGATTTATTGGACAAAGACTGAGCAATCATAACATTATTGAAGACTCTGGGTCATGAGGATTGTTGGGCTCACGGTTGACTTCCTGTATCGGAGTTTGATCATTTATATGGTTTCAGTTTGTAATTTATTTGAATGTATGATTTCTATTTTGACGAGTGTTTTGCTTGTGTTCTAAAATGTCTAAGGGGAGACTCCCCCACACTTGGTTTGGCCCATTTGAACCCCTGGGAAAAGAAGAATATTTTTGGGGGGTGGGGGGTGTTTATGTATTTGTTTTGTTGATTTTGGCACAATAAAGCACCTTTCACTGAAGAGCCTGTCTACGTGAACTCACTCATGCTGCCAAACGTTTCCCATGCAACGACGGTTACCCATTCAGTTTATAATTCATCAACAGTAGAGCTATTAATTATAAAAACTATTTTATTCAACCACTTAAAAAATATTTTTTGTTATAATGTTTAATTTATGTATTTATTCATTAATATTTTATATAAAAAATGTATTTGTGTTTCAGATTTGCCATAGCGTTGTAGTCACAAGAGTTGATTTGTGTTGTGCACTAATGGGCCGCCGTATAGTATTGCCATTTAAACTCTATTCTGAATGGAACACATTTTCTTTTTTTACGTGAATATTAGGAGGATAAAATATATTAAATGTATTCATTTTTGCTTAAACATGTGCCAAATAGTTGAGAACTACAACTGAAAAATAGAGACAACATGCACTCGGAGAAGCAAAACTTTAAATGTAATTTTTTTGATAAAGTTTATTATTATATTTACACTAACACAATGTTATTCATTTGGTTTGTCGATTCAGTTATTTTCCATTTTTTTCGCCTGTTAATAATATGAAATATTTCATGGAGCTTATTGATGGAACAATGATGGAAATGCTGAATAAATACTAAACATACATTATACATGTCCATCATTACACAAAGTAGGTTTAAAATCACATTTAATCTAGAGTAGAAATTTAACTTAGTTCTTTAAATTGTAATGGGGTGTACAAAACAAACAAAAACCTTAAGTTCAAGGAACCTTTTGTAAGTCAGATGTTCTTAAAAGACTGATATGAAGCTTGTTTGTTTGATAAGTTAATGGCGTTACTTTTTTTAGATCCTTTTCAACATTAAACAAAGATAAAAATAGGTTGCTAAAGTGATCAAAGCAAATTCTAGACATGTTTGGCAATGTCTTTATAATTTAAGTCGATTTGAGTTTCAAATGTTTCACAGCTTTGTTTTAAACAAATTTGTGCTAAATGTAATTTTACGAATGAGAATTCAAGTAAATGCTCGTGCTTTTAATTTATTTGAAACCTGTGTGCACACAAGGCATTGTGGGGTATTAAACTACTGAATACCTGGAAGTATCAAACACTGTATTTAAAGACTTTCTATCCTCCAACCACTAGGGGCAGCATTTTCTGATGGGTACTACATGTTCAATGTTGTATTATTGAGGGTTGGATGAATATCGTCTGTGTGTCTATGAAGTAGGCAGCTGAGATCCAATGTGTCTTAAATTGTATAAAAAAAAAAGTACAATTTTGGTTAAACCATTTCACGCGACCACCTTTTAAGAATGACAAGAGGCTTAAGTGGAAAGAAACAATGGTTCAAATCCTGGTAGGCCTCAATTTTTACAATTAATTTAAGTTCTTTTTGTAATTTCTCTTGAATGTTTTTTTTTTACATAAAACAACCTCATTTCATTAATAATCAAATTGTTAAAATTTGTTAAACATTGAAATCATATGTTGAAGTGCGTTACATGGAGAAATTGTTCACATCTGGGTCACTACTGGACACAGTCACATCTCGTTTAACAAAAATTAGTTTCAGTTATTGGTTTACTTGTTTCTGCTGGCGGCTTCCTGGAAACACATGCCTCCAAGGCTTCATTCAGCTCAAAATCCACTTAATATCTGTCGTTTCTGACACTTCAGATCAGCCAATAAAATCGGACTTTCCACGCAATTTTTCTCTCTCGATTGGTCTTGGCTTAATTAAATCATTTCTTTAGTGGCTTGTTAATCTATAGTTTTAGTGAATTAATTCTTCTGGAGTTTAATTACTGGGACTAATGAGAAACCGTTTGTACCCAACTTGGCACTAGTTCCAGGTTTATCTGTGCCATTGTTTACCTTTACTTTGGGTTTCTTACCACTGCCAGCCGCTCTTTCATTCTTAAAATGTCGCGTGAAATAGGTGAATAGTTTAGCTTATATAACCTAACCTGTGACCAGCAGCCTGATCAAATAAAATAAACAAATGAAATCACCTTGTTTGCCCCCTTCGCCATCAGTGTGTCTCCAGGGACGGACATCCACTCCGCTTCTACAGAAGGAGCGGTTGGTGTGCGACTCAGTGCTGTAAATGACTTCCTGACTCTGAGCTTCTCCTGGATGCTGAGCTTTCACTCGCACCTCCAGAACATTGACTTCCTTCTCCCTCAATTTCCCCTTCTTCCCCTTGACTTGTGTACGCTTCGAGTCCACCAAAACCACTCGCTCCTTCACGGCCGACCTGTGAACACATGGAATATCTTGAAAACAGGTAACGCTCTACTTTTCACAACATCCACTTAGAAAGCGCTAGATTGAAGCCTGTGCTTGGTCCAAAGCCAATGGATTTCATATATAACTCTGGAAGGAAGTTCAATATGTGAACTTTTAGCAGTGACCAAGTCGCACTTCTAGGTCATCAACAACTTCCAGAGCCAATTTCATTACAATAAGCTTTTGATCAAATAAAAGTACCCAACCTTTTACTACCGTATTTTCCGCCGTATTAAACGCACTGGCACATAAGACGCACCCAATTTTAAATGAGGAAGATCTAGAAAAAAAAGATTCTGAACCAAATACTGTAGATAAATATTTTATATCAACTGTGTGAAAGTTAACAGCAGTTTAAGAACAATTATATGCCAAACATGTAACATGAACAGTCAGTAAACAGTAAAAGTAACAAAAAACGCTGTAATGTTTCATACCTGCTCCTTACGATCCGTGCTATGGTAGGATCGACGAGCAGAGATGGGCGATGATGTCAGCGCGCACCGCCGGGTGTACAAATATGGCCGACAGCTCCGGAGCTAGGCTGAAGCCGCGGCCTCTCTTACGCCTCTCCTAAGGCCGTGACCGGCCTCCGCTCCGCGACGCTCTACATTTTGCTCTGCAACCTTCCTGACTATGCTGCCCATCACTACACTGTATCCCTTCATCCATTATCCTCCACCTTATCTTGGACCAAGTTTTACCATGGAAAATCAGACTCCCCTCTCTCTGGAAAGTTCCTTTAGCTTGTCCGAGAGAGTCCTGAGTTATTACCCCAGAAGCTGAGAGACTACCTCTGCATTGTAACTTGGGTCTTCCCTGGAACCTTCTCTGAGTGAAACATTCCTGAAACACTTGAAAGGTGTACAGGGGTCATCCAAAACCAAATCCTTTGTTGTCTCAAATGATTTTTCTGGATGTGGGGGAGCAGTAAGAGAGTGGCAGGAGGAGTAAACCTAACCCTAATCTCTAGTGAGTGCCCAATCACCCAGTGGTGGAAACTCTTGTTTCCAAGAAATTTCTGGTATGACCCAGAGCTGATGGTGATAGGGGAGAGTAGGGATGTAGATTGATCTGTAAATTGGGAGGATCGCCCTAGTAACTCAACAAGACCGTAACTGCAAAATTAATGCATTACCCAGAGGTACTAAATGTTACTTTAGCAATTAGAGATCAACTCACTCATCGATGCCCAGGTCAGCTAGTGTGGTGTTGAGGAAGGGAAAGGCCTGGTCATGGTTCAGCACTTCGATGGGCAAATTCACAAGCAGAGGAATTGCCCAGTCCAGCTCGACCCGTGCTGTCTTCCCATTGGAGCAGGAGGGTAATGTGTTACCGCCGTTCACCTCTTGGGGCTTGACCTCTGAAGCTTTGTCCTTTTCCGCCAGCTTGCCGTCCTGCTCTTTTTCATTTCTATTGTCTATAACCATTGAGTTGCCTCAGTTGGTTCGTCCAGTTGGTTGAATTCCAAAATGCTTCCAGGTGTAGGATGCAGAGAGAAGCTCGCTTTGGTTCAACAGATGTGAGATTCTGGGAGTTTGCAGAAGGTCGGGGAAGATTTAAATGCTCTGTTTGAATGTGTGTAATGTGGCACTGACCTGTGAGGTTTATTAGGCTGTCAGAAGCTGACAAATTACAGTACGGGGAGTTGTTTATATGGGTAAATCATCAAATTCCCTCCACAATGTGTGAGCAGACCAGCTGACATCTATCTCTCTATGAGTCGTTCTTAAAGGTATTCGGTCATTAATTGCTCTTGATGCTGATGTTATCTTCAGAAAACAACTCAATACATACAGTAGAGTTCAAGTATAGGGTTTTTAGGTCGTTCAAGGATGTCTATCCTGAGAGGAGAGGGAGAACCATGCAAAAATGAGCAAAATATGTATTCACGGTCACATTTCAGGGTTCAGTGACATTGTTTTATTTTTAATGTGTTGTTTAATTGTATGGGAAATGTATATCTGAGGGAGATTAGAGATTAATTACGAGTAACTTCAATACTGTACTATCAATGTTTTATTAAAGCAACATTGACAAACGCAGTAATGGCGTTTAGTGGAAACATTACAACCGTACCCAGAATTGGATCCCGATTCGGTCACCACGGTTGCATAAAATGATGAGCCTGTTTCATCATGGTTTACCAACTTCATTTTTGACGTTAAACATTTGTGTGTCTTCTCTCTTTGTTTTCGGGTGTCACGAGAGAAAGTGTTGCTTTGTGGATAGCGCATCACTTCTGGGGGGGGGGGGGGGGATCAGGTCTTTCATGTCCAGTCTTGACGTTACCATTTCACTGGAGTGATTTCATGTTGTTTGAAATGTTTTTGACAGTAAAAACATTTTTTTTAAAGCTAACTTTCATACGTAGTGCCGTAATGTTTTCTGCCATCCATTCCACCTCCTCCGACACATCACTTCACTCTAAAGGTAAAGTTTCACATTTGTGAACATATTACGCATTTTGCTTGTGTTTTTTACATTAACATTGTGTAGATTTCAGATATTTAAGATATTTGACGAATTACTAACACCAACACGATTTCAAGCACAAACATAAAGAATAGCGAGCGTGTGAGGAGGGATGGAGAGGCGCTTCTGAGAACGCGTCAAAGGGTTTCTCTAAGTTGCGCTACAGAACAACACTATCCCCGTTATAAACGTTATTACACCTTGACTCTAACATTTGTTAAAGCACATAATCGGTAATTTTTACGTAATGTTTTGCTTGATTTTGAACTGATTAGGACAAGGACCCGGGAGCACAGCCTGACATCTGACTTAACAAGTGGATAGGAGAGCAGAACTGTTTGTGTTTTTTGTATCTTGGAAATTTTTTCATTTCTCGAAGCAAAATATTTTTATAATAGAGAGACCTTTCGTATCTTGGATTTTTCGTAACTTGAAGCATTTGCATCTTAGGGGACCACTGTATTTGCACTTATGACATGAAACCTAACACAAAACAATGGATTTCTTAATTTTTAATTTTTTTTAAATTCAGTGTTTTATAAAGAGGTTCAGATGACCTGTCCTGGGTGTACCCCTGCCTCTTGCCCAATGTGTACTGGAGATAAGCAGTATTAGACCCCCATGACCCCAAAAAACGGAATAAGTGGGTTGGAAAATGAATAAAGAGGTTGGACTCATGAACGAATCCATTGTGAAACGTTACAGCTAAATCAAATTTTTCAAGTAAAAATAGCAATTTTTTCAGTTTCTGATTTTTACATGAAAACTAACATAAAACGATTGTCATCATATTAAAACCTGTATGTGTAGTTGCTATGGCAGCCATCTTTGTTAAACAACCAAATGTGCAGACTCCCGCAATGCATGCTGGGAAATCTGCCTCAAGCACACACAATCTGAAATGTGTTGGAAAATTAAGACCTGGAACAAGGAATTTAGTTCAATTTTTGACTTAAGGCCTAAATTCAGAATTTTTTTTTTGGACTTTTTAAGACCTGAGGAAACGCACTATTAAAGAAAGCATCATTTTGGGTATCATTTTTAATTACCTCCACTCATCCCAATTCCTCCTTTGCTGAGACCAAAGAGCTGTGGATCTATATAATATATGGGGTGATTATGGGGTATTTGGTGATGTTTCTTGTATTAGGCACTGGTTTGTGCATTAACCCTGTATGCTTTGGAAGATTGTTGTTTCCAAATAAAGGGAGTGTACTGCATCTTACTTGGCACTAGATAACATTTAGCTGTTCTTAATGAACATGTGGTTAATTATTCAATTAACCTAACTACATGTTTTTGGGATTGTGGGGGAAACCGGAGTACCCGGAGGAAACCCACGCAAGCACGGGGAGAACATGCAAACTCCTTCCAGGAAGGTCACCAGTGCGCCTCGAACCACCAACCATCACACTGGAAGGCAACAGTGCTACATACTGCGCCACCTTAATGAATATTGTACTTTTGATTTCATTTGTCCCTCCATTCCAAAAACAAAGCACTATTTTGATAGAACAGAGAAAAACATGTTTCTAATCTAGTTCTCTTTGTGACGGGTGATTACTCGGCTTGATTTACTGTCTGCTTACAGCAATGTGTCACATTTTAAAGCCATCAGAAAACATGTCCTCTCATTACTTTGTGTGTTACGGTCATGTGCCCTCTGGACTCCGGTACATCTGTGGCCCCTGACTCCTCTCCTTTTTTCCAGTAATACTACACTGGTAGATTCCAGTACGCTGTGCTCATTGTGCACTAAAATAATAAATACATTTCAACCCGAAGCTCAAACATATTCATCTGTAAAGGTTTCAGACCATGTTGAGTGAACAGTTAAATGAAGTGAGTTTTGGTTCCGTGCCACATTCACATTCAGCAATACCAGCACTGATCTATTAGCACCAGATGCACTTTTACACCTGCAATGAAATGATTGTGATAGTAGCTGCGTTTACATCCACCTTTCTTTAGGAACATTTTGGAATATCGCCTAAAAAACCCTTTGAAATTTTGAAAATGCACATAAACAATACTTTAACAAAAACTTTTATTTGATAAGAAACAAATAACAAATAAACAAAAACTTTTATTTGATAAGAAAAAGTGTGCATAGACTACGACGGCAACGTATTTACCAAATAAATCCATACAGCACAATGGCAATGCGTTTTTGGTCAGAACTGGGGCAAGATGGGGCGGCATTAATGGAAGAACCAGCAGAGCGATTTCATTACAAAAAGTCTGAAATGTTGTTTTTTTTGGTCATCCTTAAATTTCTTAGCCAAAGTCTGTCACCAAAGTGGTTCGAGATCATCCCCTCCCAGGATGCGTTCCCAAAGAGCAGATTCCTGCCTACAAAAGCAGGATGGCATGACTGCACATTTTGTGTTTTTTATGCTTATTTTAAGACACAAATAAGTTATTATATACAAAAAAAGCCTTCTACTAATGAAGCAACTTTTGTTTTTTTTTTTGATATTTCGTGCCAGTTTTATCAGGAATTGACGATTTTGTTCTCTTGGACTCATGGGTGAAAACGGCAAATATTTAACATGATTTTCCAGCTTTGCGCATAAATTTAAGTTGAATCTTTGGAACTCTTGAACTAAATATACTATGAAACGTGTTCGCAATAGGTGATTTTATATTTTTACCTGCTTTTTCTGAGTCGAGGTCACTGGCTTCTGCATCTCCAGCTCACATTGGACCAATAGTGGTATACACCCTGAACGTGTCAGTAGTCCTTCACAGGTCCACATTCCCTCACCATTTACTCCTGAGCAGAATTTAGAGTCTTGTGAGTAAGCAAAACTGATTAAGCAAACATTGGAGAGAACATTCAGACTCCACTCACCGCTACTGCACCACAATGCTGCCAAATAAACACAATCTCAGGAGAGCTTCGGATGAGATCATTGTTCGATCCCGGACAGATGATATCAAACCAGTGGAATTATTGTTGGGCTGTAGCCTTTATTGATTTTTGTTTCTTTTTAAACAGAGAGTACAGTGGAGAGTGACAGAAAATTAGGAGGAGAAGGAATGGGGTAGGATGGGCTCAGGATTCGAACCTGCATCGGTCCTGCGCACTGCACCATGCCGCAGGACTAGATGTTTAGATTTTAATATTTGAACATTTACATTTTAATATCAGTCCTTCTAGCTATTATTCTGTTGATTAGTTGACTTGGAGATTTATAAAATAACACAAGGTGCATGTGCCAATCACAGCGGCTGTTTTAAGCGGCTGTAGTAGGAATGACTCAAACCACCTATTGTTATATTGTGTGTTCAATTATAATATGCATGTTTCCAAAAGATATTAGTTTTGATATTTTAGATAACAAAAAAAAACATTTAAAAAAATATGACTTAAAGTCTTCTCTATTTATTTGGTATGAGCCTGGGGTTGTTTAAAGGTAATTTCTTAGAGCTAATTGTAAAGTATGTAAATAAATTTCAAAAGGCCCCAGACTTTTAAGGGTTAAAACCTTAAATCTTAATAAGATCAAAAGAAACCTTTTTAAAATGTATCACAGTATTTCAGTCACGCTGACCATGGAAACGGAAATCAGTTCAATTGAAGATAAGATATTTTTTGACAAAGCTTTGAGAGGGGGAAGTGGCAAGCACGTCAACCCAAATTTAAGCCTTTATTTACACTGCAATTTTGAAACCTGAGCATGCTGGTCTCTGTGTCTTTGCTTGCAATCCTGAAGCTTTAGGAAAACTTTATCTTGAGATGGAACATGTTTTTTTTTTCTTTCTGACTAGAGGTTGTCAATCGGTCGGTTGGGTTGACTGTTTTGATCTACATGGATGTCTGTATCAATTTGTTAGTTTACCTGTCTGTCGATTCATCAATGTCAGTCTGTCTTTAGGTCAGCCAATCTTGTGTTTGGGCTGTTCTAAAATTGCTTTCTCAAATATTACAGTAACGTTGTCTCTTTGAGCCCTCATCCCCAGAGACCATGCACCACCCCTTTAAGCTCAACTCTGCAATCACTGAAAAAAAGGGTTGCTTATTTGGTGGAGTCAAGCTAGGTGGAGGTCATGCTAGACTGCAGCAGTGTGTTAATTGTGAGCACTGTGAACTGTGTATGAAGGCTGGTCGGGGACATTTTGTAGACATTTAGCTGTCCTACAAAATCCCTCTGCTCTTCAACCCCAGTTTTACAGATTACGACATCTGGTGGCAGTGGTGGGACCGAGGTTGGAGAGTAGAGGCATTGAGGCAAGAGTCATGAGGCGAATTTGCAGTGCATGGTGAATTTACACTAAAGAAAACAAATAACAACTTAAAACCTCCAGACGTATAGTCATAGACAATCCCTGATTTGTGCAAGTGGACCTATAAGAATTTGTGCTGGTTTGAAGACAAAAGATAATAGCACCAAATACTGATTTGTAGATTTTGTTTACTCGCTTTGCTTTTCGAAAATTGGCAAAAGTAAACATTCACCATTTCTATTTCGAAAGGATTTTTTGTTTACAGCATTTGTACAGTACTGCATGTTTTTAAAATTGACCTCAGCAAGAACACTAGGTTCTCTCACCGGTCCGAAAAACAGATAAATAAAAAAATGAACAGGTGATTGGAAAATGTTGATCGGATCTGTGCAGGTCAGTTTGTCCATTATTTTAATTTTGTTTAATTTGGGTCAATAAAGGGTTGAAGAGACAGTGATTGAAATTAAAATTCGATGCATATACAGCTACATTTTATTTTAACACAAATTAAATAAATCACTTAATTGACTGGGCACCATCTTAATGTTTGACATGATTGATATAAAGTGAGGTTTAAATGCATTCTCAGATTTTCTGTCTGTGTAGTGCTAGTGTAAGGTCAGCCTAGTGGCCCGCGACCACCATCATCCGCCCTACGCGTGACTGATCTAAGCATCTGACCAGGGATGCCTCGGTGAGCCTCTGAAATTCCCAGTATCTGTGCTATTGGGTGGATGGGATTGGTCTGAGGATGGTGTGAAGCTGCTGTGGTTCGCTCATAGTTCAGCCATGACTCTTCATCTGGACGCGAACTATTTCTTCTCAATATCTGTCTGCGCTGTTTGGTAGTCAGCACTCCACAGATGTTGGCATGAGTCTCATTGGTGCTCAGGGGGATGCAGTCATTTGTCAGTCTCTGGCTGGTGTTATATTTGTGAAATGTGCTTCAGGGTTTGAGCTGAACAGCGTGAGGTTAGTCATGTATGACATCATGACCTGTGGCCGGACACTGTCAACAAGGCTTTTCTGTAGGATAGATGAAGGCCACATTGGACACACACTGCCTCCTATGGATGGTTTGTGTGTGTGTGTGTGTGTGTGTAAATGCTTACATATATATTAGCATATGTGTTCAAACTATATAAATTAACGAGTAATTAATTTGGAATATTTTATGCGTTAAAAATGCATTTTTTTGTATTTCATGCAAACAAGTATGGATAATACCAAGGAAGGATTTTTTGCCTATTTGCCTTTACATACATTTCATAGTTTTCCCAGGGGAAACCTGCTTTTCTCTGGAAACAGAAGTAATAGGAAGTGACTGAACTGCGGTTCCTCGACGAACCGCTTGGGACTGGCCAATGTTAAATTGCCAACTTTGTCGCTGAGCTGTGTGGTGAAAGGTAAAAAGCACCAGCGCAGCACCAGTTACTAACTTCCTCCCTGCATCCGATGTTTGCTGTTTAATAATCTGATCACTGCTAAAATATTTTACAGAAAACCTAGAGTTGCCGATGGGATAAAAACCGTCTCTTGGTGTGTGTTCACGAGCCACTGTTTTCTAAAGCTGACTTTGGCAGGAAAACTGTGAAAATGTTAAATTCCTTATAACTTTGCAGACGATGAGTGTACAGTTTTAACCCGAGATACGAATTCTTCGAGTTACGAAATGTTCAAGATACGAAAGGTCTCGCGGGAAATATTTTGCTTCGAGATGCGAAAGAAAATTTGAGATACGAAGCAACACCAACAGTTCTGCTCTATTATCCACTTGTTAAGGCTGTTGCCGTGCTGCGCTTCCGGGTTCTGGCGCTCCTTTCTCGCATTGCAGAGAGTGTGCTTTAAGGGCCTGATACGCTTTAAAACACTTTAAATCAGTTTTAAACATTACTATTACAAATGTTAGTCACTGAGACCACTGTACTACGGAGCAGTACATATATTCACTATATTCTGTCACCTTGACGATAATCTTACATATTTCAATTATTTCCAGTGTCCGAAAAGTATTTAAACAATATTTAATAACTTTAATTTCCTGACAATAAAAGCAAACGTCCTCTTAAAATACACATTTGTTTGTTCATCGTAATTCTGTGAAGTTCATGTTTCGGCGAACATTTGACAACAGCTTAAAAACTTTAAAACTCATTTTCTGAAGTACATTAAAAAATGAAATCAAGAACATTGAATGATGCAAAACACCCAAATTTTGAACTGTAAAAGGGTTCATAACATGCCCGCAGTAACTCTCGGCACTTGTTACTCTGCACTTGACCTCAGAGTAATGGTGATGTTTCCGAAAGCTTGTGTCTGATGTGCACTCAGCTTCAGGTCTCCCACCAGCTCTGCAGAACAAAAGTTAAATGAAGATAATTGACCCCTGTCCAAGGTGAGAAATACCTGCATCCCCTGCATTAATGGGCGTCACACTATGGGAAAAATTCCATTGACTTGAATGAGATCAGCCGAGTAGCGCCGTTCCCTATACACAATTTGAATATATGTAAATTGAATATATGTACTCTTTACTCCGCTACATTGTGATTGTGTGCGACAAGTCGGCATCTTTATCTACTATGGGTAATGTCTTGAGCGGAAGAGGCGATATCACCTATGAGCTAAATGAGACTAATTGTCTAGCGACCTGTCCAGGGTGTACCCCAGGCTCTCGCCCAATGTGCGCTGGAGATAGACACTGGCAGACCCCAAAACTGGAATAAACGGATTGGAAAATGAACGAATGAATGAGATTACTCTACATGAATGGGAATAAGCAGCTCAGGTGTTTTGCGTTAATTGGTGAAATGGCTGCAGCGACTGATAAAGTCAAAGCCAGAACATCATCAAGCAGTGGCAGCACTGCCTTATTTGTGAGAAATGTTTTCATTTGCCGGTACGCAGAATGACTCTTAAAGGATTCAGTGTCTGTATTGTTTGCCACAAACCCTGAAAATGTATCACACATTTTTAGTCTTAGTTTTTTTTTATCTGTGAGTTTGTGATTTTTCATTGAATTAAATGAATTACTGAGTTGAAAAATAAGCACTCCTCTTTGTTTAATTTTATTACAGAGAAAACATCCTAATCACTTGAAAAACTACTCAGCCCTCACCTCGTTCGCTCAGAAGAGAAAGAACGTGAGCAAAAACATGGAGCCCCTAACGAAACGAGAGATCATTTCTCAAGGAACCGCTGATAAAGCTTCACAGCGATTCATTGTATACTTTTGCTTTGAAACTTGCTAATTGTTAATAAATGAGATGTTCAATCTTGTCACAATTACTCTCTAATCACTTAATAATGTTAAATGCTAATAGCTAAAGTATAACATCGTGTAACAAAGGTTTAAAGGGATAATAGTAACAAGTACGCTCATGTCTATAATTATTAGCAATCATCAATACATAGTTTACTATAGAGCTTCAATCAAAGCTAATGATAAAGCTAAACAATAACCTTCTTACAAAAATATGTAGTCAGCTAAGAGTTATATTCAATAATTAAAGTTTCCCCAAGCTCTGAAAGACAGTATACAGCTGAAACCTTCATCCATGGTTGGAACCCGGCTTTTGAAATCAAAACTCTCAACAGACAACAGCAAAAAAAGAAGAAAATCACATTTCTGAGTTTATGGACCTTTAACTAGCTTGAAAAACCTCAGTTTCACATAACACGCAGCAGTGTGCTGCAGATCTGTGTCAAAGAAGAGTTGATTTCTCTTCAGATAGTCACTGAGTTGGAATGCAATGTACATTATTGGAACATATTGATTAGTGAGTCACATAAATATTCTTTACTCTGCTCTTGCTAGATTGTGTTGGTCATTATGGAAATGAGCTGCTGTGGCCGTGCATCAGCAGAAGAACAACAGGAGTGCTCTCCGTTTCCTTCTGAATGCAGTAAATCTGATGGATGTATGATTTTTATCAGTGAGTGTTTAGAAATATTGCATTTGTACGTCACCTGAGATCTCAGACAGGGCAAAAGCAACCTCTACAGACTCCCTTATCACCTGAAGATGAAGCAAAGAAACAATCAGAATTAAATAGATTACTGTAAAACTAGTCAGCCAGTTCGTTGCACTGTGACCAGTCCAGAAGATGCATTCAAGTGAGAAAAGTCAAATTTACTGAATAAAACTCTGTTTTGTCATGACTCACGGGCAGTTGACCGAGATTCTTGTCACATGTTGTGGTTGCGATAATTATTTTCTCATTAGGTTTAAATAGTTTAACTGTTTTAAATCCTTAATGCTTCAGTATCTTTCCTGCGTGACTATTCTTAACTGTTTTTAAATTAATGCCTGCGTGACTAGTCTACCAGTTTTTGTGTACAGAGCGACTTGACATTTGTCATGACATTACCTTTGAACATTTAAACTGCTAACTCTACGTGTTTCTGTAAACGTGTGATTCTCATCTATTCATTTGATTTGTCAATGTCTGGGATCAGCCCATCTTAGTATTGTATTTAAGACTGATTGCCATGCCCAAAGGGTATGCAACCAACGCAACATCTTTGGGTTCGATCTGCAATCTAAAAACCGTTGCATGCATCCTGAATAAATATTTTGTGATTTTGTCAATTCATAATTCCACTCCTTGATATTTTTGCCTCATTTTCCACAACGTCAAAATTGGTAACAAGAGGTACGTTATCAATATTAAATGTTGTTCCTCATTATGGCCATTTTAAAGTTTTGTTTTTTTTACAAAATAGCTGACTTCCTGTCAATTTTGGAAACTCACTTGAACGTAGATCCCTGATGCACTTCCGCCTCGAAGTAATAGTGCTCGGTGAGATCCGGTTTGTTGTCTATTGTATTGGAGTTTGGAGCAAATGTTCAGAAAAAGAGCGTTTATAAGTTTCAGAGACAACTGTTGTGTTCATCGTCTGCAAAGGTCAACTAAATTCAAAGTTTTTCACAGTTTGTCGATGTCAGCTTTAGAAAACAGTGGCTCGTGAACACACACAGCAAGAGATGGTTTTTATCCCATCGGCAACTCTAGGTTTTCAGTAAATATTTTAGCAGTGATCAGATTATTAAACAGCAAACATCGGATGCAGGGAGGAAGTTAGTAACTGGTGCTGCGCTAGTGCTTGTTACCTTTCACCGCACAGTTAAAGTGCTTCCGGGTGCTGGTGCTCCTATCTCCCAGTGCAAAAAGGGGCTAATACGCTTCAAAACACTTTAAATCAGTTTTAAATCGAGTGAAACATTACGTATAGATTACCAGTAATGTACTATAACAAAAGATTAGAGTCAAGGTGTCGTAAAAGAAATAACGTTTATAACGTGGAAAGTTCTGTTCTGTAGCGCAACTTAGAGAAACCCAGTGACGCATTCTCAGAAGTGTCTCTCCATTCCTTCTCACACACACACGGTGTTCTCTTCGCTTGCGCTTGAAACCGTGTTTGTCTTAATAATTCGTGAAATATCTTTTAAGTTAACTTTCATACGTAGTGCCGTAATGTTTTCTGCATCTGTTCCACCTCCTCCGACACATCGCTTCACTCTCAAGGCAAGGTTAGACATTTGTGAACATATTATGTATTTTACTTGTGTTTTATTCTGTTTTATTATAATTTATTACATTAACAATGTGTAGATTAAAGGATTGAAGAAACGTAACTTGATTTTTCTCTGGTTTTCCATTTTTTCATCAACTTATACTGTTGTTTCTGAGAGCCATTGCACAGATTAGGCATTTTACATGTAAAACTTGCTTCGAGATACGAAATGTTCGAGATACGAAAGCCACCCTGGAACGGATTACTTTCGTATCTCGGGGTACCACTTTAGATGGGAAAGTGTGTGTAAATATACCGGTATGTAAACACAAACTATGAACAGTATTTCTAGTGCAGTGCTAGAGTGCTATTGCCTTTAATCCATTCGAGGTGATTGATAGTCTCTAGATGAGCATCATCACAATCATTGGGGTAACTAAGTGCTGATGTGTCATCAATGTTTTGTGTTGAAATCAATACTGATTTCTTTAGAACTGTTGAAAAACTGGCCTGACCGATTAATCTGTCTACCTCTAGTGATTCCACTGTTACGAGTAAAGGCCTTTACACACCTATGCCTTTACTTTTAGGTCTGCGTCATGAGCTCCCTGCGTGTCCTACTGTATATGGCTATATAAACAGTGGTTTTGGTTAAAAAGCGGGATTATTTTCAGTTTATTTTGTCCCAATAAATGAATTAAAAACTTGTGTGCTCCCATTTTGATAATAATCCCGGTCTTGTGCATTTGTCTAGTTTTTCTCGCGAGTGCTTGGGTGTGAGACGCAGTTTGAGAACATGGACACCGTTCTCTGAGATTCTCTCTAAAATCACGCCGCGTGAAATCCTCCGCTGTTGATCTTTAAATTCAGCCACTACAGGGTTGTTCCCCAGACAGTCTCTGTAGTCTCTTCTTCTGCACGCTTTGTTCTCGAGCACCATCTATTGCTGCCGTTCCCGGCTGAAGACACATGACCAAACGTGTCAATAAAAGCGTTTTACATGTGAAAAGATCGTGTATTTAAGGCAAAAAATTCACAGCATGCAGTTTCTGCATTAAAAATGCATAGTTGTGTAAAGGCCTTTAATCAATGTTGTGAAGTCATACCTCTCTGCTGGATTCTCTACTCCTCTCCATTCCTCTCGCCATCAGTTCAGTGCTCTCCAGTGCCTGTCGTTTCCTGGAGCGACGGTGAAGAGCAGCAGAAGAGCTGCAGTTTTTCCAAAGAGTCTGGAGATCAAGGTGCATAAGTACTGTAATGCAAAGACGCAGACAGTTAGCAACGGTTTGTTTTAAAGTGGTGTTCCCTGACTCCTGAACAAATCTCCTGAAGAGTTTTATGAGTCAAAGAGCTGCAGCAGTAGATTTGTAAAAGTTAATGACTGTTCCCAGTGATGGTCAGTCAGCTTTCGTAGATGAGCAAAAAGTGCAATGTTGTATGTAAGACGTGTGGGCACAGAGGGTTTTAGGACGTACAGTTGCACGGTGTACGGAGAAGCACTGCAGCAGGAACTGTCCGAATAGCAGCAGTGGTGAGGAGCACATCAGACTAGAAGAGAAGAAAAAAAGGCACATCAGACAGAAACGAGGAGTGATTAACATAAAATTAATGATGGAATTATATAAATTGCACCCCGGAAAGTATTCATAGCACTCATTTTTAGAATGCCGAGGTAGAGCAAGGAATGCTTGATTATTTGGGTTCTAGACGTTTTGGTCTGTTTCCGAAAGAACACAAAATGAGAAGCTTTTGTTGAGTAATATCATTTGAAAGCTATTTTCCCTGCAGAGCTGTCAGCATGGTGTGAATGCCTTTACACGCCGATTCGAATTGAGGATCGCATGAATCTTCAGGTTGCCTCTCATCAGGGTGCTCTTTGTCTGCGTCAAGAAATATCAAGGCAATCACACTTCTTGCCTGAAGATGGCGTTAACGGTCACACGGCGAAACAGGAAAGAGGACAACGATGGCAAAAGAAATCCAAGAACACATTGAAAAAACATGGATATACAGGATCCTCTCAAAAAATTTGCATATTGTGATAAACGTAATTATTTTCTGTAATGTACTGATAAACATTAGACTTTCATATATTTCAGATTCATTTACATACAACTGAAGTAGTTCAAGCTTTTTATTGTTTTAATATTGATGATTTTGGCATCAGCAAATGAAAACCCAAAATCTCAATGAGAATCTCAAAAAATCGCAAATTTCTTACGACCAATAAAAGAAAAGTGTGTTTAATACAAAAAAGTCAAACTTTAAGGAAATTTTGGTATTTCCCTCTCCCCAGTCTTCCTCCAGACTCTGGCACCTTGATTTCCGAATGACAAGCAAACTTTGAGCAACAGTCCAGTGCTGCTTCTCTGTAGCCCAGGTCCGCTGTTTCTGTGGCTTGACCTGGGCAATACGGCACCTGTAGACCATTTCCTGCACACGCCTGTACACGGTGGCTCTGGATGTTTCTACTCCAGACTCAGTCCACCACTTCTGCAGGTCCCCCAATGTCTGGAATCGCTCCTTCTCCACAATCTTCCTCAGGGTCCGGTCATCTCTTGTCGTTGTGCAGCGTTTTCTACCACACTTTTTCCTTCCCACTGAGGCGTCTTGATACAGCACTCTGGGAACAGCCGATTCGTTCAGAAATATCTTTCTCTGTCTTACCCTCCTGCTTGAGGGTGTCAGTGATGTTCTTCTGGACAGCAGTCTTACCCATGATTGTGGTTTTGAGTAATGAACCAGGCTGGGAGTTTTGAAAAGCCTCAGGAATCGTTTGCAGGTGTTTAGAGTTAATTTGTTGATTCAGATGATTAGGTTAATCACTCCTTTAGAGAACCTTTTCATGATATGCACATTTTTTGTAGAAGATCCTGTACTGTTGGAGTCTCATCACAGGGAGCTGTTCGAAAATGAGTAGAAAAAGCGATTTGTGGCGCGCTATTTCTTTCCTGTTACCTGTATGAAATCGCTATGAAAATGTGGGATGAAAGCCACAGAGCGACTTTTTTACCTCCTACTCACATTATCAAAAGAGCCAGCTTTCACTGGTCGTTTTCCTTGCAAAAAAATGGATCCGATATGGCAATCGGAAACCACTTGTTTGTTCCGATGTGTGATGTCACATTGAAGGTCATGGTTTATGATCGAAGAGTGTTGTCGCACGAAACTTCAGATCTGTTGAAATCTGATAAGTAATTGTATTAAAAAAATAATGTTGCCAAATCCCATTCAAAGGCAGTTGGATCCAATTAATCATTAATTATTTACTAAGCATTAATTTTCCTGTTCGGAAATGATGCCACAAACTCCTTACTTAGAGCAGTTTCTTCTAAATGTAACATATCTTAACTCTGCAAAGGGGAGTAAATAAGTAGCTTTTGAAACCATGCTGCGACTTCCGGAACCTGCAGTGAATTGTATCATGCAGTGGATCAAGAATCCCTGCATTCTAAACTATACAAGTATTCTAAATATATCCAAGTGCTCCCACCAGAGATTGAGTTTCAGTCAGAGGGTTGTTGATTTGTTGTCGCATTGCATCCTGGGAAATCTGTGTGCTCTGGTCAGCAAAGATAAGTTGCCTTTTGCGACTTTGTGTCTTTAAAGGCACAGATTGCTGTGTGTGTGTCTGTGAAAAAAGAAGGCAGAGAAGTCATCGAGTCAATGGACAATGGCTCTGTGGATTCAGGCGATGCTACGAGCCCTTGCTCTTCACGCCTCATAACACGTATAGATAAAAGATAATTAGTAGAGTAATATAGAAGTGACTGCACCTCACTGGAGCGCTCCATGACCACGTCTCTCTCGCTGGCATCTCTGGTGGGTTGTAGGGAGACTGGGGGAGGGGTCACCTCCAGGGCTACTCTTTCTAAGGTGACCTCTGTGAGACGTCCATTCCCTTTTTTAATTCTGAAAACACACATTGAGTAATTGCTCCCGTGTCATGTCGGGGGTTCTCTCATCTTTTTCTGAACCCTTACACTCAAGCACAATTATGTTGTGTTTTATGCAGAGCATTATAGTTGAATCCTGGCCTTTGGGTAAACCTGAGCCTTTGATTATTGTCACTGTTTTCTAACCAGGCACTTGTTAGGGATCGAGCACCAAAGGTCCGTAGGCCCCTTTTGTAATTGCTCAGAGTATTATTATTTGACAGATTTTGATGCGTTTTGAGAGTCTAAATGTGCTTGAAAGTTCACAGAATTTCGCACACACATCAGAACTGGTGAAAATATACGTCTCATTGGAGTTTAAAAAGTGAGAGTTTAATATGGGCTCTATAGCATTTCAGCTTATGGTGTGCAAACAGTTGGTCATAGGCGAATGAAATTGGGCATACATGTGTAGGGTACCATGACTTAATTATAAGTAATATGGACTGCATTTCCAAAATTGATTGGAAGTTAGTTAGGTTGCAAAAACCTAAAAAAGCCAATTTTTTACTTGCCACACTTTTACAAACTCTATTTTATTTGTTCATCTCCAATCTCTTATCTTGAGGCACATGGGATGATAAATTGCAAAGCTTTTTAAGACCTATCAAGTCTTACAAAAAGTCTATTGGAAAGATTTTCCAAAATAAACAGGAAGTCAATTATTTTTAAAAAATAGTACTTACGAACATCTTATACTTAAATAAACGGTGTGTTCGAGCCCTCTGATTGCTGCTTGCAGCTTTATTTTTTGAATTGATTTCACCGGTCAAGTGATTAGTACTATATATTTTTTTCAGCAGCCATGTGTTCGTGTTCATTGTTTTGTGAGCCCATGCCTATAGTATCCACTACACTAATAAGTACTGTCAGTACACGTTCAGCGAATACGTCACCGTTTCCCTACATGGTAGTGTCGTGACGAAATGCTTTACGGCAAAACATCATATCATAGTTAAAAATGGAGCACATGTTTCTTATAAGAGGTACGTTAAGCGATGAAAGTCATATCATCAGACTGTTGAATAACGAATCTTCCAACATTTATCAGACACAGCTAGTGAACTCCAACGGTAATAAAAACACTATTGTTAAGTGATATGTCTTATGTTTCTTCTGTTTACACCGTGCAATTTTTCGAAAGATAGTTTAAAATATTTAATTTAGCTATTGATTTTTTAAGGTGTCACAATATTATAAACCACATTTACTACTTTAACACATTACTTGCCATAAAGCGTTTCCATCGCGACATCACGTAATACAGGGAAACCAAGGTGATGTAAAGTAACTGTGACATTTGCAAATGGTGCAATTTCTGGGTCGTGTACTGACAAGTACCGCAGGTGAACCACAGTAGGTCAGCTGAGTTTCGAGTAAATTCAAAGTAAAGCTGCTTGATTATGAATGTCAACTATTATTTTCATAATTTATTTGATACCTTATTACTTTTTATTCTTTAGTGAATATGTGTTATTAATGTATTTAATGCTTGAACAAGCAGAGCAAAATTAATTATAGCCAGCTAGGCACAAGCAATAGTATTGCTATCCTCAAATAATTGGAGAGGAATGGAGACAGGTTTGGAAAAGATTGGTCACAGTTGAATTCACAACTGTATTAAAACAGTTTATTTCACTGCTCACATGTTTTCCTTTCTGTGCTGAATTGTGGAAAGATTTACATTCAGGGTTGTAATACATTGTATAATTATTTTAACCAACTCTTTGGTTTTTGTTTCAGTATTTTTCAGGATCTCTGAGCCAGTATGTGGTCAAACTTTTGGTGTCCCAAAAATAATCTGTAGACTGTATCATAGCAACAGTTTATTATTTAACACTGACCGTAAAACATTGACCCACAATAACATCACCTAAAGGTCAAAATCTCCAAACTGCTTTGTGGTTATAATTATATCTATATGTCCTTTTTTCAAGTGTCTTAGCCCAATGCTGTTTAATAAAACATTGGTTTTTATTGTATGGGAAATGTGATTCTTGTAGTCACTATTTGTCATTAAAATCACTTTGTAGCACAGGCTTGCTCCAGAATTGGATTTTCATAAGGAAAACTTCTTAAATACTCTGCAGTTACTCACCTATGGGTTATTGATTTGCATATTCATGACGTGTATGAAAAGTTACTGTCTGGCTGTCACCATAGATGATTAGAGAGGTTACTTACGAGCAACTTCAATACTAATCTATCAACTTTTTATTACAGCAACATTGGTAGACACTGTAATGGTGTTTGGAGGAAACGTTATACAACCTCTCAATCTGATCCCAAATCAGATGCAAATTTATATCACAATTAAAAAAAATTGCCCAGCTCTAATTCAAAATATTTGAAAAGCAGTAAGAGAGAAATATAGTTCTTGGGGTGCAAACACATACACATGATGTAACGCAGGAGAAATTCTCAATGAAAGGAATGAGATGCAGATAAACTCACATTTGAACGAGACTAATAATACTAACTTTCTGACTGTTGTGCCTCAGGCGCAAAGTTTAAGTTTTATTCATGTACTCTCCTTTCAGGTGTATTTGCCCCTTTATTACTTAAATATTTATGCTTGTATTACTTATCCCCTATTCTATTCTCACCAAATGCTCTGTGCTGATTTCTGTCTACTGTGTAAAGCTTCTGAGAGGTGCCTTGGCCTAGCTTTGCTTGTTTCAAATATTTGAGAGAATTCCCTGTTGTAGAAGATCTGTCTTCATTTTATTTTATTTAAATGAAAATATATTTTACTTTTCTAGCTGGCTTGGATATGGTGCAGACAAGCAGAGTCACTATTTCAAACATGTGACTTTTCATGGACATGTACTAAAATGTAAATATTTGATCTACCATTTTCTCACTTTTAAAATGTATTCCGGGCAGCATGGTGGTGTTTGAATGTTCTCCCTGTTCTTGTGTGGGTGACCTTGAGTCTGGCTTGCACACGCCCCTTGTATAAAATTCCTTTTGTTAACATAAGCAAGAATTTGTGAACGACTTCTCTGATTTTAATCATTGGCAGAATAAATGGCTGTCAATTACATGGCCCCGCCTAGGTTTTTTTTTTTCACCCGGGACCCGGTGTATCAGGCTTAATTTCTATAAGCGTACACTGCTCAGGTTGGGCTTGGCCTCTGCGGTCCGTGGTCATGTGATGAACTTAGATTTACAAGAATGAAGAATGGATGCATTGGAGTTGAAACAAAAAGAAGCTTGTCTCTGGAGATTACCTTTAGTATAAATGTTTGTGCCGTGGTCTGTCTGAGCACTGAATTCTGATTCTGCTGGCTGGTGTTGATTAATACCATATAACTGCACAGGTTCCTTCGCTTTGGTTTGTTTACTTATAATATAAATCCACCGGCAATGGTGGGCAGTACTTAAGTAGCTTTTTCAAGTATTTGTACTTTACTCAAGTATTTTAATTTGGGGAGACTTTTTACTTTAACTTCTGTACATTTCAAAGTCAAATATCTTACTTTTTACTCAACTACATTTTGGGAAATCAGTCGTTTCTTTATATTAATGAGTGGATAAAAAACTACGCATTATGTGGAGACTGTTGATGGAAAAGACGAGAGCTGCACCGCTCTTGCTTTCTTTATCCACCGCTCTGACACAAACTAAGCACAAACGCAACACCACTAAAGTTGAAGTGCTTTCCTTTAGTGATCTAAGTTCATCTATTGGTTGTTGCCCGTTTTGAATGATGCGTGATTGGCTGTCCCCGCTGTCACTCCGGTTGAGTGATGTGCAGTGGACCTGTAGGCGGAAACTACATTTTCCTTCAGGCGTTAAATCTGCGCTTCACCCAACAAACTAACGAATGCTGCTCGCAGTTTAGATATTGTTCCAAGTGGCACAATCTCGTCCAAGTGGCACAATGTGATTATAAAAGAGATAATCAACTTTCAGCCAATGTTTACTTTCTACTATTTAATTCGCACTTGGTGGAGTGGTTCTTTGCCATCGTGGCAGTTCATTTGAATAATGTCTGGCTCCAGTTGGGTTCGGGCTCAAAAATAAGACAGTAAATGAAATTGGGTTTGGATCGGGTTCAATTCTCACGGGCTCAGGATGAAATTTTTTGGTCTGATTAAAGCTCTAAGATGAACCACATGTGTGAAAGCACACTAAGAGATCATTGGCTAGAAGCTTGGAACTATAGGATGTCTGCAGTAAAGAAGATTCTGGAGCAGCTAAGTATAGCAGGGGAGGATGTGGTAGAGGTCTTCTAGCTTTTCCTCCACACAGTAAAATATGATAATCTGACTGAATTGTCTTTGATGGACTAACTTGAGAAAAAACAACTAGAATTCAGTCAAACAAAAAGTTTAGCATGTTATGATCCTGGGGTTTCAACCTTTACCTTACCGAGGTATTAGATTCCTTGGTCAAATAAAACAGATTTTTGCCACTAAAGTTCAACTTTCTTCATCAAAATTCATCAGAAGTTTTACTCACTGTTCAAGTAAGACGGATGTTCTTTCTCTTTCTCTGTCCTCTTCATCTGAGGAAAAGAGACTTGTATATTTAGAGCAATTCTCAGAAGTGGTCAAAACATTAAAATGCCTTGAACTGAGAAATTAAAAGTGGTTGGTCTCAAATAAAAGCTGTTTTTTAACAAAATTATCTTTTATTTGAGTAAAAGGAATGGCAGAGGGTATAAGGTTTAATTTCTAAAAATCCATTGGTGATGATCAAAAGCAAGATCCTGAAGCCCTCATAGCACCAATCAAACAGAAAGCTGCTTCTAAAGATGGAGAATCTAAGCAACAGTAATGTTTCTCAGCCCGAAAAACATGATTGTGTTGCAAACACAGTTTGTGTTGAGAAACATTGAGGAAACATATCTTTATGCAACACCCGAGGAGTTAGCCTTCAAACATGTCAGTTGCCATGTTTCCATCCAAAGATGCAAATTTAATTTATGCGCAAAATGGAACATGTATAAAACATTGCAAAAAAGCAAAGTTTAAATCCAGTGAGTCCAAGAGAACAAAATCTTCCTGATAAACTGCCACCAAATATCAAAATAAAAATGGAAGTTGCTGCATTAGGAGAAAGCCGTTATTCACATTGTGACTTTATTTTTACTTGACCATTCATATTCTGACTAGACTAAGCAGGGTGAAGGCACACTGGAGTACTCCCAGTGCACCTCCTGGATTGCTGTGCTTGTCTAACTGCTGAGTGACTTTTGAATTATATAATATGGTGTGCCATTCTTTTTTATAAAAGTCCTGTGCAACCTTGAACAGTGTCAGTGTGTTTCCGTTCATGAACACAGTCAAGTCAGTCTCACTATTTTGGTAATTATGGTATACACACTGGCAACAGATAGCAAGAACCATAGAGTCTATACCATACAATGCATAAAACAATGGATAAAGTATCTGTGAAACATAGTTTTCAGATCAAGGACCTTTTAGGGCGTTTTTTTACTACTTTACAATTTGCACTAATAAATGATCTTTAAAACCGTTTTTGTGGCAATTTTAATTTTTTGTACAATCCCAGCTTTTTTTTGACAAATATTTTTTCAATTCATTACACAAAAATTCCACAACAAATCTGAAATTGTACACCCCTCTCTTTTCACGGTTTCACGTATTAAAATATGTTTCAAGGGATACAGACTAATCTACAAAATAAAAAGAAAGGCAGAGCTTGAGGCAGAACTGGTTAATGTTTTTTTCATGCCCTACCAGACTGTGTTTTCACAGCAGTGCTGATCTACCTCGCTGATTTACAATACAGCATGTTTCTACAGAAACTGTAACAAAACAGCTGCTCTTTGCTGGAGGGAAGAAAGGAAAAGTAGGACTCTACCGGAAAAGGTTGAGATTGTGGATTTACTACATAATTCAAAAAGTTTAGCAGCATCAGCAGCAGCCTGCCATTAAACAATCTTGAGATCCTGGATTTAGTGAGCAATATATAGGGGTTTGCCTGGTAGCCTGCTGTTACGGGGTGAATGAGATCAATGTGTGATCTATTAAACACAAATCATTGTTTTTGTCATCTTCATCATTCTTTTCGCCAATTGTATTTTTCATCGTGTTTTTCAATCAACACTAATGAGTGTATGGAGGCATGTTTGAACTATAATAACGGGTTTCTATTGGAACAAAATATAAACAATGAATCAGCTGTTTCACTTTGACTTGAGTTAAACGTATTTGGTTTCAAGTGGTTTCTCCTCTATGAAATCAATATGGCGTCAAATCATGTTGCGAAAATAATGTTTTGTTTAAAACACACTAGAACGACAAAATTGAATGCTCAGAAATTGTACGTTTTGTAAAAGTTAAGGATTAGAATGCCAAAGGTCTGCAATGCTGTAATTGCTGCAAATGGACGATTCTTTTCTTTACCTTGTCCCGTCCAGCTTAAAAGCCACCACGTGAGAGGGTAGGTGCTCTGTTTGAGCTGGACAGTTTTGCTATCTCCAGTGGAGTGAACATATGATGTGGGGTTATTTTTTATTTATTAATTTTTTTCCCATGGACCAGTTCACAATACTTTAATCAGAACAGGAGGGTTTTAAAAGAAAAGATGAGAAAGAGAGATGTAGGTGAGGGGAAAAGAATACTTACCTGTACATACCATATTGGTTTGTTACAGTTCATGCAGTACACTTTGTACACACATACACACGTATATAAATATACATATAAAAAAATCAATGACGCCGTTTATAATACAGATGATAGATCACAGATGGGGAGTGGACAGAATCATACACGTTGCATTACGTTCTGATCCCCAGTTGTCAGGTAATGTATGTGTATGTGGATGTTTTGGAGAGGTAAGATGCGTTAAAAGTGAGAGTGATGTCCAGGTACAACCCCCTATTCCCTACGTGTCTAATATGTATGTAAAAAAGTGGGTAGTCTTCTCCGTCATAGATGGAGGGTAGGGCCAAAGATCTGCAGCCTCACCCACCGGCCCCGGACGCAGAGACTAGCCCTCCAGTCCTAACTGTAGTGTGTCCTTGAAGGTGATGTATGGGGTAAAGGGGTTGACCGGTCCCTGAAGCGAGTCAGTGGCAGAAGTTATTGACCTTCTGATCACTCCAGGAGGAAGTCCCCCCCGCCACCCCCCAAAGGATGGAGGCTTCTTTAACAAATGTAAAATTTTAAGAAAATAATCATTTGATCTTCAAATTGGCACTGACTTTATACCACCATGGAGAGGGCAGTCTCTTGGACTGCTATACCCATTGTAATTAAAATCCTACAAATATTCAAAAAAGGGTTGCCAAATCAGTAAAAATTTCTTTGGTTTCCCATCATCTCATACCTAATCTTTGGTACATCTCAAACTTTGGAACTGTCTCCTTGTTCCACATCAGCAATACAATCAGGATTGTTCTTTTAGCGCCATCCCATACTGAACTGACAAACTTGGTGTGTTAAAGTTCTCCAGAAAAAAGGCCCAACCAAAATTCTGGAGAAAAATTTGTCTTAAGAACCTTATTCCAAACACCTCATTCCAAAATGTACAAAGCTTTGAACAGAACCAAAATAAGTGAGCCACTGGGCCTTCATCAGATGTGCATCTGTTACACAAGACCTGTTAATTTTCTTGAAGGCCTGCAAAACAGAATTTAATGAAATGTAATAATTTTTATGGCCTTAAATTACAGACAGAAATAAAACAACACAGAAATGCTGCAGAGTCACGAGAAACTGCAAGTTCAAGAGAAAGTTGAATGCAGACTTGTTCAGAAAAAGTTTAAACATAAGAATTATAGGAATGAGAAGCGATGAGAGAAACATCTACAGCGATCACCATCTCCAGAGAGTTATAAACAAACATCCGTTGTGTGGTTAGCAATCTGTCAGCTGGTGCATAGATGGCTCCAGTGAAAAAAAGATTCTGAGTGTGGCCAATAATGACACATCAATAACTGTTCAATCTGTTTCTCCATCCATCTTACCTCCCAGATGAAACTGATCTTGCTGCTCCATGAGCATGTCGATCACAGCTGCTGTGGCTTCAGGTAACTCTGCTCCACCAAACTGGAAAATAACAGAAACATGAGACTGGGAGAAAGCCTGAACTTAATAAATGTTTTTTTAAAACTGATGAGGTTTATTCTAATGGCTTCTTGAGTTTGGTCTGAGGAAAGACAGTGAAACCCAGAGTGTTTTGCGTGAGACAGACATGTGGAGTGAAAATCACCTCTGCTGCCAGCACGGGAACTAACTCGGAGTCTCTGAGGGTGATTGTTTCACGAGAAGCAATGAGGCCTTGAGCAGGAAACAGAGAGTCTGGGTTAAGATTGAACACAGATAGCTAACGGTCTCAAAGCATGGTCTCTTTTATTCCCTTCTCACCTTTAGATGAGGTCGTTTCTGTTGTTAGTGTTCCTATCTCAGGAGAGGACAAGGCATCCATAGATTGCTGGACCCAAAGCAGTAAAAAAAAAAGATTACGGGTGGATTGGTTGGCAGGTAAGACATTTAGAATAACCAGCTGCAGGTTTATGGTCGCACCTTAAACAGGGCATGTAACTGGCCTTGTTGTTTTCTCTACTTGTGTTCTTGTTCTTAAGAGACCACACCAGGGCATTGTAGCCCCTGACAACATAGCAACAAGGATCCTAGGATAATTTGGCACTTCTATCTCTCCCTTTAAATCTCACTCTATTGATATTTTGTAGGATGACATGGTTAAAAATTGTACTGTTCCTAGTGCAACATGGAAGCAGCACATCAGTCGTTCAATCAACGTGTGCAGCATGACCCCCTCTCACACCATCACAGTAGGTACAGTAAAATCCACAGAGTAGCAACACCGGGTTTATTTTATTATTTTATCTGAATGTTCACCTTGATAAATCCTTTTTGCACCGTTAACCTACTTTTTACTCGATTAATGCTGTATGGATGTAATCGAGTTACTTTATTGTTTACCAAAGCTAGAGGTAGATTTCAGAAAATGTGGTTGCTAGGGTAAACAGTTTGGTTGCTAGGAAGCCGTCAGTGATGTCATACATCTTTTTAGGTTGCGTAAACATCTTCTTTGCGTTTTGCATTAATTTTCAGTGGCCATTATACTTCTTAATTTATACATCAATAGTAAATATTTCACCCATAAACTTAAAAAAAAAATGGATGGGCTGACACCGCCTACTGCCATTGGGCTAATATGAAACAATTTCTGAACTGGACTGGAGGCTGCTATTGACCAGCGCAAATGCCCACACGTGACTTCCTGATAGACATCATGGTTTCAGAGCTCCGCCACAAGACTGGCTCACATGCCCCTCTCACATGTAGCTTATAAGTTATATACATCTTATCTTGTGATTATAAACAAGAATTGGAGGACTTTCCTGAATTTGAACGTTGGAAGGGCAAATTATCTTTCTCAAGAAATGATGGCAGAACTTTAAACCATATACAGTGATGTATATGAAATAAGTATATATACTTATATGAAATAAGTATTTGAACACCCTGCTATTTTGCAAGTTCTCCCACATAGAAATCATGGAGGGGTCTGAAATTTTCAGCGTAGGTGCACGTCCACCTTTTAACTATTCATTTGTATGATACAGCAGGAAATAAGTATTTGAACATCTGTCTATCAGCTAGAATTCTGACCCTCAAAGACCTGTTAGTCCACCTTTAAAAAAATTCACCTCCACTCCATTTATTATCCGAAATTAGATGCAACTGGTTGAGATTGCTAGCTGCATAAAGACAGCTGTCCACCACAGACAATCAGTAAGACTCCAACTACCACCATGACCAAAGAGCTGTCCAAAGACACTAGGAACAAAATTGTTCACCTCCACAAGGAGGGAAAGGGCTTTGGGGAAATTGCCAAGCAGCTTGGTGAAAAAAGGTCCACTGTTCGAGCGGTCATTAGAAAATGGAAGAAGCTAAACATGACCGTCAATCTCCTTTGGACTGGGGCTCCACACAAGATCTCGCCTCGTGGGGTCTCAATGATCCTGTAAGTTTAGAATTACAGTCCAGAACTACACAGGAGGAGCTGGCCAATGACCTGAAAAGAGCTGGGACCACCGTTACCAAGGTTACTGTTGGTAATACACTGAGACGATCATGCATGGCATGGAAGGTTCCCCTGCTTAAAGCAGCACATGTCCAGGTCCGTCTTAAGTTTGGAAATGGCGATTTGGATGATCCAGAGGAGTCAAGGGAGAAAGTCACATGGTCAGATGAGACCAAAATAGAATTCTTTTGTCATAATTCCACTAAGTGTGTTAGTAGGAAGAAGAACGATGAGTACCATCCCAAGAACACCGGCGACTGCACTGTATTAAGGAGAGGATGACTGGGGCCACGTATTGCGAGATTTTGGGGAACAATCTCCTTCCCTCAGTTAGAGCACTGAAGATGGGTCGAGGCTGGGTCTTCCAACATGACAATGACCCGAAGCACACTGCCAGGAGAACAAAGGAGTGGCATATCAAGGTTCAGGCATGGCCTAGCCAGTCTCCAGACCTAAACCCAATTGAAAACCTTTGGAGGGAGCTCAAACTCTGTGTGTCTCAGTGACAGCCCAGAGACCTCAATGAGTGAGCCAAAGGAGTGGGCCAAAATCCCTCCTGCAGTGTGTGCAAACCTGGTGAAAAACTACAGGAAGCGTGTGACCTCTGTAATCACAAACAAAGGCTACTGTACCAAGTATTAACTTTGATTTTCTCAGGTGTTCAAATACTTATTTCCTGCTGTATCCTCCAAATAAATAGTTTAAAAAATCATACATCGTGATTTCTTCTTTTTAGGTCACGTCTCCCACAGTGGACATGCACCCAGGCTGAAAATTTCAGACTTCTCCATGATTTCTAAGTGGGAGAAATAGCAGGGTGTTCAAATACTTATTTCCCTCACTGTATAATACTATTGAACTTTGTTCACTGTATAGATAACTTTCCAATACCATTAAAACCGTTTGTGTAATACTTTTTTATTCAATAACAGCACCATGGCGGCAATTTGGCTTCACTTTGCTGGCTATGTGAAACACACTTGATTTAACCCTTACTAGAGCCAAGGGTTCAAATACATTTGCATAGTGGTTGGTGTTTACCAGCACAAACTGGTAAGATTGACAAGTGAGGTCAGTTTGTGTGTAAAGTTTAGAGGTACCAGTCTGAATAGATACAGCAACCAGATAGAGTCAGATTCATTTGAATGTCTTCGTGAAGATATGCCAACAGAGGATTTCATGACCCCTGGATGATCCCAGCCATCACCAAAATGAGGCCTTTTTGAAAACCTTGGCCAAGGTGAATTGTATTTGAAATGCTTGGCGCTCTGTGTCTGTGTGTACAGGATAACTGGAGTAGTTTTTGTCTGTGGGGTAATGGGGGGTGGGGGGGTCGTCACTCTGTATTTGTTGACAACAGTTAGAGTAATGGCGTAAAGGACTATCTTGCTGTTTATTTCGCTATTGTGGCTTACAGATTACATTCGCATGTTTCCCATTTGATCACTAAACAGAGGCACTTGTGTTTTTTCTCACGCAGTGTTAAATAATAATTTTTAAAACAGCACAATTTGACAACCACCTGTTGGTTTGGTAGAGTTTTTACAGTGTTTCGGGGAAATTAATTAATTACTGGCCATTTTCTCTAAATGGTCACTTTTCTGTACATGGTTTAAGAAAAAACCCGGGAACATGTGGACATGGCCTGAGGAACACAACTTCAGATCAGATTGTAAATGAAGGAAAGATAAAAAAACCCACAGTAAGGCAAACGTAAGGCAAACGTTCATTGTCAGTGGTTTTCCTCATCATTCGTTATAAATGCCACGCTATAATCTCCGTAACCTTTTGTGACTTTCAATAGCATGAGAAAATGTATGTGATTATTTAAGGTACTTTTATGTAAGGTTTAGGATCATTCTTTAACAAATGTAATGACAAATGAAGCAGGTTGTTTATCTTAATACCTCAAGTTATTCTAATATCTAACATTCAGTTATAAAGGCATCTCTTACTTCTAATCACAATGGCTGCAACCTTATTAATTATGCATGACACCAAGATGATGCTTTGCCTCAAAGCCACTTTCTTATTTGTTGTACGGTGAGAGACAAACCACACCCCTAAAGCTTAAAACAGGTTAACATCCCTTTGTTCAGTAAGTCGTCAGAAGTCAGTTAAGAAGTTTTGCTGTTGCTCATCTTTTTGGAACTCAAGGACTCCATTCTTCACCTCTCTTTCTTCTCCCGCCATCACTCTGCAACCAAGCGGTGATGGAATCCAGCCTTCTTTAACATAAACCGCCAATTTTGAATTGTCCATGCAACAAAGGACTTCCTCGAACTAAGCGAAGAGGATGGGCAAGGACACCTTCAACCAAGCCCCCATAACAGATTCATCATCGAAAGACCTTCTCTTCTTCACAGCTGAGCTTCGAGCACTCTCTGGCACCTGGTCTGAACTTGGAGAGCTACAGAAATCATCAGGTAGAGCTGTTCTAACTGAATCAGTGTGACAACGTATTTTGAATGTGGTTGATTTTCTGGACTCTAGCCGAGGTTTAAAGAATGCTAGCTATTGTTAATCCAGGGAACTGTTCCATGCAACCGGTTTTCCCGTGTGAATCCGTGAAATGTTTAGATTAGCTTTGTTTGTTTGAGCTTAGTCGATAAATTCTTTTTCATTTCATTTCGCTTGGTTCTTAAACTTTGACTTGCAAATCTTTGTCTCGTACGGATGATCTTGGTACCTTGCTCAAATGCTAATTACCCTATTATTGATTAGTAGTATTTAATTATTACAGATATGATCCTGAATCTAAATAATAACAAATTAATCAGCCATATCTTGCTACAGCCCATTTAAAAAAAGTGATGCTCACCATACAATCCAGTGATGCACTGAATTTGTGGAAGGTCATTTGTGATATCGATAGGGAGTACTGTACTCCATTCAGAGAATGCAACAAGATAAGATGTGATTTGTTCCAGAGCTACAGAGAGTTGCTTCTAGTGTTCTAACCGTTTGTCTTTTCTAGGAAATTCTACCACCATGGCAAATTGGTTTGAGTGTACAGTTATTAAAAAGGTATTTAACCATTTAAATCACTTAAAACACTGCACGAGACAGAAATCAATATGGTTTTACGACGCCTTTTCACCTGAGACGAGAAGCACATATTAGGCTCAGAATAAACACCCATTACGCCAAAAAATGGCTCCATTGCCCATTCTGCCTCCTCCAAGAGTAGCATAGCATCAGGGACATTCGGCATGAACCTGGGAGGAAACACGGAGCAGAGCAGGGATGGAAAAGAACAATATGCATGTCTGGGTCAAAGTGAATTTTACTAGTGACACTGAAGAGCTTGTGTCTGACCTATCAGTCTCCGGAATGTCAATGTTCAAGTGTTTCTTTGTGCGAAGCAGCCGCTCAATGGTCTGCTGAACCTCCTCTGTGGGGAAATTAAATAGAAAATGCAAGTTACATTATATTCATGGAGTAATAATCACGCAAGTTTGCAGCTAGACAGATTAGCCAGAGTCATGGAAACAGTTTCCTTGCTAATGCGTAATAGGAAGTAACTGAAACTATAATTCTTCCTCCACCGCTTGAGGCTGGGGCCAGAAGACTGCAGATTCCCATTGATGCCCACTTTAGAGCTGAAAATATCCTGTTTAACCCTTTAAGAATAAAAACTTTAGAATCCAGACCGCGGGTGTTAACAGCTCTTACGATGAAGGAAATTTCAAAAGCATTGTAAAAGTGATAAATTCCTGCAATATTACCAGCAAACCACGCTCAATCGGGATCTAAATCTCTGCTAAACATCCCATAACGTCCCTTATGTGTGAGTCATGTGAAGTGTATCAGGAACTGTCACCAGTCCTCCCACAGCTCTTGAGTCCAGTACAATACTGCTGCACTTTAAATAGCTTGTGTAGTAAATAACCGTATAGTTTGGGATTTCATATTATATTATCTCCTGTTCTGAAGTTTCACCACAGCAAAAAATCCATTTTTTAATCTATTGCACTGTATAGTGATAAGTTTTGTACAAAGCAACTATATGTACATAGATATCTATCTATAAATACAAAACTATCTATGATCACATTTTTTTTTCAATTTGGAATTGTGTTGTAAATTGTTTATTTTGATGTTCATTGTATGTTTTATGCATGTTAACGTGAAATGTGATTCTTGTCCTCCCAAAAATGTTTTCAAACAAAACTGCAATCACTTAATTCTCTAGCCCAGGCTTTTTCTGGAAATGGGCTGAGATTTTCTTTCTGAAAACTTCATAAATACTCCCCAGTTAATCACCTATTGGTTACTGATTTGCATATTACTGTCTGACGGTTAATGTAGATGTGTTCTTAATAATATTTACAAAATATGACATAGTTTTAATATCCACAAGGAAAAATGACAAATAACCCTGTTTACTGTGTAGAGTGCCCATGAAGATGGTAGTTGCTGGTCACCTGACACAAAATCATCTGCAGAATCTTTGTATAATGCATTCCATTGTACTGGATGGAAGCATTAAAAGAGTCCATTGTTGATTTCCCACATTTTTTGTGGTGTTCTACCATGGTTGCATGTGCAGAATGAGTGAACTCTAAGGGGACTGGGGAGATGAAGCAGTGTAATTTTTGGATTTAGTTATATGATCTCATTTACTGTTTATAAATTGTATTTTTCAACATATTTAGTGAGTGTTTCAACGGTCAAACAGACAGACGTCTCACCCAGCAGAAACACACATTGACGATGGTAGACGATGACAACACCATACTGGAGCTGTGAGGACAGGTAAAGAGAGAAGCGGGGCCGGGGAAGAGTGGCGTGAACTGGAGGAACCTGGACCATTACGTAGTCGACAATGTCCTCACTAAAAAACATACCCACACAATTTTGATTATAGTTGACATGGAAATGTAGGGCTGCAATAAGTAATCAACGTTATCATTAACAATTGATGACGGCATCCTCATTATCGATTACTCACCGTGTGATGTCACTATGGGTTCGCTCGTGGTGTTTCTCTGCTCGTATAGTCGCTTCAGAGATTCAAACATTACTTTTTCTCCATCAAAAACACGTATGTGTCACAAATATAAACCTGCTCTACTTCTCAGAGAGCTTTATTCAAAATCTCTTAAAGGGGTCATGACATTATTTTATTTTCAATAATATGTTGCAGAGATCGACCGATTCATCGGCGGCTGATATATTGTGCTGATATTTGCTGTAATTTAACATATTAAATAATAGCACAACACAACGCAAATAAACGTTGCGCGCACAGCGCTATTGCAAATCTAAAACACAAATAAAAGACAAAATATTTAAATGTTTTTTTTTTATTTGGAAAAGCGTTGTGTGTACAAAGATTTGTGATGTGTTGAGCACTAATGGGCCACTGATCCTACGACATGAATTGCAAATAAAAAATTACGATACTGGGGGGCACTAGTGAGCCTGTTTAGCTAGAAGAAGAACTAACATAAAGTTAGTTATAGATAACTGATATTATGGCTTTTATAAGAAACCTGGAACGACTCTCATGATATTTAATCATTCATGTTGAAAAAATGTGTTCATTCATTGCTTTGAATAAAAATGTAATGCATAAAAGTGTAAATGTTAATGAAAATAACAAGTGGTTTGTTTGGATGCGCGCTAAGATAAATTCGGTAATGAAGTGAGGGACACACAGGGAAGACCGTGTTTTAAAACTCCTTTTCCTCTCGGCTTCATTCTAAAACTGTTTACTTTTGCAGGCACATGGATGTTTTTTTTAACCCTTCTGTTGTTTGTGCTTGATGGAAGAAAATACTTAACATGTATTGTATGTATAATACATGTAATAATATAATAATAATAATAAAATATTATATGGTTAGATAAAATGTGGAATTATTGCTGTTTATTGCTAAGAATTATCTTTTTAATAAATTTAGTCCAGCCCATTTTAGTTATTTTATTGGTAACTGAAGATGTTCGGTTGATCTTTATAGTATCCCCTGGTCACAACTCAACTTGAACACACTATGAATAATTATGTTTGTATTGCAAATGAAGAGAATGTGCAAAAATAACACATCAGAAAGATGGAACAGTGCCTACTCATAGTGCCATCTGTCTGCTTGGATTACTCACAAATGGTAGCTACCTATTACTGGTCCTTGCACACGTGTCTCTTGAACATAGAACAAAAGATATAGAATTTTATCTCATTGAACTCTTCCTCTAACATTGTCCTGTATCTCCTTGGACACCGGGAATAACTCTTCGCCTGCAGTTAAACAAGAAATTCTCCCACACACCCACATGAATGAGGACGCGGTCTGTTTCCAGTCGCAAAACCTTGGTCCTCTTGTCATCAATGAACCTGCAGATATGTTGCAAGGTGACATTCAAACACCTCCTGCAAGAAGGGACATACCAATCCACGTTGTCTGGGTGCTGGTAGTGATTGTCTCTCTGAGTTGATGCATTTCAGAACCAATTCTGTGATGATGCAGGTCATGAACCCCTAACGAATCCCAGGCAACCTTCGGTGAAATATAGTTCCAGGACAGCTCCTCAGAAGACTGTGGATTCTTGGTGTACCCTGTAGGATGATGCTCGCTCCAAGAGCCCTTAATACAGAACCCCTTCAGAGGAACCATCTGTCAAGTCTTCACTGTCATCAATTTATAAACACAACTCCAGATCGACCGTGTGAAATATAGTCTAGGTAATTAGCATCAGTTAATTCAAACTATTCAGCCTCTAATCTAGAAAGACTGCGATGAGCCGTAACATAAACTCTAAAAAAAAAAGATAAATAACTTTAATCTATCCATATTACAAAGTACAGTGATACCCCGAATGCTTCGAGTTACGAAATGTTCGAGATACGAAAGGTCTCACGGGAAATTTTTTGCTTCGAGATACGAAGAAAAATTCGAGATACGAAGAAACCCCAACAGTTCTGCCCTTTCGGGTTCTCCCAGTCTCCCAGTGCAAAAAGGGTCTGATGCACTTCAAAACACTTCAACAACACAGTGAAACATTACGTATAGATTACCAATAATGTACTATAACAAATGTTAGAGCCAAGGTGTCGTAAAAGAAATAACGTTTATAAACTGCTGTTCCTTTTCGCATGTGGCACGTTCTCAGAAGCGCTCTCGCCATCTGTCTCCGCTTGTGTTTGAAACCGTGTTGGTGTTTGTAATTCGTGAAATATCTGGAGAAAGTTAACTTTCATACGTAGTGCTGTAATGTTTTCTGCATCCGTTCCTCCTCCTCCGACACATCGCTTCACACACAAGGTAAGGTTTCCCATTTGTGAACATATTACATATTTGCTTGTGTTTTATTCTGTTTTATTATCATTTATTACATTAACAATGTGTAGATTTAAGGATTGAAGAAACGTTACTTGATTTTTCTCTGGTTTTCCATTTTTTTATCAACTTAAACTGTTGTTTCTGAGAGCCGTTGCACGGATGTATTACATGTAAAACTTGCTTCGAGATACGAACGTCACCCTGGAGCGGATTAATTTCATATCTCGGGGTACCACTGTATAGGTTCATGAGTTTAAAAAAGTGGGTGGAAAGTCAGGTATATTAACAAAAACAATTTAGATAGGGAAAATGTCTTTATGGTAAACATTACAGTAATGAATGTGACAGAATGGCATTATTAATACATTAATTTCATTTACAAAAAAACCCTAAGTAATATATCTAGGTACAGAAAATGCTGATTAAACACAGTGGCATCCTAAAAACAGCACACTGGTTATCAACATTTTGAATAACTATGAGATAAACATGTTCCAATATTGTACTTGTTTGAAATTATGTCCCTCCCTTCATTACAAGTAATTTCCCTCATAAAGCATCCAAACAAACTGCTAGAGCGAGGCGCGGACAGCTTGACTGCATGACAGAGAGACGCAGCTCACTTGAACGCAGTTCAATACATCGGTTCAGCATTTATTTTCAACATGAATGATTAGATATTGTGGCAGTGGTTCCAGGTTTCTTATAAAAGCCATACTGTTAGTGGTTTAACTGGTTTCTTCCCACCGGAAACTCTATGTGATGAGTTATGGTTTTGGTGGCGTGATATAACGTGAAAAAAAAAACGCAACGCATGAATATTGAAACATGGAAACTCAATTCTGCCACATTTTCAATTAACTTTCACAGTCCAATAACATCCACTATCATTCAGTGCAGAGCCAGAGGATGCGTTCTTCTTCGGCTTAAAGCTTTAGCATGTAAATGAGCTCACTAGCGCCCACCAGTGTCAAAACTCTTTTATTTGTAATATGTGTCATGCACTAATGTGCCACCTTGGGAATCGGTGGCCAAATCAAAGACACAACACAAATCAACTTTGTGCACGCATTGCTATTCCAAACCAAAAACAAGAAATTTTATATTTTGTGTCTTATGTGTGTTTTTGATTTGGAATAGCGTTACGCATACAGACTTGATCTGTGGGCCCCAAATGGGTTTGTCCATGGGGTCCATGTGGGCCCTATATTAATTAGCCCATATGAATCTTATAAGGAGTCTGACTGATGCTAATGTGGGGACCAAATGAGCAACTTATATAAGACCCATGTTGGTTATTAGCATATTAGCATCAGTCAGGCCCCGTATGAGATTCATATGGGCTAATTATTATAGGGCCCACATGGACCCCATTGACAAACCCATATGGGGCCCATATTTACAGCCCACGAGGACCCCATGGTAGAATGTTGGCTGGGAATGTAATCTAATAATCAAATAAATGAGTTTAAAATTAATGTGTTTCTAGCCATGAATATCACCAACGAATAAAAATAGAAATAGAGGAGTCTATAACTAACTTGAAAGAAGAATGCATTCAATATGCACACAATGTGTTCAAGTATTTTTCATTGTTACAAGTGAAATTCATAATTAGAATATTGAGTTCATCGTGGACGCAATTTTATAATACAGTTTCATCAAATTAATCAATTTAGTGAGGATTTCTCTCACCAAGTTCTCCCGACGTTTACTTTGAGGTACTCTCTCCTGGAAATCTTGATCCCCTTGGTGGCAGCCAACCTGAAAACAAACAAACATCACCGTTGGCTTTATAATTATGTTGTTTATTTATCTTTTGGTAGTAAATCTGTTTACATGCAAGTTTTCAAAACATTACGGTAATGATTTTACCGGTTGAATTTCAAAATAACGTTGTTTATTATTAAAATGTTAAAGTTGAATTTTTAAACCGAATGCAGAGGAATTTACCAGATAGTCGCGAAGCAGCCGGTGTGACGCTGAAGAACATCCGGGTAATAAAACATTTTAGCTCAGAGTTTAGTTTAACACCAAATTCCCTAGATTTCTAGTTTGTACTCAAAGTTATTAACCGTTTTCCAGTATTTACTCGAGGCAAAAACAAGAAGCTAAGATTAGTTTCGGGGATAATGGGCGCGAAATAAAGATTTCCCTCCTTTATGTCTGTGAGGGGTCCTCCTTGAGGACAAATGATTGACAGATGTCACGAACCTGAAGGCCACGTACTACAACAGACTGCATGTGTTTACAGTGAAGACGTTTGTAAGATATTAGTAGTTATCTGATGCAATGTTTAGGCTCGACCTTTTAAAAGGTGTTCTATTTAAAGAAAAGATTATAAACTTCACATATTTGTTCACATTTTCCATTAGTCAAGTCTGTTGACCCCGCCCATTTAGCGCAAACGCTCCACGCCTGGCATGCGATTACCCAATCAAAACATCTGAAATCCCCGGGAGAGTTTAAAGGGGGCGGGTCCCCGTGACGTCGCCGAGTTTTCAATGGGAAGTGAGGAGTTTCACGCCACGCCTCTGCGTGAAGAATTCCAGTCAGATTTAAGCAAGTTGGATCTCTCTGCTTGGAGAACGCATTTGGAAATTTAGTGAGAACGTGTTGTGGACATGGCATATCAGAACCAGTACAGACCGCCTCAGTACAACAGCGCGCCGCCAGACCAGAGCTTCCTGTGGAACATATTTCAGAGGTGAGCTCCCGAGCAGAGGTTCCGCAGTTGAACGCCTCACGATTTGACAAGCGCAGCAAGAAAGAGCGTGTTCTTGCGAGTCACGTACCAAGCTCGAAACGGATCGCTAAAATACAGACTAACACTTGATTCTAAACATGTCCGTCGATGCCGGACTTCTTGTTAGACTTTCAGTTGTAAGTCTCCCAGTGCTGTGAAATACTAGCCACGTTTTAAGGTGACACGTCTGATCATTTTCGATAAAAATTCGCACTACATACCGACACGAATATAAATGCGCATAAACTTGTGTTTGTTTTTTGACAACTTGCTCGCCTCCATAGTAGTGAATTATGCAATACTGCAGAGGATTGAGTCTTAAAGGTGCTCTACACTCAGAAATGTGTTTTTCTCTCACTTTAACTGTTTTCATATCCATAATATCCTAATCTAATATTGTGTGTTCCTAAGAGGTGTTTCAGTGTACTTCCGGAAGAAACTGACGCCAGAAATTTTGAACTTGACCACCTCCTGCATCCCATTATACAGTGGTACCCTGAGATACGAAAGTAATCTGTTCCAGGGTGACGTTCATATATGGAACATTTCGTATCTCGAAGCAAGTTTTACATGTATAACACCTAATCCGTGAAACGGCTCTCAGAAATAATGGTATACGTTAGAAAAAATAGAAAACCAGAAAAAAACCAAGACACGTTTCTTCAATCCTTAAATCTACACATTGTTAATGTAATAAATGATAATAAAACACAAGCAAAATACGTAATACGTACGCAAATGTGAAGTTAACTTTCTCAATATATTTCAAGAAATTCGAACACCAACACGGTTTCAAGCACAGGCACAGACAGATGGAGAGACACTTCTGAGAACCCGTCACAGGGTTTCTCTAAGTTGCGCTACAGAACAGCACTTTCCACGTTATAAACATTATTTCTTTTACGACCTTGACTCTAACATTTGTTATAGCACATTATTAGTAATCTACACATAATGTTTCGCCCAATTTAAAACGGATTTAAAGTGTTTTAAGGCATATCTGCCTCCTTTAGCACTCCCTGCAATGAGAGAATGGAGACTCCAGGACCCGGAAGCGCAGCGTGATGTCAGACTCAACAGGCGGATAATAGAGCAGAAGTGTTTGTGGTTGTTCGTACTAAGAGATACAGAAACTGTAGAGTAAAAATCCGATCACGTGTAGTCAGGGCTCTAGAGTGCGACCAATTTGGTCGCATATGCGACCTAATTTCTCAATGGTGCGACTAAAAAAAAATCAAAGGTTGCACCGGTGCGACCCGTCGTTCGAGGGGAAAAAACTAAACTCTGTGAGTCTCCCTGTTGTTCAACA